>JZKD02S1641347.1:153244-174440 GCA_000966675.3 Picea glauca
ACACAATGTATGAATATAATATATGCTAGTTTTCCCGGTTTGGGTTTCCAGGTGAAAAATCTCTGTGTAATGTTTGTATTTGCCATTGTATCTTTTCTGTTCTTTTCTAAATATCTGTTTATAGTAGACATTGTACAAGGTTAGAATTTACAACAGTTAGACTTAGAAACTAGGAGAGGGAAAGAGGGAAAGAGAGAGAAAGATGGAGGGAGAGAGAGGAAGGGGAAATGGGGGCTGGAGGGAGAGAGAGGATGCGACGTGTAATGTTTATGAGTTCTTAGAGTTGGAACAAATAGAGTTAGTGAAAATGGCTACAAAGGGTGATGCATAAGTGCATGCACAGAAGCATGGAAGCCCCATCCTCAAGAGTGAGTTGATGAAGTTACTACTACAAGCTTTATGACCACTATAAGGAACGCCAAATATTGATTCATTATAACAAATCTTCATACACCGTGTAATGTGGGCTAGAAAATGACTTCACTTGATGCATGTGTCAATTCTCCTCCAATTCTTCTAACTAAGTCAAACGGTCCCAATTAAATACATCAATTAGATAGAGAAAGATCCAATAACAATGCTTTCTCAATGCTTTTACATTGAGTGAAAGACAAAATCTTTCACCATTTCATCAAGCCTCAATTGTCCCAATGCACAATTAGGAGCAATGATGTATATCTAATTAATACAATTATGAGAATTATGATGATGAGATTAATAAAATTACATTAACTGATGAGAAACAAGGAGCAAGGTTATGTCACAAGAACTTGTCCAAATTTATGATTAACATGCATGAGTGAAACCATGAATTTCACACTTAAGATGAAATATAATAATAATTAAGGAGTACTTTAATTTTATAACAAAAAAATCTTTATTTTCAACCATAAATTGGACAAAAATACAAAAGTAATTTTGCACAATGTTTTAAATTTCATGCATGGTAAAGGAGCAATCCTAGGTGTTCAACACAATTCTAAATTGATCTTTACTAAGAAAAAATTATAATCCACCTTAAAGTGGATAATTTAAAACACATTTAAAACTTAATTATGAAACCCAATTCTAAATTGACTTGCGGTGAGCAAAAATTATGTTCCACATTAAATAATTAAAATCACATTTAAAACTTAATTATTATGGGAATAAGGGATTCACATATCTAGGAATGGAACAAAATCCCCATAAGCCAAATGTTGTTTCAAATATTTCCACCATGGACCCAGAACAATAGGGTCGATTGACCGAGTCTTTGGATCCATCCACCACCCTCAGATGGGAGCAAGAATACAAAAGTTTTAACGAGCACGACAAACAAAAACAGCACTTGGTAAGTGTGTGTGCGAAACTGTGGGTTTCACTGGATCGGTTAAATACCTGGCAATTTTATAGTTTATTTTTTCCACCAGCCAGCCCGTGGATGATATGCTTCGATTGCTTGCTCATCACCCTCCGGCCGACCTCGTTTCGATTCTTTTGATAACATTAATTTGTCGATCTTGTTTAGATTCCTATTAATAACATTACTTTGATGTTGGGTGCTTTAATCGTTGTGGAAGAGGAGAATTGGAGCTGCGAAGCAATAGAGTTACAGTAGTAGTAAAGCTCGAGTTGAATCCCAATTATTATTATTGTTATTATTATCATAAGTTGGGTGTTTGTTGGCCATGGAGACCGCCTCCTCAAATTCTTCGAACCCGCGCACCTTGGAGGAAGTATTTAGAGACTACAGAGGCCGCAGAACTGCCATCGTCCGTGCTCTCACCACTGGTAAGAAGCTCTTCACTTTTATTTTAAAATTTATCGTTTTCTCTCAAAAGATTGATTAGTTTGAGTAAATTTTGCTTCTCCGCTCATTGATCGTTCGTCTGCCCTTCTTTTGCTTTGCAGAGGTCGACAGCTTTTACAAACTTTGCGACCCAGGTTAGTGGACTGAATTCTTAGTGTTGTTTTCAGTAGATTAGGGTTTTCTTCGCTATAATTTTTAGACGCGGAGTTTCAGTTTTTTGTGAAACTTTCCATGGTTATGTGAGACTTTTAAAAGATTTGGCCGATCTTTGAGAAATTTAACCTGCGCTTACCTAAATGTAGCAGCTATTTCTAGTTTTAACCGAAATAGTTGCAGCGGAAACCATGGACTTCGCAACAAAAAATTTATTATTTTTGTAATTCGACTTCGGCAAGGCCACAGTCTGTTGACGGCTGCTACGAAAAATATGATATTTGACCGCATTTGAATCCTCAAAGAGGATTAGGCCGTTTTGCGTTAATCCATTATTAAATTGATATAGTTCTGTATTGATATAGTTCTGTATCAGAATTTGGGGATTGGAGAATTCATGTTAGTGTTCTGTATTGATCAATTTATTATGATCTTGCATTGATAGCCTGCTGTTCAGAGGCCGTTTTCCAGCATAGTGATTCTGGAACTTTGATTCCATTGTCAATCAATCCAGTATATTTTAATTAAACCTTAGCCTACGTAACTATGGGTAGCAAATGATTGCATTGTCCTTGAACTAAGAGAATGGTGGAATTACCTCTGATTTTACTTATTTGTAAAGACTTTCAAGACCTCAGTATAATCAATAGAATTATTAAGACAGCTATAGTGTCATAGTGGTTTTCTCAACAATATGTAATAATGAATAGGTTTCATGGTTATTTAAACTGTATTGAAATAGAAGAGTAGACTTATGTTTGTATAGTATTCTGTAAAATAAATGATGTTTAACCTATTCATTATGTTTTAGATCTTTGTTAGGACTTTATGTAATATTGAGATCTTTGTTAATCATTATGATTACTTGCACGTCTTTTCAGGAAAAGACAATTTATGCCTATATGGATATCCCACTGAATCATGGGAGGTTAACCTGCCTGTTGCGGAACTCCCACCGGAGCTCCCAGAGCCAATTTTAGGTATCAATTTCGCAAGAGATAGCATGAAGCGGAAAGATTGGCTTTGCACTGTTGCCGTGCATAGTGATGCTTGGTTGCTTGCGGTTGCCTTCTTCTATGGGGCTCGGTTTAATCGGAATGAGAGGTATTCATTTAGTTTATATGCTTTTCTTGTCTCTCTGTAATAAATTTTTTTAGTAGCATTACATATGAGTAAATAATTTTTTTTAGTAGCATTACATATCAGTAACTTTTTAGTAACATCACACTTTTTGTTTTTTTTTTTTAAAGGAAATTTCTTTTGCAGTTTTTTTTTAGTAAATGTTACTCTAGTGACTGCAAAGTTTCTAGTTGAAGTTTTGTGCTCCATGGTGTTACCTATGTGTATCCACTATTTCTATATATTTTATACAAAACTTCAGGAATTATGTTTTACATAAAAAAAAAATTGGTATTTTTTCCATTTTATGTGCTAATTTGTGTTAATTGACAGGAAACTTCTTTTTAGTATGATAAATGATCTCCCAACAGTGTTTGACCTGGTTATCCAGAGGGAGAAGGAAAAGGAACAGGAGATGATTATTTCTCATAATAGTGGAAGCAAATCTAAATTATCTGGGAAGGTTAGGAGCTTTTCCCTCTTTTGGAATAGAAAACTAATATTTTTGTTGCCAATGTTTGTTTGTTCACTAATATTTTCCTTTGGTGAAAAATCTTTATTGTCATAACATGCTTTTTATTTATTTTTTGTAGCGAAAAAGTGATGGTCAATTAAAGAATCCTAAATTAACTTCAATGGTAGATAAGGAAGAAGCATACAAACATGATGGTGAAGAGAAGGACGATACAATTTGTGGAATTTGTGAAAAGACTTATTCTGCTGGTGAATTTTGGATTCAGTGTGATACTTGTAACACTTGGTATCATGGAAAGTGCGTGAAAGTTTCCAAGGCTAAATCTAAAAGTATCAACCTATACCAATGCCTTTTATGTAAGAGAAAGAAAATTCTTTAGTGAAGAGTATAAGTAGTATATAGTAATTTAAGTCCTTTGGAAACTACATTAACCATAGTTTGAAGTATCCAGTATTTTTCAAAAATTTAATGTCATTTTTTTTAATTTGAACATCTAGAACTATTGTTTTAAGGTATTAATGGTTTTATTCATATATAACATTGAACATGTATGCATAGAAGTTTAAAAGTGTATTGTTAGAAGATAAATTTCACTTTCTCATTTATCAACATTGCAGTTTTCATTGTTATTCCCAATTAATACCATGTAATGCAAGAAAATGAATATCATAAACCTTTTTACAAATAATTTTATTGAAAGGGATTTTGAAAGGAAATATATATAGGGTTTATCCTTAATTCATGTACATTTGAAAATTTTCCATTCTGGCATTTTTGTAAATGAGAACAATTTCTTATGTTTTAGTTCAATATCTAGTTTATTTATGTTGGTTTTTTAAAGTATTTTATAGATTTTAATTTAAAATAGTCATTTTTATTTGAAAATATCATTCCACAAGATTTTATTGTGTACTCAATTATGTTGTTGTACTCTTTTTACAAAGAAGTGACTAAAATAGTTATTGAATTCCCACATAAGAGGCCAAAATTCTTGCCAAGGTAGATCATTATCACAATAGGAAATTTAGGGAAGCCATCAAAATTGAAAAACAACCTAACAATCTAAACAAAGATGATGGCTGGAAGATTAGTCAAAATTGGTTCCCAACACTAACCACAAGGACACGTTCTAGAAATTAATCATACACTAGTCCTTATCATACACTACCTTATCATACACTAGTCCCAAAAGTCTCAGAACTGAAATAGTTATTGAGCTTTTAAACAAGTCGAATATGATATCTCAAGTATATTTGGGTATAAAAATACAATTGCCAAAATAAAAGGGTGTTCATTTCTTATTTTTTATGACTATAGATGTAAATGATATTGGAAATTCCTATGATTCTCATTCCAAAATAAAAAGAAAGATAAGTACATCTTTCAAAACAATTAATGTTTTTAGAGCCACTTTAATTTTTTTTCATTATGAATATATTAGAAAGACATTATTGGTTTTTGAGAAGTACCAAATATATTTACAGTGCTTAGAAAAAAAATAAAAGAAGAAGGGCTTCAATGATATTAGTTTGCTTATCATACTTACATTAAAGAATCCAAAAGAAATATTTATGTTAATTTATAAAATAAATAAAAATGTTAAATTGGAAATAAATTTGTGAGAGTAGTTAAAGAATATAACCAAAAGGGATATATGATTAAACCTGGATGTTGATTTGTCAACATTAAAATCAAATTAAAGAGGTTGCTAAGATTTTTTTTATTCGCATTATGAATAATGTATAATATCTCTTGAAAACATTGTTGTTTTCCAAATGGCATTCGGGTTTGGCACTTAAAGTGGTTATTCTTGTCTATAGTTATTATTGTTACATCAAATTAGTCAATGTTTGTTAATTATTGACTTGTAAAATGAGGTGATGAGAATATTGAATTTAATTTTATAGTGCTCGATTTTTTTTACAACTACACTCATTTCCGCACCCATAATGTTAGTCAAAAATGGTAAATCTCACCATAGTATCTTGTTGAAGTTGCATAAGAATATTTTTGGTGAAAATTCTTTCTCCAATTTCATACTCTATACACACAAACTTTGTAGATAAAGCATCAAAAAATTAGAAAAAAAAAACCAAACAATAGTAATGGACATTTACATAGAGTTGAAATGTCTATATTAGTTTAGTGGGAAGACATGCTTACTCTTCATAGGAATACAATCTCTTTTTCTAATCATGATCTAGTTTATTTTTTCTTATTGTGTCTGTATAGTTCTGTAGTTGTTTTCTTTGTAAACATTACATATATATATAAGAAAAATAATGCTATATTTTGACTACATAATACTTCAATAGGTAAAATTCAACTATTCTATTTATTATTTCATCAATGGTTTGTTCATTCTCCATTTTTCTGTGTTCTAATTTTTAATCATTATTTTTTTGCAACTCAATGTTACATGAAACATTATATAAATGTTCCTAAGATTTTCTCAAACTACAACTCGTTACAATTTCTCTTTATTTGTGTCTATTCCACTCCTACAATTAATAACCACTCCCATCATAGGTTCAAACACCATTATGACCATTATATTATGAAATGTCTCTTACAAGTGTACTTGGATTTCTTATTTTCACCTTAGTGTCCACTTGGAGTCTCCTTTTGAGGGTGTTGTTTGCCTAAAGTCTACTTTTGAGGTGCCATTTATCTCTATTGTTTGAAAGTCATTCGAGCTTCGCATAGTGCTTCAATGGCACTCAAATGACCTTGTACTTTTCTAGGAATAGAAATTTGAAGTGCACTACGCACTTGGGAATATTATGAAATAAATCCTACAATTTCCTTGTGCATCTTTATTGTGCAACCACTACGTAGACTTGATGCAAAAAATATTTTTGAGTCTCACTTCCTTGTCATTTTACAACATATTTAAACTTTTACATGTTTTCATGGATGGTGTATTTTCCTTCACATTTGCATGGGGTTTGAAATTAAACACATTTTCGTACTTGTTCCTAGTGTGTTTCTTGGACACACACGAGTTGGTTATCTATGTTTAAGTAGGGGAAGACCTTATTGGAAATTTTATTTTCTAGCATGATTGAACACCAATTGTGATAATAATTACTAATATTCAAACTAAATACAAATATTTTTTTAATTTTTTGTTTTATTATTTTATTGAAACTATTTTTATTTTTACAGGCTGGAGTAAGGGAAAGTATGCCACACAACACCATATCTCAATAATCTTAAGATCAATTGACCTATGATTTTGGATTCTTCATGTGAAAATACTAATTTCTAATATTTTTTTCTATGAGGTGAGGTACTGAGTTCTTTTCCCTCTTTGATGTTTAGGTTGACTTCACATATAATTGGGTTTGAGTATAAAATACACATCTCTTTAGGGTCTAATATTCTTGTTCCAATTTCAAATTTAGTTATTTTTTTTCAATGCACATAAAATATATATAGCCTTTTATTGAAGGAAAGGCACCTCAAAAGAATTATGTAGGGTATTATATATCAAATCAAGTTTATAAGACACTTATGTCTTGCATAATACTTGATATAGTCTATAAAATGTTCATTGAAGATTTATTTTGGTTCTTTTCTTTAGTGAGATTTTTTATGAATTTGAAGATGTAAGAAAAAACAACCAATTATCTCGGACTATATTTGATATCTATATGTATCACGTCAATGCTTCATTTCTTTTAAATATATGTTTTTTATGTCAATGCATCATGTCATGTTGCACTATTATTAGGTTAAATTTGAGGATGATTATTATCTAATCCAAATTTTGTCTTCTTGATTTAAATTATTGTATTCTTACTAGTATGTGTATCACTACATGCTTTTGAGTCATTTTATCCAAAACAATTTCCCAAAACACTCTCTCTGAATGACCCTTTGAAATATTCTCTTATATTACCATTGGTAATTTTGGGCATAATTGTGAGAATCACTTTCACCATAAAAAAAATCCCAAGTAACATCCATAGCTGGAATGTTAGTATCACCATAACTTTCATCGAATTAATTTCCTATATAGAATATCGATCAACCTAAAAAATTTAGTATAATGTAACTAGGGATTCCATTGCCAGGAAGGAATGAGAAATTGTTAAGGGAATAAATGGTTGAGACCCTATGAAGCTAGAGAAATTACAAGCTCAAGAGAGATAGTGAAAGTTTGTAGAGTCTCTACAAGGCGTGCAGAGACCAACAATATTTAAGTTCCATATTTATGGAGAAGCACAAGGAGTGCGCAGGTGACCATCAAAGGTCCCAAGTTTAGAAGAGATAACACATGCATGCACAGTTCCTGTCCAGGGAGTGCAGAAGGAAAAAATAGTCCAAGTCACAGACAATAGGAGAAGCGCAAGTGTGCGCTCACACTTCATTGAAGTGTTGAACAAGCTTAAGAGGTGTAGTGTGAATAGATACCAAGGATTCAACCCTGCAAAGAAGATTCAAAGGCTGAGACTTTGAAAGATTGATAAAATTCCTTCATTAAGGGGGAAGTGAAGTTGTTGTTATAGGAGAAGCTATAGTCGTCGTTGGATTGGCTGCGGAAATGTATCTAGACTGTTGAATCTAAGTCCAAACCGAAGGAGGAGCATGCAACAAAGGAGAATAGATCCCAACAATCTGATCTGAGTGCAACGATGAACAATCGTTGAATCGAGGTGAGTAGTGCGGCCGTTAACCCCTTTAAATCCTTCGGACTTCACTAGTTTGTAAATTATCATGTGTTCGTTGTGGAGGAGACAATTCTCCTGAAGTCCCAAAGCCAGAAATTAATATCAGTCATTGATAGATGAGGGACACATGTCCATGGATCGAGCATATCTGGAAGTCTGGCAGTTTGAGCGAACTGGGTTGTTATTGTGTAAAGAAAAAAAATTGTTGAAGCTTCGAAGTCACAGAGAAAACCCTGATCGTTGATTATAAGGTCACGTGTTAGCAGATAGACCACATTTTGGTAGTACGACGCGATGACATATTTGGGTCATCATGTTAATAGGAGGAGAAATTCCCGAAGTTCTGATGTATGGAACAGATCCTGACCATTGGTGCCAGGTGCACATGGGAACAAATCGCGTGTTCAAAGAATGGACACTACAAAGGAATTTGGATTCGAGGTGTTAAGGTGCGATAACTCTCAAAGTCCCCAAGGTTGGAGTAGATCTCGATTGTCCAATTGCGAGGACACGTGGACCACCGATTGTAACCCTTTATCGCTTCGTGAGTTCGATAGTTCGTGGAAATGGAGGCGTAAATTATTGTGGTGCGAGATATCTTGAAGGCCCGAGAGCCAGAGCTCATCTCGACTATTAGTTGCGAAGGAAACATGCATCTTGGATCCCATTTGAAGATCGAGAGGTGTGATGGAGATAGAGATAAAGAACTCCTGAAGCATGGAGTTACAAAATATCTCAGTCGTTAACTTCTAGGGATTGTAGACCATTGAACTGTGAGCCTTCAGATAGTTCTTCAATTCAAAGTTCAGAGGATTTGGGGTGCTATGTTGTGAAAATATTCGAAGCCCGGAGCATGGAGTAATTGTGGACCGTCGATTCGAGGTGGACACTAGCCATCCGATCTGCTACTTCAGAGTTTGCATATTCATTGGATTTGCATGTTGGAGTAGTGGAGACTCCCGAAGTCGAGAGTCTCGAAAATTCTGTGAGCCATAGATCATCTCGTGGATTGTGGATCGTTTATTCCGTAGGTGTTCGGGTGATTCACCAATTTGACGTTCGGAAATTTTGGAAGGTGTAAAGAGTAGAACTCTCGGAGCCTGAGGCTCCAGAGAGTTCAAGTAGCACATTCTCGTTAGGCGCCTCGTCATAGCCCTTAGTCACATGAGGTTTTCGGAGAAACAAAGGGGCTAGAGTCAGGATTTGAGTTTTAAAGGTAAAAATTGGTTTGGTGTATGCTTCGGTCGGAGGTCATGTGGATTTATCCACTAAGTTCATAAGGCCCTTGCAAACATAATTTTGCGTGTGGGGAAAGGAAAAAAATCCTATGGCAAGTAATTCTAAGGGTTCAGTAAGAGCCCGAGGGATGATTCAGCTCCAGAGATGAATGATCCTTAGAATGGGAGGTCCCGTGAGCCCTAGGAGAAGGTGGGGGTTTGCATCAGAATCCCTATCATATTACAAAGTATACTCGAGAAAACTTTGTTGGTATCTTAGACTTGGTCATTAGCCTGTGGATAGTAAGGAGTTGACTTTTCATGCCGTGAACCCAACTTAGCGATTAACTCCGACATCATATAATTGTGAAAATCACTGCTATGATCAGTGAAAATGGCTTGAGGCACTATGAATTGAGTAATAGTGTGATTAAAAATGAAAAGAGTTGCAGCCTTCCTAGTATTGTTATATGTGGGAATCGCCTCGACACATTTAGTAAAATATTCTACAATGACAATAATATAACCATGTCCCTTGGTCAAGTGAGGGTTACATGTCATGCAATCAATGTCACATTTTGCAAACACACCAACGGAAAATACAAGGTGAAGAAGACCAGGAGGGGTGTGTAATTCACGATCATATATCTGACATGCATGACATTTTTTGACTGGAAGAATGCAATCTTTAAATAATGATGGCCAAAAATATCCTTCCCGTAGAATTTTTGGGTTGTGGAATACGCGGAGGTATGAACACCACATGCTACACCATGACAGTCATTAAGGTCTCTCTCATCTTCCTCATCTGTTAAACAACGCCAAAAATGGAATCGACACAACGAAGATAAAGTGTATCGCCAATAATAATGTATTGGTGAGCTTGGTGTCAAATACGACGACGTTCATTACTAGAGATATTAGGCTGAACGTTCTAGGTTTGGAGGTAGATGATGATATCTCCATACCACAGATCGAAAGAAATGATCAGAAAAAGGTATTCATCAGGAACAAATTCTTATGTCAAACTCTCAAAATGATGATGACTATCATCCCAAGTTTATTCCAAATACATGACCTCTAAGATACTCTTTTCAGTGGGTAAATCATCATCAAAAGGATCGGGATATGCCATAGAAATAATCCAAGAAGAGTGAGAGTACTCATTGAAAACGTGACTCATGGGGTCACTAGTGTTAGAAGCAGTCATAGAGGAATAATGAATTGCTTCATAAGATATTTCAAATGGACTAAGTGGCATTCTATCGCCATAATTTTGATATTCAGATGGACTCGGTACTACCCAAGGATCCTATGAGTGAAGGGATTTACTAGTATAGTAGAAATCATGTTGACATGGGTAACAATTGGAGGAATTTCAGGTGGTGGGAGTGGAAATGTTCCCATAATAGATTAGTCTTTCAAAAGACCCACTCCAACATCCTCTTAGGAAGATGGGGTTTTCTTTATAAAAGGAACACTATGAATGCGTGAATCAGAATTAAAGTAGGAGAGTTGGTCTACCCTGACTATTTTTCCTTGATGGGAGAAACACAGTAGACGAAACAAAGTAAAAATTATGACAGGCATAGCGTAAATCCTACTACAACCTAGAAGAAGATTATAATCAAGTGGTGCATTGACAACTTCTACTTCAACAATGATCATTTTACCATCTAATTCAAATGGTAATGCAGTGAGTAATCCAAACGGTTTAAATCATCTACCATCAAATTCATTTAATGTATTAGGTGATTGGTTAAGTGACAAAGAACCAATGGATTTATAATAGTTAAGAGGCATCACACAAGTTGATGCTCCTACATCTATAACAATATGAAAATAATTGTTTTGGCATACAATAACTTGAATTTGGAATACAAGTTTGTGAGGGAGCCTTGGAAGATGAGTTTCCAAGTCAAAGGCTATCACATTGGCATCACTAGGGTCAATTCCATAAATAGCTGACAATAATTCTCTTCATTTGTAATATACCCCAAATTTCCCAAATATTTTTTTTTTGTTAGGGGGCATTAAAGCTCCTTCACTCTTCAATATTTGTTCAAAACATAACTTTATTCCTTTATTATATGCAGATTAAAGTTATCATCGTTGTTGGATTAAAATCATGCACTTATTTGTAATTAAGATGATTGTGACTAGGATAGCTATCATGTCTAAGTTAAGTCATGCTATCCAAAAAGATTACAATACATAATAACTATGAACAATAAACTAGCATATATTCTGTCCATAATGCTTGCATTATCCAATATGACATAGTTTTTTCTTACTGCATCGACTATATCGACTACAATATGAATACCATAACATTGATACTATTCCTATCAACACATATGTATATATGTTGTTTACCAAATAAACCAACATATGGAAATCTTAACACATACTAATATGTATATGCAAACGTTTATCATATGACATAAATCTTAACCATTATATATATCGTATATCATATGGACTATCATAAAAATAACACTATTCCTAGAGTTTGTATCGTTATAATATGACAATCAACCACAATGTAATTCATATCATAGTGTGTCAAAGAGTTGTTATGAAAACATGTAATATCGTTACATAGGGATTGTTATAAGGTTTTCATTCCAACGAAGACTTTGACATATCGTATTGAACATACACCATAACACTTATGGTTTTTCTCTTGCGCAACAAATATAACCGATACCTAACAACGTTAAACCCTACCTGACTAGTGACATGGACTAGCATTGAATAGGTTTGAAATACATGTTAATGGTGGATGCGATATTGATATGCAGGCATTTACCTCTAGTTATATTCATTAAACGAAGGTCTGTATCGTACTTCTCAATCTTGACACTTAGGAAACCGCTCCCAATGCGGGCTCGCCATCTCCGACGCTTCACATGGCAGCGGTAATAGGTGTACCTGATAACCATTACTCCTCATTGAAATTTTTTCGAGGTCACCACCATTCATTCTTTTACCCCTTTGGTTTTGTTTTCACGAAAACCTACCTTTGCGTTGTGTGTGACATGGATTCTGCGTTGTAACACTTGTCTCTACTCTGTTTATGGCCGACAACTTGGGAAAACTCAGCCTTAGTAAACAATTGATGAAGGAGAACACTCATTTGGTTCCTCTCTATGCAAGGTAAGAAAATATTTCATTTCTTGAACACTATGTAACTCGTGATTAAAAATATGCTTTGTGAACTTCTGGAAATTATTGAGAGAAAGTGTTGATACTTTAGACATTGTAAAAAATATTTTGTTTTAATAGAAGTGCATATTTCTCTACATATGAAATTTTGTGTGTATTTTGTGAACGAATGAATGTTTATTGTGTATGTTTGTGAATTCCATGAATGTATGAATTTTCCCTTTGGAGGAATAGACATGATTCTTTGTCTGTAGTTCTCTAAGTTTTTTGGGCTCTCATGGCTATGCAAGGAGTGCACATTAGAGGTGTTGAAAAACTCTATGAAGCGAGTGCAAGGAGTACGCTAGAAGTTTATTTCAATTTTAGGAAGAGCATCTTGGGTGGGCACACCAGAAAGGGTCTCAAACTGAGAAGGGAATACTGTGAAAGGAAGTGCACAGCATAATCAATGAAGACTCAGAGGATCCATTGCAAGGAGTGTGCAAGAACGTGTTCAAGAGTTTTGCGAGAAGGTTTCCAAGTGGGGGCACCAGAAGGTTAAGCTCACAAGGAGTAGTCCAAGTCTACATAGAGAAAGCGCAAGGAGTGTGCCAGAGGTCAAGTGTTTCAAGTTCCAATCTCAGGAGGAAGAGTTGAGTGTGAGGAGGGAATGAGAAACTATTAAGGGCATAAAGGGTCAAGACCCTATGAAGTTATATAAATTACAAGCTCAAGAGATATAGTGAAAGTGTGCACAGAGTCTCTACAAGGCGTGCCGAGATTAAGAATCTTTAAGTTCCATATTTATGGAGAAGCAGAAGGAGTTTGCAGGTGACCATAAAAGGTCCCAATTTTATAAGAGATAGCACAAGCGTGCACAGTGCATGTGCAAGGAGTGCAGAAGGAAAAAAAATTCCAAGTCTCAGACTGTAGGAGAGGTGCAAGTGTGTGCTCACACTTCATTTAAGTATTGAACAAGCTCAGGAGGTGCAGTGCGAACAAATACCAAGGAGTCTACCATGCAAATAATATTCAAAGGCCGAGCCTTTGAAAGATTGAGAAAATTCCTTCATTAAGGGGGAAGTGAGGTTGTTTTTAGAAGAGAAGCTATAGTCACCATTGGATTGGTTGTGGAAACATATATGGACTGTCGAATATAAGTCCAAACCAGAGGAGGGTCACGTAGTGAAGGATAATAGATTCGAGAAGTATGATCAGAGAACAAGGATCAACAATTGTTAGGTCTAGGTAAGTAGCTCAGTCGTTAACCCCTTTAAATCCTTCACAATTCACTAGTTTGGCAATTCTCACGTGTTCGTTGTACAGGAGACAAGTATCCTAAAGTCCAAAATATTGAAATTAATCTTGTTCATTGATAGATGAGGGACACATGTCCATGGATCGAGTGTATCTGGAAGTCTGGCAGTCCAGGTGAACTGGGTCATTATTGTGTAAAGAAAAAAAACTATTGAAGCTCGAAAGTTCCAGAGAAAACCATGGTTGTTGATTAGAAATCCACGTGTTAGTATATAGAGCATAGTTTTGGAGTGCGGCACGATGACATATTTGGGTCATCGTGTTAATAGGAGGATAAATTCTCGAAGTTACGATGTATGGAATAGATCCTAACCGTTGGTGCCAGGTGCACGTGGGAACAAATCACGTGTTTAGAGAATGGACACTATGAAGTAATTTGGATTTGAGGTGTTAAGGTGTGAGAACTATTGAAGGCCTAAAGGCCAGATTAGATCTCAACTGTCCAATTGCAAGGACATGTGGAATGCTAATTGTAACCCTTCGCCTCTTTGTGAGTTGGACAGTTTGTGGAAATGGAAGCGTAAAGTCTTGTGGTACAAGATATCCCGAAGGCCCGAAGGATGGAGCTCATATCGACCATTATTTTTGAAGGACACGTGGATCATGGATCCCAACCCTTCGTCATTTTGAATATCAGAAGGTGTGGTGGAGATAGGGTTTAAGAACTCCCAAAGCCCGAAGTTACGAAAAGATCCCGGTCATTAACTGCTAGGGATTGTACACCATTGATGTGTGAGTTGCCTCTGAATAGTTCTCCAATTCAGAGTTCAGAGGATTTGGGGTGTTGTGTTGTGAAAATAGCTGAAGCCTGGAGCGCGGACTAATCGTGGATCATCAATTCGAGGTGGATGATATTCGTCTGATATGCTACTTCAAAGTTCGTGTATTCAAGGGAGTTGCATGTTGGAGCAAGGGAGACTCCCAAAGCCAAGAGTCCCAAAAATTTTGTGAGCCATATATCATCTTGTAGATTGTGGATCGTTTATCCCATAGTTGTTTGGGTAATTTGCCAATTCATCATTCCGAATTTTTGGAAGGTGTCAAGAGTAGAACTCTCGAAGCCTGAGGCTCTAGAGAGCTAAAATAACATGTTCTCATTTGACACATGGTCAAATCCTTCAGTCACATGAGGTTTGTTGATGATTGCAGCTATGTGAGACATTCTACAACATACAAACCTGTGATACGTGGATCATTGTAGCTGTGTGAGTGTTTCTCTCAGCTTACAAACCTGAGAGAAATCCCCTACGAAGGGTATGTGGTTCCTACCTCAGAAAAAGATGGAACATAGAGATGACCTCCTCCATTGAGAGAGATGAGAATAACTCTAGATGATTATCCAATGGGAAAGGTCATTTGTTGATTTATATGTGCAAGTGGTTGAGCACAAGGTGAATGTGTGAAATCCCAAAGTGTTGGGTGCATCATAATGTGAAAAAAAATTAAGATGATGTATTAGCCTCCTCTGAGCAACAAAATTGACGAGAAACTCTAGATGATTATCCTGTGTGAGACAATGGGAATGAATATCTATAGAGTGGATTTGCATGTGGACAAGCATAGGTGAACGTGTGAATATATGATTCTTTTGTGTAATGCAGTGAGCCAGATATATGGAAATCCCTATGGATGTGCCCCTAGTGAATGAGCACTAGTTGGTGTATTAGATCCCTTGCTATATTGTTCAAGATTCAGGCGTTGTTGTAACCCTAATTGTAATGTAAAGGGTATAGGTCGTCCCCACCTTAATGTAATTAGTAATAAATGTAAAAAATAATTAATATGGCTAATATTAATTATAATGTGACTTAGAGAGGTCAGTCTTGTTGTGCAAATAGACACTTTTGTTGATAGGAAAAGTCTAATATAAGTAAAGGAATATTCCCCATTGTGGAAACACATCTTGCATGTGAGTTTGGAAATTTCAGCAAGTAGACTTCTTTGCAAAAAATGTGCACCTCTCCTCAGCGCTAGATTTCTAGGGTTTGAGAACCCTCTTGTGTGAGAGGGTTTATCTTGGTGGTGAAGGTATTTCTCTTCAGGAATATAGAAAAGTATTTGGCTGGGTTTTCTTCCCTTTTTGAGAAGGGTTTCCCAAGATACTTCTTTTGTTCTTGTGCATGGTGCTTCTTCTTGTGATCTTGGTTGTTGCAACATTTATGGTTATGGTTAAATGATAAAATGGAATGAAATTCATGTTTAACATTTTCTATTGAAAAATAAACATGGTATCAGAGAATAGGTCTTGAAAGAACCCATTGCACAAGAATCCACCAAGTCCTAGATCACTTTTTGTAGAACCGTACGACCCTTCTAGGGTTTCTAGAAAATTTTGTACGAACCTCCTTTTAGTGGTGATCCAAACATTAATACTTGGACATTGCGGATAATTTTTTCATAGAAGAGTACAGCTTCCTCCAACACATATCCATAAGATTTCAAAGTTAAATTATGAGAATTTTTAAATTTTGGTTGTAGGATTTCTAGGGTTTCGCTATTTTCTGCAGAAATTTCAAAACTAGGGTTTCTGCAACTCATTGAAGGAGCTCTTCAGCTCACCAATGTTCTCTTATATTTAAAAGGATTATTGTTGGAATTCATAATTCCAACAAAACCTAAAAGTGCTAGCCTAGCCTAGCCATTAGGTTTTGTAGCCCAGTTAACAAGGGCTTGTGAAGAAACTAAAATTATGATGAACATACCTATGATGGAAGATAAGATTGAAGGATCAAGAAAATTCAATTTCTTGGAAGACAAGACTTCAGATGAAGACTTAATGTGGGTAATACAAAAATGTGACACTATGAATACCCTCTTCATGAAGATGTCAAGAGGACAGAGACCAACTAGCTGTCATTGGAGAAATGATATCAGCACCCTCAAGTATGCACTTGCATATATATTATTTGTATCATTATCATGAGAGAAATTGCATAAGACTTATTGTTGAAGCCATGGATATAGAAGGATCTTAGTGAATTCACGAATAACAAGACACTAGAAGGGAAGACCCCAATTTTGATTGTTATATTTGTCATTCCTCTAACCTATATTTTCTGAAGAAAAAAAAAATTGCTACATTACAGGTAGGTGTTGTAGTTGTGACAAGAATCCTTAATTTGTTTTGATTCTAGAGATGTATTCTTTATTCTCCTTTAGGATATATTCTTGTTTTGGTTCCTCTTGTTTTTCTTGTTCCAAACAAGTTAACAACAAAGGAATATGTTTATCCTTTAGAGGAAGCCACTTGACTCAGAAGGAGTCAAAACTATTTAAAGAAAGAGGAAGAATAGAACCATAATTGAGACAACCAATGCAATAATACATGATCGGAATATTTCTACGATTCCATGGGAAGAAGCATGCATGACATAGTATATGTTCAGAAGAAGAGTCTTCACCAAAATTTGAAAAACAAAAATCCCAAAGAAGTATTCACCAGAATGAAGCCTGAGATTGAACACTTCAGGTTATTTGGGTGCCCAGTGTATTTTCATGTACCCAAAGAAAAAAAAAATCCCAAGCTAGATCCTTGAGAAATAAAGGATATGGTGAATCCTCAAAGAAATCCCTGGTCAAAGACATATTCAGACAAGAAGATACATTGTCCTTAAAGAAGAGATAGTCTTTCAAATATATAGAGAATCTCAGATGGAGACTGACAATAAGACAATACCTTCTACCCCTTTAGTAGTTCAGAGGGAGACATAAAATATTCCAGTTGATCCATTTTCTTGAAGTTAATATGTTCAAAGATATTGTAGTAGGACATAAAAGGCCTACCTAGACTCACTCTAAAAGAGGAAGAGAAACATACAAGCCTCTCAAGGTACATCTCAAGAAAGTAAAAGAGATATTCAAAGCTATCCTTCAATTATGAGACACCTTATTTATGATGAGCCTCATTGTCCTAAAGAATCCACAAGATATCAAGTATGGAAATATTCCATAACAAGAAGAATACCAATATATATTAAAGAATGATGCATAAGATATTATTCAGGAACCATAAGGGAAGTCTGTAGTAAACTTCCAAGTTGATTTATAAGATCAAACATGTAGCTGATGGAAGTGTTATAGCCATAGGTTTCTCAAAAACAGAGGGAGATGTCTATGATGAGACACTTGATCTAGTAAAAATGTTACACCTCCATCCATACTACCTTCCATGAGTTGGAAAATATATCAGACGGATAAATTCTTGATGAGTTTGGAGTACATCTAGTGTGTTGTTGATCCAAACCTATATCATTTCAGTGTTGATGACAAAGGCCTACTTTTTGGTAACTTATTCAGAAATTCCTGTTGTTCATGACTTCCTAATTTAAGATGAAGAATCTGATTATGATGCACTACTTCTTAGGAAAAGAAGTATGACAGAGGAAGGATGATATTTTCTTGAGTCAAGGAAAATATACAGTCAAAATATTAAAAAAGTTCAGTATGACAGAATGCAAAATCCATCGTGATGGATTTAAAGAAGAATATTGATGATGATTCAGACGAAACTGATCCACATCTAATTGGATCACTGATGTATTTGATTAACACTGGATTGATTCATTCCATGCAGTGAATGTGCTCAGTCATTTAATGAGTCGACCAAAGCAGACTCACTAGACAGCAAAAAAACATGTATTGAGATATATTCGAGGAATAGTTGGATATGGACTAAGATATGCCTCAAGTGTGAACTTGAAGTTGCAGGATATGACAATTCAGATTGAGCATAAAGTACAATGGACCAAAAGAGCACATCCAATTGATTTTCTACCGTGAAGTTTTCCATGATTTCCTGATGTAGCACAAAACAAAACTTTATAGTCTTCAGAACCACAAAGGTAGAGTATATATCATCAAGCGTTCAAATAAATATGGCTTCACAAGCTTCTGACAGATTTACTTGACCATGAGAAGGATCCTATGATGAAAACCAATGTGTTAATCTCCTTGAAAACCCATTGTTTCCTGATGGATCGAAACACGATGACATAAAATATCCTTATATCATAGATATGATGAAGAGGAAAAACGTACACATGCAGTACCTTCCTACACCTGAGCATATTGCAGACATCTTCACCAAACAAATTTTGTGAAGAACACCTTCCTCGTTGAGAGGGAGTTTTGATGAATCCAACTAAGACAAAACTCAAAATATATCTATGTGAGACTTTGCATGATGAAGAATTACTCCCTTGCTGAGAGGGAGTGTTGATAATTGCAGATATGTGAGACATTCTCCATCTTACAAACCTATGAGATGTGGATCATTGCAGTTATGTGATTCTTTCTCTCAACTTCCAAACCTGAGAGAAAGACCCTAAGAAGGGTAGGTAGTTCCTACCTGAGATAGAGATGGAAATTAGAGATGACCTCCTCCATTTAGAGAGTTGAGAATAACTCCAGATGATTATCCAGTGGGAAAGGCGATTCATTGAGTTAGACGTGCATGTGGCTCAGCACAAGGTGAACGTGTGAAATCCAAAAGTGTTCGTTGCATCGTCATGTGAACAAAAATGAATATCATGTATTAGCCTCCTTTGAGGAACAGATTTGACGAGAAACTCTAGATTATTGTCCTATGTGAGACAATGGGAATGAATATATGTAGAGTGGACGTTCTTATCGAAGCACATAAGTGAATGTGTGAAGATATGGTTCTTCTATGTAATGCAGTGAGCTAGAGATATGGACATCCCTATGGTTGTGACCCTAGTGGATGAGAACAACTAGGTGTATTAGATCCCTTTCCATATTGTTCAAGAGTCATACCAGCCTGTAACCCTAATTGTAATGTAAAGGGTATAGGTCGTCCCCACCTTAATGTAATTAGTAATAAATTTTAAAAATAATTAATCTGGATAATATTAATTATAATGTGACTTAAATAGGTTGGCCCCATTGTTCCAATAGACACTTTTGTTGGTAGGACAAGTCTAATATAAGTAAAGGAAGATTCTCCATTATGGAAACACATCTTTCATGTGATTTTGTAAATTTCAGCAAGTACAGTTATTTTGGAAAAGATCGCACCTGTCTTGGGAGCTAGAGTTCTAGGGTTTGAGAACCCTCTTGTGTGCTAGTGTTATGGTTCTTCTATGTAATGCAGTGAGCTAGAGATATGGACATACCTATGGTTGTGACCCTAGTGGATGAGCACAACTAGGTGTATTAGATCCCTTTCCATATTGTTCAAGAGTTAGACCTACCTGTAACCCTAACTGTAATGTAAAGGGTACAGGTCATCCCCACCTTAATGTAATTAGTAATAAATTTTAAAAATAATTAATATGGATAATATTAATTATAATGTGACTTAAATAGGTTGGCCCCATTGTTCCAATAGACACTTTTGTTGGTAGGACAAGTGTAATATAAGTAAAGGAAGATTTTCCATTATGGAAACACATCTTTCATGTGAGTTTGTAAATTTCAGCAAGTACAGTTATTTTGGAAAAGATCGCACCTGTCTTGGGAGCTAGAGTTCTAGGGTTTGAGAACCCTCTTGTGTGCTAGTGTTTATCTTGGTGGTGAAGGTATTTCTCTTGAGGAATATAGCAAAGGATTTGGATGGGTTTTCTTCCCTTTTTGAGAAGGGTTTCCCATAATACTTCTTGTGTTCTTGTGCATGGTGCTTCTTCTTGTGGAATTGGTTGTTGCAACATTTATGGTTATGGTTAAATGCTAAAATGGAATGAACTTCATGTTTAAATTTGCCTATTGAAAAATAAACAAGGTTTTGGGTGAAACAAAGGGGCTAGAGTCAAGATTTGACTTTTAAATCTAAAAATTGGTTTGGCCTATGGTTCGGTTGGAGGTCACATGGATTTCTGCACTAAGGTCATAAGGCCCTTGCAAACATAATTTTGTGTGAAGGGAAAGGAAACAAAATCCTATGGAAAGTAATTTTTAGGGTTCGGTAGGATCCCGAGGGATGATTGAACTCGAGAGATGAACGATCCTTAGACCGGGAGGTCACATGAGCCCTAGGAGGAGGTGGGGGTTTGCATCTTAATCCCTATCATCTTACAAATTATACTCAACATAAATTTGTTGGTAGCTTCGAATTGGTCATAGGCACGTGGATAGTAAGGAGTTGAGTTTTCATGTCATAAAACCAACTTGGCGGTTAACTCCGACATCATATAACTTTGAAAATGACTACCATGATCATTGGTAATGTTGTTAAGAACCAAATATCAATATAGCATAGAAAATCCTCAGAAAAAGTACTCAACGCCTTGAAAAAGAGAGAATTTCAGATAATAAGCCTCTTCGAGGGGGAAACCTCCTTTTA
>JZKD02S1641347.1:184932-218414 GCA_000966675.3 Picea glauca
GGCCAAGTATCACTTTTGAACCTTGATTTTGAGGTGGTTCTGCTAGACAATATTTCTTCTATTGTATCTCCCAAGTTTTGGCCCTTTTGGGTATGAAACTTTCTCTTATGTATTTATCTGACATTGCTTCTCTGCAATGCCACATGTCTGATCAAAATTGGATGTGCCAAGTGGAATTTACGGTATCTTCCCCACAACTTGTTGATTTTTGGCCTTTCCACGAGATCTCACTTGTATAGTGTGCCCCACACAAAATAATTGATATAAATTATGAAACTCGCACCCAAAATACTATAGACTGTTCAAGATCCAATGCAACTACTCCCACTCAATTTGGATACTCTAGGAAGAAGTTATGATTGTTTTACCTGAAACACCTTCTTGAGACTAGTCAATACGACTAGTCAGATACCCTATCTTACACATGGTGTATCTACAAATTTAACATGACCCAGAATCTAAAATTTTCACCAAAGATACCTTACTAATTTCTGTAAATATCCTCTAGAGCTCAGGGTCTGAAACGTTACATAAAAATTTTTATAGGGAAAATTCCGCAATGTCTCAGTTCAGGACGATTCTAGAACTCTATCTTGTACAAGCTGTATATCCAAAAGTATAAGGCCTCGGAAGCTAAATTTTGAGCCCAACGTACCTTGATCGATCTTCTAAATATCCTCCAAGCCCTTCCTTATGAAACATTGTAGAAAAAACGTTATAGTGAAAATTCCAAGGTGGCTCAGATGTAGCAGCGAAACCCCAAGACCTTGAGCTCTGATACCATATGTTAAGAACCAAATATCAATATAGCATAGAAAATCCTTAGAAAAAGTACTCAACACCTTGAAAAAGAAAGAATTTTAGATAATAAGCCTCTTTTAGGGGGCAACCTCCTTTTACCCCACTTAAATGTTCAAGTACAAGATGATTCAAAATGAAAATGTCTCCTTGGTATATATAGGATACTAGGAGGTATAATTACAACGAATGGCCTAAAGCCGACATAAATAAAATAACATTACTAATCTAATATGCCCCAATTAAGGGGTAATGAGCCAATATTAGGGCTTAACAAATGTCTTGAGGCACTATGAATTGAGTAATAATGTTATTAAAAATGAAAAGAGTTGCAACCTTCCTAGTATTTTTATATGTGGGAATCGCCTCGGCCCATTTAGAAAAATAGTCTACAATGATAATAATGTATCCATGTCCCTCGGCCAAGTGAGGGTTACATGTCATGAAATCAATGTCACATTTTTCAAACAGAACAATGAAAACTATAGGGTGAATAAGAGAAGGAGGGGAATGAAATTTATGATCATATATCTGGCACGTATGAAATTTTTTCACCGCAAGAATTCAATCTTTAAATATCGATGTCCAAAAATATCCTTTCCGTATAAGTTTTTGGGTTGTGGCATACCCATAGAGATGACCACCACATGATACAACATGGTAGTCATTAAGGTCTCTCTTGGCTTCCTCATGTGTTAAACACCGACAAAAATGGAATCGAAACAACAAAGATAAAGTGTATCCCCAATAATAATGTATTGGTGAGCTTGGTGTTGAATACAACGATGTTCATAATAGAGATATTAGGCCAAAAGTTCTGGGTTTGGAGGTAGATGATGATATCTATGTACCACATTTGAAAGAGATGACCAGAATAAGGGATTCATCAAGAATAAATTCTCCTGTAAAACTCTTAGAATGATGATGACTGTCATCCCAAGGATTTTATTCCAAAGACATGATCTGTAAGATACTCTCATCAGTGGGTAAATTATCATCAAAAGAATCAGGATATTCCATAGAAATAAACTTAGAAGACTGATATTACTCATTGAAAACATGACTTGTGGGGTCACTAGTGTCAGAAGCAACCATAGAGGAAGATTGAATTTCTTCATACAAGATTTCAATCGGACTAAGTGACATTCTATCACCACAACTGTCATATTCAGATGGACTGGATACTACCCAAGGATACTATGAGTCAAGGGATTTACTAGTATAGTTGAAATCATGTTTATATGGGCGAAATTTGGAGGAATTTCAAGTGGTGGTTGTGGAAATGTTCCCATAATATATGAATCTTTCAAAAGAACAACTCCAACATCCTCATAAGAATATCTAGTTTTCTCTATAAAAGGAACACTACAAATGCATGGATCAGAATTAAAGTAGGAGAGTGGGTCTACCGTGACTATTTTTCCTTGATGGGGAAAACGTAGTACATGAAAAAAAGTATAAATTACAACATACATAGCATGAATCCAACTACAACCTAGCAGAAGATTATAATCAAGCGGTGCATCAACAACTTCTACTTCAACAATGATTATTTTACCTTCTAATTCAACTGGTAATGCAATAAGTAACCCAAACATTTTAAATCCTCTCCCGTCAAATTCCTTTAATGTATTAGGTGATTGGTTAAGTGACAGAGAACCAGTGGATTTCTAATAGTTAAGAGGGATCACACAAGTTGAGGCTCCTTCATCTATAACAGTATGAAAACAATTATTTTGTCGTACAATAACTTGAATTTGGAATACAAGTTGGTGAGGGAGCCTTGGAAGATGAGTTTCCACGTCAAAGGCTATCATATTCGTATCACTAGGGTCAATTCCATAAATGGATGACAATAATTCTCATCATTGTGTAAGGAAAGTTTGGAGGATTTCAAGGACCGACATCGCATAGGAAGCTTGAGCTAAATATTCTACAATACTGTGGTTCTAAGCAGATCATTCATGTGGATTAAATGATGACCTATGAACACCACTTTTTGGAGGTGGTCTAATCATTCTTTCTAAGTTTGGTTGATCAATATTTAGAGGAACAATAGATGGTGGGGTAGATGTAGAAGGCTGCTCAACAACACTTCCATTCGAGGAAGGATAGTCTTTGGCTCGTGTTGTGAGTGAAACCTCTTTATCTTTATATGTTGTACACATAAGTACATAAGAGTGTCCTGATGTAGAGGGTTGTTCTGAAGTAACCATTTGAGCCTGCTGATATGGAAATGGATTAGGAAATACAATGAGTCTAGTTGAAGTTCCTTTATGGAAATGATTCAAATGAACACGACAAAGACAATATTTGGTGTAAAGGTCCTTGTCGCAAATGAGACAAAGATATTTTGGTTTATGTTTTTCCTTATCTTCAACATGTGGAGTTTTCGGGTTTTCTTGTGGTTGGGAAATTTTTATCATTTTTCCTTTTCCTTTTTATTATTTCCAGTGTTATCGGTTGGTGTATATTAAATTGCATTTACCTCAAAAGTATTACTAGAAGGAACACTAGGAGGTGTAGTAATTGGAGTATTTGTAGTGGTGGGAGTTGGATTGGGGTTGGGGGTTGTGCTAGAAGTTTTACTTTTAGTCTCTCGATTAATAGAACCAATGACACCATCGATAGTGTGATATTCCACAAGAGGTGTTTTGGTTGGATTTGTCAATGAGTGAGGAGAGTGAGGAATCATATTGTATAATGTGTTAGTATGAGAATGTACCAAATGAAGATATTGGGCATGAGAAATGGATTTTTCCGTAGTAACTACTCCTCCCAGAGCATTCTCTCGAGTGATAGATCCTAGAAGATATTTAGTGAACCATTTAGATAACAATTGATTAGGAATGTGATCTTTGATTAATCATATTCACCTTCTCCACTCATGAATATGGTTGGAAATATGGGTAGAGGTGGTTTTTTAAAGTGAAGTTAAAATTTCACTACCTTTGTCATATTGAATAGGTAGTTGAAAATTTGTGAGGAAGGCCATGGATAATGAATTAAAGTAAAAAAATAATCCTCCAAGTGATTCAATGTACCACTTAGCGATGGTCCTAGTAAGAGTTATTTGGAAAATACGTAAGCATATAGATTCCTCCATCAAGGAGTTTGATGAACACCAAATATGAAAAGTCATAACATGATTGTTAGGGTCATCTCCCAGTTTACCATCAAACTTTGGAAAATCCAAGGTTAATTTGGCAGGAATAGCTGGCGAAAAAGGAAAGTGTGAAATGGGATAATTAATTAATTGAGACAAGTCTAGTAAATCCAAAGTGGATAAAAATGGAAATTGACATTTAACTGCAAGATATTGTTAACTTTGAGGAGGAAGTCCCGTCAGAATACCAATAGGACCATAACCAACTTGTAAAGATGCATTATATATGGATCCTATTTCAGCCTTTTTTTGGGGGTTTTGGGACATATAAGAAGGGTTAATGTGATATCCTTGAATTATTTAAAAATACATTATATTAAAGTTGTTATTCTAAAATTAAATTTCCATTTTTGGAAATTCGAATTTTAGATTTTTGAAGTATGTAATTGTTATTTTATGACTGTTGGAAAAACGTTTGACTTGCCAACTGTCCTCTTTTGAGGGACACGTGTATGAGACAATTTTTTTTAATAAATTTAATGCCAGAGAACATATGGAACAACCAAGTTAAAAATAGCTGACTACGACTCCATGAGTGGTGAACAAGGTTGAGTTAACTCAGAGCTAATTTTTACAAATGTCAGAAGTTAAGTTCTATCATTAGCAACCCCTAGAAATCGGGGAATTTTAAAGTTGTGAATTTACTAATGGGGGGAAAGTATGGAAAGTACTAGGAATGAGATATATACAACATTTGTGGGAGGCAAGATGTTTCTTAGTAAGTTGGGAAAAATATTTTGTTTTTCTTTTATGAGGAATCTCGTGTGAGGAAAACAATTTTGTGAATTGTTCAGTGAGACAGTGGCTAAAGAGTGATGCTTAGTTTTCCCTTATGGAGTCATGGTAAGGCTAGGGGGTGATTAAGAAAAGTAAACATGGTTTTTCTATATCTACGGTTGGGTGGAACATGGTTGTTCCATTTGTTTTCCCAATATCATTATTGAGATATGTATTTTAATTGTTCCTTTCATTTTTTTGAAGTGTTATAATGGATGGTGTTATATATGTAGGTAATGATATATATAGGTGTTCCTCATGGCCATAATACGTATTTTAAGCCATAACAGATTTGTTAAATTGTCTATTGTTTAAAATGCTTGTTAATGTTTGTGGTGAGATTTGATTTCTAATAGTTACAATATATGTATGTAAGCTACATAGGATCTAGATAAGAAAATGTGTAGGTAATAAAAATATGTAGACATTGTATGGATATTTCACACACAAAAACTAACTACGGCAGAAAAGAAACAAATGAACCAAAGCAATTAGATTGTATCAGAACAATCATAAGTAAATTTATTGGTTTTTATTCTTCCTATATTTATCTCTCAAACTAGAGTAGAGAAGAAAACTCTACGATCATAATTGAGTATAAAAATAGATGAACACAAAGTCCCATATATATTTACACAGATATTAAAGAAATGGCTATCTGATACAATACATCTCAGAGATTATCATCCAAAAACGTTTTATGTGAAGTGATAGGTCGTTGAAGTATACAGGGCCTTGTAGTTTTCCTTCTAAATAAATATTTAATACAAATTTGGAGTTTTACATGCCCATTAATCTTTGCTAACCTTTCTTTTAAATAGAATTTAAAGAATATACATCAATTGTCTATGACAGAATAAGAAATTGTAAATGTTTTGTTGCTCTGAGGAAGGAAATCTCATCAAGAGAGCATTATGTAGTGGAACATGAAGTGCCTTTTCCAAGAAGGGCATTCTTCCTTCACAGAATCACGACATTCAAAATTAACCTGCAAAAGGAAACCAATATAGGATTACTATACCATGTTAATATAATAGAAGGACTAAGATAAAACAAGATAAAAATAAGGAATGCACTTATCTCAGGATTGGGCATCCCTTTGATCCTTGCGAAGTGAAGTCTATGAATCGGGAGGAGGAGTGGGCACACAATAGTATGATGGGTTCCCTTGCAAGCAAAGGGACCCAACATCAAAATGAATATCCATAAACATAAACCAAATAAAAATTACAGAGACTAATGGAAAATATTAGTTACAACGAAGCCCACTACAGAGATAAACAAATTACGGTGAGTAATTGCAAAGATTTGTTACATTTAAGCAATTACCAGTACTAATATAGGGTTAAAAATTATAGAGGAGTATTTACAAGTGCTAGTACAGAGACAAATTACCTAAATAATCACAAAGAATGGTTACAAAAAAAAATCACTGAAAACCAATTATAAAGTCTAACTACAAAGATAACAACAAACCCTTTAAAGGATATAGATCTACAAGTATTTCCTCAAAGTACACAGACGGATTATAGATATATAGAATTACAGAGACAACAACAAACCCTAGAAGGATATATATCTACAAAGTTTCCTCACCGAATTCAGGAAGACCTCTTAGTTAGAGAAATAAAAATACTAGTGAGTAACTACATACAATAGTGATAGCATTAAAACAATAATTGTATCAACATTACATCACATAGAGTATACCGGTCTCAAATATAATGTAGCTACGCAAAACCGTCAAGGACTATGGTATAATTGTAAACACAACAAGCATAAATTGGCATGAGTTCGTTTGACGGTTGGACATGGTGAAGGAATACATTGTATTAAAAAAAAAATTAAGAGAAGATGACTGAGTCTTTTTTCCATACTCAAAACCTCCCAGTAAATAACTCACAGAGAAGTTAGTAACCTCGTTTAAACTTCAACCGTGAATGAAAAAAATTAAAGGATTTAGTTATGTACCAAATGACACATAGTGGAACTTTGGCCATGGGTTTTGAACTTGGGAGTACTTAGCAAGACACGAGACAAGCAATGTAAATATTAAAAGGGAAATAAAATACAGTATTAGAGTCTCTTCTGAATCCAAACGATTAATGGTAGAAAACCTTACTGGTTACAGAGCATTCGATTGTTGGAATGTTTTAGAGAAAAGCATGTTCTTGTCATTGATGGAAAGAACAACAACATCGATGTTTTACAGGAAAATCATAATCTCAGGAGGAGAAGCGAACAATATGCAGAAACAAGAAATCTCAAAAGAGATACCAGTTTCCAGAATTGCATTCAAGGTCCAGGAGACGGAATCACAGGAGGACCAAAGGTCAAGACCCGTGAACACTTAGACAACCCTCTAAGTCAGACCGATCAAAATCTCAGGAGGAAGAGAGATAGTGGTCGTTGGATCAATGATCCAAAAGACCAGGAACTGTTAGATCAAGTGGATTTGTGAGGAGGTTACCATTTGAGGAATATCACTTCGAAAGAATTGGAAACATGAATGTTGAATTACCTGAAGCCCAAAATCCTAAATGAATGTGGACCATCAGATCTGGAGAAAATGTGATGACCGTCGGATTGTATTAGCGGAAGGAAAATATAAGAAATGGATGAGATCTGAGATCACAATCACCAGAATATTCATCGACCATCTAATAGAATTAATTTAAGGGTAAGATAAACGGGGCTAAAGAGTTGAGAATTTGATTATCCAAATAGTTGTCAGCCATCGGATCAAACACACATTTCCGTCAGTCGTTGGATAATTCTAAGTTGAAGGATAGGATAAGATAGAATATTTTCATCGCAAAGAGATTGGGCCATTGAACTAATATCCTGATCTAATGAACGTTATTCGTTTAGAGTATAAATATCTGAGTACTATACTCTCCGAAAAAAATCTCACTTCAAGACGTCATTTTTAGATTTGAAATATCCAAAGTCTGGAGACCTAGAGAGCCAAAATACATTCTCGACCATCGGATCATTCAAAGAAGATCGCATTCATCAGATCATTCTAAAGTGGAAGGATAGGATAAGTTGGGTAAAGGGCACACTAATATTAGCAGTCGAGAATCGGGGACTCGGATCTATGGTCGATAGGGAATACGAGACTCCCTCCAGTTTTTTTCCTTTAACTGTGGGGGGGGGTCCCGAGTTGATGGTATTTTCCTTGTGGGACCCTCATATGTGTCACCTTTCTGTTAAATCAGACCCCCCTCTCTAATTATGACTTGTTGGCCCTTGGATATGGAAGAAAGATAAGATCGAGGAAGAAAAGGTCAAACGTGAACTGTGCAGAAGACACAATGACTGTCACTGGGTCAAAGTAAGAAAAAGAGGAGAAAAGCCAAAACAAAATGAGGAAAGGCTAGCCATTAGATGAGGAGATCAAGGATGACAGATCAACAAGGGATATGGATCGAGGAAAACTCAGAAAGTGGGGAAAGTCGTCATTACCACCGCACAAAAAAAAAGGAGAGACATGTTGGTGAAGCCCAGGAAAAGTGGGTCAAGTTGACCTAGGGTTTTAGACACCTAGAGTTTTGTAATTAGGGTTTTGACACCTAGGTTTCAACCTAAGGCTATCGGTGAGGGACTATAATGTATAAATAGAGGTCGAGAGGACCTAGGTCGGGGGGGGGGGTACTATTATTGGGCATTGATATTGAGTATTGTTGATTGAGAGATTATTGTACTTTGAGAGAGGGAGTGCTGAGAGAGAGAGATTCCTGGTATCGTAAGATATTCATTTGGGTGCGAGGATCAAATCCTACAGCTAGTTTCGTAGGACGGTAGAGGAAGAGAGAAGAAGAGAGAATATCTGTTGGCTAAGAACCCAAATCAGAACTGTAGGCTTTATCTTAATATATTATAAGTGTAGTTGTATGGATGTATCCCTAGAGAGAGGGTGAACCACGTATACCTTGTGTTGTGTGTGTGATTTATTCTTTGATATTTTTTGCTATTATATGATTAATTGCATTATTGTGTCAGATCAGATCTATAACTGTGGAGGATAGATCTATCTTGATAATCGTTGATGCATATGGATTTTTTTTTTTACTTGATCCACTTGACACTCCTTTGGTTGTAGACATCTCTATCCTACAACCCCTTCATAGCTACTTCGAGTGTGACTGCATCTGCTTCGCAGGTGTTGCCAAAAGGGTCGATAGCTAGGGCTTGTTGGTGCGCTCTTGGAGTGAACCTTAGGTCTACCCCTGTGCCAAGAAATGGTTCCATTGTCGGGACAAGAATCTTCATGAGGGAATGTCAAGGTGGTTCCCATGAAATATAAAGATTCAAAAGTGAATAGAAGATCAGGAGAGGGACTTCGTTGAATCCTAGAACAAGAACCCTAAACTGAGTACTGAAGATTAGCTACAAAGATACATTTTCACCAACATTCATGAGATTTTCTTTGGAGGAATCCATCAGGAGCTACACGAGTGGTTGGCTAGAATAGTCGATACACAGTTTGAGATAAGATCTAGACCTCTTGTGTCTTGGACATCAACGTTGATCCAGAGGGTTAAGAGAGTTGATAATGTTGTATCTAGAGCCATAGATTATTGGTTTGATAGTACCATTGGAGGGTATATTACGGAATTTACTATTGATAGAGTAGAATCATATAGCCAAGCCGAGAGATACTTTTTCGAAGGACCCAAAGCGAAATTTTTTCATTTTTTGAAGTTAAGAATCAAGATGCTCTTGCATGAAAACCACATCCTGAAGATACAGTAGATTGGATGGACCTGAAAAGGATAATGTTCAAAAACTTGGACAACAACAACGACACAGAAGCTGGACATATGTGCAATGGAAGAGTATTCATAGGGGTTCACCTTGAGAACCTGTTTATGAAAAACTATGGAGAAGAGGGTTTCTATAGTGGGTAAGAGGTAAATTTGAGAGAAGAAGAACATTCAAAACCCACCAGTACAGAAGAAGGGAAAGTTGAAGAACTTCGCCAAAGCAAGCCAGAAACCTCAGGAACTGTGCAAACTACTAAAGTAAGTAATAATGAACCCCCTATTGTTTCAGAAACATTAAACCATCAGAATAGTCAGAATCACGAGAGTCTGCAGAGTACCATTACAAGCAGTTCAGTGTCTACTCAGATAGGAAACCTAGGCAGCTCCATGGTAGATGAGATGAGGCTCCCTATCTTTAGAGGAGATGGATCTGAAGATCCTGATCAACAATGGTTCCTATGTGAGGCTGTATGGAACATTAAAAACATTACTGATGAATTTGTTAAAAGAAAGCAATTTAGCACCACACTGAGGGATCGCACGTTAATTTGGTACATGAAGCTTATCCAAGGACTTGCACAGCCTAATCCACTGAATGAGATTAAGAACATGTTGGTTGCAGAGTTTAAGAAACCTAAGTCTGAGTCATAATGTATCACAGAACAGAAGGAGATCAAGCAAAAGGCCTTCGAACCTGTTTGGGATTTTGATCAAAGATTCAAAACCTTAACTGGAAAATTGAATTTTAAGATCCCAAATGAATAAAACAAGGATGGTTCATTGATGCCCTTCTACCACATATTAGGGTTCCCTTGATGCAGAAAGAAGATTACATCATAGTCAGAATCTTTGGAGATCACCATGAATCTTGAATAAACACCTATGGAGAATATAGCTCAGGCATGAGCCAGATCCTAAGCCAATTGACTTGTTTGTCTCTACAGGTCGAGGATATGAAGAAGGACAAGGGGAAGGAAAAAAGAGAAGATATATAGTGTGTAAGATGCATATCCAAAGTTCATGATAAGGAAAAATGTCCCTTGTTTCATGAATATTTATCCTCAGGAGCACGGAGCCCCTTGAAGCAAGTTAACCCACCCTGGTATGAAGTATGCAGAAACGGACATCGCCCTGGTGAGTGCTACTATATGAAAACGTATGTTCAAACACCCAAAAACTTGTATTTCACATTCTGTAAGTCTGTAGGGAATGATGACAAATATTGTAGGGCCTTTGACCTGATGCATGAAAGATCAAGAGACATATACAAGATCTAGGGTGAAGTGCACCAAGAAGGAAACAATGCACAATACAATTCCCCAGGAAGAGGAACTTTCAATCCCCATGGTAGATACAGAGGACGAGGATCAGGAGGAGGTCTGGGTCGAGGCCGAGAAAAAATAATCTGTTACAATTACACGCAACCAGGACATTTAGCGAGGGACTGTCAGAACCCTTGCACCACCTGTAGTTATTGCAACTCCTTCGAGCATGTTTATTGAAGACTTCCCTATGTTGCTAGAAAAGATTTAGGAAATACAAGGACCCCAACAGAACCCTCAAGTAAAACTAATATATGTTGAGCCGTGCAGAACAGACCCTAGAGTCAATTTTATTACTCAAGGAGGCACTACTATAGGAGAGGCTAGAACAATCCAAAGAAAGATCACAGAAGATTCAGGTATCAGGAAAATTAAGGAGAAGACTCAAGGTTTTGATGCAAAGAAAGAAAGAAAAATCTTCGAGGAAGCGAAACGGGAGTTCAAGAGAGACCAAGGTTCCTCATCAAAAACACGACCGGAAATAAAAGAGTATGGAATGCCTCAGGAATTTCACTAGACAGCTATGCATAAAGAAGGAAAATAGGTAAGTAAAATCATCGAAATTTTGTACACTTGTCTTAAGTTAATTCAATATGGGAACGTTGTGCAAGAACTACAAAACTTAATCAGGTTGTATGATCTAGGAAAGATAGACCCCTTATTGAATAAGGCAGTACACCAAATTGGCAAGAAGAGAAGAACAAATAAAGAATTACATCTAAATTCTCAGATAGGAGAATATGATATAGACTATGTGGTCCTTGACTTAGGATCAGAGGTCAATGTCACGACGAAACAAACTTGGGCACTAATGGGAAAACCTAATTTGATCTATTCCCTTATCAGACTTCGCATGGATAATCAACAAGTTGTCAAACCATTTGGACGACTAGAGCATGTCCCTATGGATATCGACGAAGTTAGAACCTTTACAGATTTCGAGGTAATTGAAATTGTTGATGATAGCTTCCCTTACCCTGCATTGCTTGGAACTGATTGGGCCTTTGACAACTCTACTGTTGTTGATTTCAAGAAAATACATATGACCTTTGAAAGATATGGCCTTAGGGTCATTTCACCCTTATATCCAAATGAGGGTCAACATTACACAGAGCCAATCAGAGAAGAGGACCATGCATACGAATTGGAAAACATCTACAAACTAACAGCCAAACAACCGGATTATATCAATCCTACAGTCGATGGGAATCTGATATGGTGAAGTGACAACGGGTGTTCATCAGACTTGGAAGAATCACTGGAGAACTGGTAGAACTAGATGTATGAAATATCTACGAGAAGATGTGCTAGATTAACTAGAAAAATTCATTGGATCGACATAACAGTGAGTAAGTTACCCACATTTGATGGCCTGAACCCCCTACAAACATTCCTTTCATATTTTGAAACAAGTGTACCAACAAAAAAATGCTTGTTGGAAATGGATGAGGCCCTGAAAGATACACCAACAAGATGGTGGGGACGTACAAAAGAAACATCACAGACTGGGGACAATGTGAAACTTTGATGACAACACGATTTTCAGCACAAGCAATAAGTTGTGAAGTAAGATATACTGGTCGAAGCTGCCCAAAGGACCATGCACAAAGCTGTGAAGAGGCCTGGAGAGATATTCCTAGAGAACAATGGGTGTGCAGATTCATTAACATGCTATATACGACCCCTATCAACTAGTACCTTCAAGCAGAACTACACCTCATCACCACAAATTGGGAAGGTATGATTCAAAATTGTTGTACGACCTTTTTATTTGAAAGTGAATATCCTTTAGTAGACCAAGCACTAAATATTGTGAGGCATAAGTTATTCGAAGAGGCATCTAGCCTCCCTATGGAACAAGAGGAGGATGAATGGACTGCACCTCTCCAAAAATTGCATACTTTCTATAACATCAATTTCGATGATGACGATGATCCGAGGAAGGTCAACATTGCGAAGAGAGAAGGCCAAAGAGATGTGGAGGGACCAAGAGTTGAACTACCATTTATTGGTCAACCAATCAAGATCATAAAGGTCAATATTGGAACAAAGGAGACACTAAAGCTTGTCAATGTTGGAGATTATTGGGATGTTGCTACCATTGACAAGATTACAAAGTTATTGCACGAATATCAGGACTTGTTTCCAAACAAGTTCACTGATATGAAGGGAATCAAATGACCTATGGGAGAGATGAGAATACCTTTGAAACCAGATGCAAAGCTAGTCAAAGAAATATCCTACAGATTGAATCCAAAATATAAGGAAAAAGTGAAGATTTAGCTCGATAGAATGTTGGAAGTAGGGATTATTGAACCTATCGAAGAATCAGAATGGATCAGCCCTATGGTGGTACAAGACAAGAATACAGGAGAAATCAAAATATGTGTGAACCTCAGAAAATTGAACGATGCCTGTCTGCACGACCCTTTCCCTACACCATTCACTGATGAAGTATTAGACAACGTGGGAGGCCAAGAGGTATATTCTTTTACAGATGAATTTTCAGGATACCATCAGATCCAGATTTCCAAGGAGGACCTCCATAAGACCACGTTTGACACATAATGGGGATCCTTTCAATACACAGTAATGCCATTTGGACTGAACAATTCCCAAGTCATATTTTCCAGGGTGGTGGTCGAAGCTTTCAAAGAATTTTTGCATAAATTTTTAGAAGCATATTTCGATGACTAGACTGTATTTAGTTTGTTGAAAAACCATATTGAATGTCTAAGGATAATGTTGCATAAATGAAGGCAGCGTCAAATTCCTTTAAATTTGAAGAATTCCATCTTCTTCTCACCATTTGGAGTATTATTAGGCCATATTGTATGCAAGCAGGGATTGTTGGTTGATCCATCTAAAGTTGCAATTATAGTTGATTTACCACCTCCTACTTCAGTTAAATAACTATGCATTGCGCTAGGACACACTGGCTATTAAAGGAAATTCATTAAAGGCTATGCCCAAATTACAACACCAATGGAGAATCTGTTGAAGAAGGACTACTAATTTGGGTGGACAGATGAATTTCAATAGAGATTCGACACCCTGAAATAGAAGTTGGTCACTGTGCCCATTCTGGTTTTTTTAGATTGGAGCAAGGAGTTTCATGTGCACGTCGATGCGTCTTCTATTGCACTAGGAGCAGTACTAGCACAACCAGGAACATGATACATTGATCACCCATTAGCCTTTTCTAGCAGGAAGCTATCCACAACAAAATTTAACTACACCACCAGAAAGAGAGAAGGATTGGCCATGCTATATGCACTACAAAAAAATTTCCACTACTTATTGGGAGGACACTTTAAAATGTTCACAGATCACTCTGCACTGAAATACCTAGTCAATAAACCAGTATTGGGGGGGTGGATATGCATATGGATCCTTCTATTTCAGGAATATGATTTTGAGATCATAGTTAAGCTAGGAAGAATAACAAGGGACCTGATTGCTTGTCTTTCGAACATGGAGAATAACCCACCGGTTTGGAGGATACACTACCAGATGCACAACTTCTTGTCATTAGAAAGATTGATGACCACCTCGTAGACATCGCCCATTTCCTGACAACAGGGATAACACCTAGTGAGTACACAATTACCTAGAAGAAACAACTTGTGGTGCATGCTGCAGACTTTTCATTGATAGTTGGTCAGCTATACAATATGGGACCTAATGAGATACTAAGAAGATGCATTATGGAGGTAGAGCACCTACTGATCCTCGCAGAAACTCATGAAGGAATCACAGGAGGACATTATGAATGGAAAGCAACTGCGCAAAAGCTCCTATGAGATGGACTTTTGTGGCCTACCTTACATAGAGATGCTAAGGATTATGCTAAAACTTGTGATATATTCCAGAGAGTTGGAAAACCATCCCGAAGAGAAGAAATGTCATTAGAACCGCAAATGATCCTACAAGCATTTGAAAAGTTGGCCATTGACTTCATGGGACCTATAAACCCACCAGGGAAGCGTACAAGAGAAAGGTACATCATTACTGCGACTGGATACTTAACCAGATGGGCTGAAGCAAGAGAATTCAAGGACTGTAGTGCAAATATAGTTGCATGCTTTATATTTGATGACATAATAACCAGATTTGGATGCCCTAAGACCCTTATGAGTGATCAAGGAACCCATTTCATCAATAAGACAGTGGAAGCCCTAGCTGAAGAATTCGCAGTTCACCATCAGAAGAGTACACCTTACCATCCACAAGAAAATGGAATAGTTGAAGAATTCAACAAGATATTGGAGACAACATTGATGAAGGTTTACAGTGTGAACAGGGATGATTGGGATTTAAGAGTACCAATAGTACTCTGGTATTATAGAACCACTTGCAATAAATTAACAATGTAGGCCCCTTTCAAGTTGGTTTATGGCCTTGAAGCTATTGTCCAGATGGAATACTTGGTACCAAGCTTAGTAATTGCTACATTTACAGACATGGATGATACTGGAGCTGTCTAAGAGAAGCTATCACAATTGGTTGAATTGGAGGAAGATCGATTCATTGCACGATTCCACCAACAGGTTCAGAAAGAATGAGAGAAGGCATATCATGACAGACACATCAAGAAGAACACATTCAAGAAATTTGACTTAGTAATGGTGTATGAAAGTAAGTTCATAAGACACCCAGGGAAGTTTAGGATGCATTGGCTTGGACCATATGAGATCTCCTATGTTACAGAAGGAGGAGTTGCGCAGTTGAAGACATTGAATGGAGAGTGGAAGGAAGGATTGGTGAACGAGAGTCGGTTGAAGTTGTACTATGACAACCAACTTCCTTGAAACTCTTCATAGAAGCATGAGAAAAAGGTTCTAGGTACCAAGTGTAGTTTAAACTGGGTACCAGACACAGAAAATACATTCTACACAAGGGAAGAGAAGCGGCACAAAGCATAAAGAGAAGACTGCACGACGCAATCCAAAGTCGATGTAAAATAGAAAGATCAGATCTGAAGTGCCTCAGGATGAGTCACAGGTGAGTGTTGGGGGCCTGTTGGCCCTTGGATATGGAAGTAAGAGAATATTTATGAATACAAGGTCAAACGCGAACTGCGTAGAAGACACAGTGACTGTCACTAGGTCAAAGTAAGAAAAAGAGAAGAAAATATGGAGCGAAGTGCAGAAAATCTAGCCATTGGATGAGGAGATCAAGGATGATAGATCAACAAGGGAGATGGATTGAGGACAAATTAGAAAGTGGGGAAAGCCACCATTACCACCACACAGAAAGAAAGGAGAGAGAGGCTGGTGAAGCCCGAGAAAAGTGGGTTAAGTTGACCTAGGATTTTAGACACCTACAATTTTTGTAATTAGGGTTTTGACACCTAGGTTTTGACCTAAGGCTGTCCATGAGGGACTATAATGTATAAATAGAGGTCAAGAGGACCTAGGTCGGGGGGTGGGGGGGGGGTACTATTGTTGGGCATTGATATTGAGTATTGTTGATTGATATATTATTGTACTGTGAGAGAGGGAGTGCTAAGAGCGAGAGCTTCCTGGTGTTGCAAGATCTTTAGCTGGGTGCGAGGATCAAATCTTACAGCTAGGTGTGCATGATGGTAGAAGAAGAGAGAAGAAGAGAGAAGATTTGTTGGCTAAGATCCCAAATCAAAACTATAGGCTTTATCTTAATATATTATAAGCGCATTTCTGTGGACGTAGCCCTAGAGAGAGGGTGAACCATGTATACCTTGTGTTGTGTGTGTTATTTATTCTTTGATCTCTATTGTTGTTATATGGTTAATTGAATTACCATGTTAGATCAGATCTATAAATCTTCAGGATAGATATAGCTTGATAAGTGTTGATGCATATGGAGTTGTTGTTGTACTTGATCCACTTGAAATTCCTTTGGTTGTAGACATGTCTGTCCTGGAACCCCCTCATAGTTTCTTCGGGTGAGATTGCATCTGCTTCACAAATGTTGCTGAAAGGGTCGGTAGCTAGGGCTTGTTGGTGTGCTCTTGGAGTAAACCTTGGGTCTACCCCTATGCCAACACCACTTACCACCTGACCCCCCCTCCGAGTAAACCACCAAACCACTCATACATACCACATCCATGCTCTGACGTCACAATCCACTACCCACTACATGTCATAGTCCAATACTGCACTATGCCTCCACATTCCACTACATTTCCTACATGTCTCACCCACGTCAGCAGACCACCTCAGCAAGGACATGTGGAAGACCACGCCATCAAGAACATGAGTCATATGATTTCAAAGATCACTTCGGGTGTATTCTCAACCATTGATCATAGTACAATGGAAGGATATTGTAAGTTTGAGAAGTTGAAATTCTGATGTTCTAAAGGGAAAGGTTATGACAACCGTCCATCTCAATGTTTGATTAATTCCTAGCCATCATATTAAACAATGAAATGATGAGTGTAAGGATCAAATGTGACCATTGATTTGTTTCCATGAAATAAACCATCTGATCTGATCCGTCCATTTTAGGATCACCATCAAGATCATAAGATAGTAATATCCTGTCACATTGTTGGGCCAGAACATGCTTAGGTTTTAATTTTTCATGAGCAGGCTACAGTCAAAACCATAGCTTTGGAGAAAGGATGCATGGAGGCTCGTAGTGAATTGCAGGGAAAAAAGCAGGTCTCCCTCAAATCGCTTATGGACGCACCCACAATCGCGTGGTCATGTGAAGTTCATAGACCAAGGTCATATCATGAGAAAGAGATAGCACTCACTAGATTGAGATTGAGAATTTCCTTTTGAATAGGCGATTGGGTCACCACAAGTGGTCACATGAGGGAAGGGTCTTAGAAGAAAAAGAATTGAAAGACGTCTGGTTGTAACTGACAGAGAAGACAAAGAGTTTCGACTACCAGAGAAGCCAAGGAATCTTAGGATAATGCCCACTGATGATGAATGCACTGATCATAACCACCAGAGAATTCAAAGAGATTCATGGTGATTGCCAAAGGAACTGAAGAGTCTCCAGGTAACTACCAGTAGGATGAAGACTCATCATAGAGAAAATTAACAGATGGAGAAGGGTTAAAGACTGTAACTGCCAGAGAAGCCAAAGAATCTCAGGATAATGACCACTTATGAAGAACAGACTCAACATGATCACCAAAGAGAACGAAGAGTGAGGTGTATGATCTGGCAGAGAACATGGCATGATAAATATACACAGAATAGAGAAGAGATGGTTTCTTTTGTGGATAGTTATTCATGCGAGTGGAAGCATGTTGTGAGGAGGAGATAAAACTCACGAAAGAGGAATAATGCATATAATGGAAATAATACACAAAGAATAAAGTGCAAAAGAAATACATAGAGTAGAGATGCGTATCTGAGAGAGAGATAGAGAAAGTCGAGTTGTTCATGTAGAGACAGATAAGAAGATCAGAAATCTCAAGAAGATGTGAGAATGAGGAAACTCGTGCAGGTAGAGTAGAGCAGTGTAGAAGAACAATGATGAGGCTGGTAATCCATTGATCAATACTGTATCACTATTATAAATTTATGAAAAATAAATATTTATATTTCAGGGTGGTAGGGTGTTTCTAGGGAGGATTGTTTTCCTTAGAGTTTCAAGTGGGTTCTTGAACACAGGGAGTTGTATCTTCCATCTAGTTGCAGCTAGAAAAACCAGGGTTGTAGGGTGGTGCAAGGGAGAACTATTTTCCTCCGTTATACAGGTTGGTTCCTGTGTAACTAGAAGTTGGTAATTCCATCTAGTTGGTGTTAGAACACTTAGGGAGTTGGTTCTTTCCTCTAGTGCATGCTAGAGAAATCAGAGAGTTGGTTCTCTCAACAATTTTTTTCATGTAAAACAGAGGTGGTAGCCTCAAAAGGAGTTGGTGCTCATAAGAATGATAATGCATAGAAAATAAAGATTACTTATCATATCAAGAAAAAAAGGTTTTTCCCTTTATGGGTTTCCTCAGGAAATACATGTCTCTGTATATTTCATGTGTGTGACTGATTTTGAATATTCTATTGCTTACTTCCCTACATTATTGTGATCGTTATTGAGTGTTATGTAAAGATTTTAAAATGGGAATAATTTTTTAATCATAATAACAATTGATTCACCCCCCCTCAATTGTCCAACAATTGGTATCAGAGTCTGTTCCTTTTATTTAAAGGTAGATCAACAAGCTTAAACATGAAAATTCATGAAGGAACTTCAAGAAATAATCCCCCCCTATTCAATGGAACAAACATTGGCTTCTGGAAAGTTAGGATGAGAACCTACATAATGGCTTTAGGTGAAGATGTTTGGGATATGGTAGAGACTAGTTATGTAAAGCCAATTGTACTAGCTAATAAGGATGACAAGATATAATTTCGCTTCAACGCTAAGGCTATGAATGTTATTTTGAGTGGGCTTGCAAAAGTAGAATTTGTAAAAGTTATGCACTTAGAATCTGCCAAAGAAATGTGGGAAAAAATCATTAGTAGTTATAAAGGTAATTAGAAGGTAAAGGATGCCAAGTTCAAACCTACAGATTACAGTTTGAACAACTAAATATGAATGAGGATGAAACAAGAAATAATTTTTTCATAAGAGTTGAGGAGTTTGTGAATTCCATGAAGGGTCTTGGTGAGAAAATTGAAGATGTATTTTGAGTTCAAAAGATTTTAAGATCTCTACCAAATAGATTTAATCTAAAATTGTATGCAATAGAAGAACTGAATGATATTAAGACCTTGTATATTGATCAACTTATAGGAACTCTTACTTCTTATGAAATGAGGATTAGTAAGGATAAACCTACCTCTAGAGAAGCATTATTTAAAGTAGATAAGAATGAGGATTCTAAGCCTGATGAAATTGAAGAAAAATTTGTGAGAAGACTAAAGAAAGGATCAGTTAAGAACCAAGGCAAGTTTCCCTTCAAATGTTTTATGTGTGGAAAGATAGGTCACTTTTCATGTAAGTGTCCACACAAGAAGAAGGACAAAAAATATGAAGGTGAAGAGAAGTAAAAAACCAAGAGATTTGGTAAAAAGAAAAGTTTATATGTAAACAATGATGACTCTTCGGAAGAAAAAGATAGTGACTCTTCTTGTGAAGATAAGGTAAATGACTTCATGCTTATGGACAAAGAGGATTATGATAATAAAATAATAGGAAGTGATGTTGATGATGAAGAAGTTGTGGTTGAATTGGAAGAAGATTTGATCATTGCTTTGGAAGAGATTGACAGACTCAGACTTATGAAGAGAAAGAAAAAAGAATTGTTGATATAGTTCAAGAAAGACAATAAAAAACTTGATGGAGACTTTTCCCTGTTGAAAGTGGAATTAGAAGAAGCAAAGAAAATAGAGTTCATTCTGAAACAACAGTTATCAAAGAAGGAGGAAATATGTGAAGCCTTGGAAGGAGAGGTAGTAAAAACCAGGAAAGAGATGGAGAATTTTAAAGCATTGTATCTCCAAAATCTTCCAAGCATTAAAGCCTCAACAGAACTAAACGACATTCTGAGAAAACATATGTCTCCTTTTTTGAAGATTGATTTAGGCTATGTAAGTGGTTCAAGCAGTAAACAACTAGAAAGAAAAGAGCCAGTAAAGATGATCAAGTTCCAAGTCAGTAGACAATTAGACCATTTGATTACTCTGTCACCAACTGATAATAAAGAGAATATGATCCCTGATAAAAACCAAAGATATCAGAAGATGGAGCAACAAATGCCAAGAAGAAGGCTATCCTTCAGGTGCCAAAATTTCTTGCACGGTTATTGTTTTTACTGCTCTGATTTTGGTCTTAATATTGCAAATTTTCAAATTAAGTTTAGATACACACAACTGAGGAAATAAAGAAATAAGAAATCTTTGCAAAATAGAACTAAACATCCAATGAGTAGAGAAAGTTTCACCAAACACTTTGACCTATTGAAAAATGAGCCCAAATGCTATAATTGTCATAACTTCAACCAAAAATATGAAAAATTCCATCTGAATACTTACAAAGAAGATACAAGGATAAAACCCCTAGCCAGAAATGCCAACACATGGAAAAAGAAATATAGTGAAAAATGTGGTCAAGTACTTTCAGCTCAAAAACAAAAAGACCCCTGGTATATAGACAACAAATTTTACAAGAACATGATTGGAAACAAGGATAATCTTTTGTCTATAAGTAAAGGCAAAACAAGAAATGTGACCTTTGGAAATGATGATTCGGGTAAAATCAAGGGTAAAGGGATGGTGAGTTTGAGCAATGGTAAAGGAAAATCCTAGGATTTTTTGCTTGTAGATGGGATGGAACATAATTTTCTCAGTGTAAGTCAAATGTGTGATAGAGGATGTGAAGTGGTTTTCACTTTCAAAGATTGTAAGATAAAGTCTGTAAAATTAGGACAAGCATTGGCTAAAGTTATAAGGACATATAATATTGTATATGTACTGAAAGAAGATAGAGAATAGTTTCATCTAAGAAAACATGATGAAGGTTGGTTATGGAATAGGAGACTTGGACATCTAAACGTTTACCACTTAATCAAGCTCAAGAATATTGAGGCAGTAAAATATTTTCCAAGAATATCAAAGCCAAAAGATTCTGTGTGTAAACCCTGCCATGTAGGAAAGCTAACCAAGACATAGTTTAAATCCAAGAGCTATACTTCAACAGAGAAAGAACTCCAATTAGTTCATATGGATTTATGTGGACCATCAAGATACGAAGGCATAGGGAAAGAAATCTACTTCATGTTGATGATTGATAATTACTCCAGGTTCACCTGGCTTGATTTTCTCAAAGAAAAAGATGAAGCATTTGAGAATTTTAAAATATTTAAGTCTTTAACTGAGAATCAAAGAGGGAACAAATTAAAGGATGTAATATTAGACAGAGGATGAGAATTTATGTCAAGTGATTTCAAGGAATTTTGTGATAAACATGGGATCAAAAGAGAATACAAAATATCAAGAACTCCACAACAAAATAGAGTAGTTGAGAGGAAAAACATAACAGTTCAGCAAATGCCCAGGTCAATGATGAATGAGAAGAACATTGGTCAAACCTACTAGGTAGAATCAATACACACAAAAATCTGTATTATTAACAAAGCTCACCTCATACTACACAGTGACAAGACACCTTATGAACTGTGGTATGGAATACCTACTTCAATCAAACACTTCAAAGTCTTTGGGAATAAGTGATACATAAAAATTAATAATGAAAAACTTGGAAAGTATGATGATGGGGTTGATGAAGGAATCTTCTTAGGGTATGCTACAAACAGTAAAGTATATAGATGCTATAATAAGAGGCTACATAAATCGGTTGATTGTATTGACATAAAAGTTGATGAAGGAATCCTAGTAAGAGAGGTGAGAAATATTGAATCAACCACAAAGGATATAGTTGAAGTTGAATATGAGCAGGTCCAAGAATGAGAAAAAGAAGAATCTAATTCATATGAATATACAAACATTCAGACAGCCTCAAATCAACAAACAACATCAAATCCTTCCTCCATAATTACTCAAAAGAATCATCCTACAAGTCACATAATTGGTGAGAAAGACAAAGGTGTACAAACCAGGAGAAGGATAATCAAATACACTGAGAAATCACATATAGCCTTCATATCCATGGTGGAACCCAAAAATATGAATGAAGCCATTGAATATGTAAATTGGTAAAAATCAATGAATGAGGAACTGGATTAGACTGAGAAGAAAAATACTTGGGAGCTTGTTCATAGAACGAGAGATAATAATGTAATTGGATCCAAATGGTTGTTTAAGAATAAAATGAATGAACAAGGACAAATTGTCAGGAATAAATCTAGATTGGTCTGTAAAGGGTATGCTCAAATAGAAGGACTAGATTTTGATGAAAAAATAGTGCCCGTAGCAAGATTAGAATATTTTAGAATGTTTCTTTCCTATGCTTGTCATAAGAAGTTTAAATTATATCAAATGGATGTCAAATCATATTTTATAATTGGATATCTAACAAAATAAGTCTATATGGAACAACCAGAAGGTTTCCAACTATCAGATAACCCTGACTTTGTTTGCAAGATGAAGAAAGACTTATATGGGTTGAAACAAGATCCTCGTGTCTGGTACTATAGACTAGATAAATATCTTCCAGACAAAGGGTTCAAGAGAGGAACAATTGACATCAATCTATATATCAAAAAAGAGGGTAATGATTTTCTCATTGTGTTGGTCTATGTAGATGACATCAACTTCAGAAGTAATAATACTTCATTGGTAAAATGGTTTTCTTCTTCCATGCAGTTTGAATTTGAAATGTCTATGATAGGGGAACTACCATTTTTTCTTGGTCTGCAAATTACTCAGAGGTTTGAAGGACTATTTCTTTCTCAGGATAATTATCTAAGATAAATATTGAAAAGGTTTCAAATGGAAGACTCTACACCTGTGAGCACACCTATTGTCACTGGATGCAAGCTAAGAAAGGATGATGAATCACCTAAGGTTGATCAGATTTCATACAGGTCTATGAGAGGAAACCTGTTGTACATCACAACATCTCATCCAAACATAATGCATGTTGTTGGAATGGTAGGAAGGTATCAGTCTGCACCTAAACAAAGTCATTTGATAGCCATCAAAAGAATATTCAAATATTTGAATGGAACAATGAACTATGGCCTATGGTATCATAGGAATCAGAATTTTCAATTATTATTCTATCAGATGTGGATTGGGCTAACTACATCGATGAAGGGAAAAGAACGAGTGGAGGTGAATTCTTCTTAGGAGATTCTCTTGTAGCATGCTTGAGTAAGAAGCAAGGTTCCATTTCCTTATTGACTATGGAAGATGAGTACATTGAAGATGCCACTTTTTGTACCCAAGTATTATGGATGATTCGAACACTTGCAGACTTGGAGGTAAATTATATTGCACCGATCCCAATTCATTATGATAATACTAGTGCAATCAGTGTGTCAAAGAATCTTGTATTTCACTTCAATACCAAGAATATACCCATCAAGTATCACTTCTTGAGGGAAAATGTGACCAACACTATTGTTTATTTTCATTATATTCCATAAAAAGATCATATTGTTGATATCTTTGCTAAACCGCTTGCAAAAGCTCAGTTTGAGTATTTACACCAGAAGTTGGTCATGACCCCATTATCAACCTAAGAAATTCCATCCTGTTAGGGGGAGTATGTGTTGGTTGAATATCTGATACCTCTGCAAAGTACTGCAACAACTCAGGGGGAGCATGTTTTCTTTGACATTGATGTCAAAGGGGGAGAAAATGAGTGGTCCAGATGCTACAGTTGGAGGTCCAAGCATCAACCTTTTATTGTTTCCATCAATGCCAAAGGGGGATATTGTTGGCATGTTTTACAGGAAAGCATGTGATTTTCATTGATGCCAATAACAACAACTTTGATGTTTTACAGGAAAATCATAAGCTCGGGAGGAGAAGCAAACAATATGTAGAAACAAGAATGCTCATAAAAGATATTTTTTTCCAGAATTGCAGACGAGGTCCAAGAGGCAGACTCACAGGAGGAGAAAAGGTCGAGCCCCGTGAACACTTAGAAAATATTCTAACTTAGAGAGATCATAACCTCAGGAGGAAGAGTGATAGTGGTCGTTGGATAACTAATACAAAATACTAGAAACCATTAGATCCAGTGGATTTGAGAGGAGCTTACCATTCAAGGTATCTCGCTTGGGAAGAATTGGAAACATGAAAGTTGAATTACTCGAAGCTCGAACTCTAAAATGAATGTGGACCACTAGATATGGAGAAAATGCGATGACCATTGGATTGAATTAGTGGAAGGACAGGATAAGAAAGGGATGATATCTAAGATCATGATCACCCAAATATCCATCTACCATCATATCGAACTAATTTAAGGGTAAGTTAAACAGGGATAAAGAGTTGACAATTTGATTATACGAATACCCATCATTCGTCATATCAAACGTGAATTTCTATCGATCATTGTATCATTCTAAGTGGAAGGATAGGATATGCTAGAAGATATTTGTTGCAGACGGATCGAGACATTGATCTAATATCCTGATCCAATGAACGCCATTTGTTTCAGGTACAAATATCTGAGGAGGTCACTCTCCAGAAAAAATCTCACTCTAAGATGTTAGTTTGAGATTTGAAATCTTCGAAGTCTAGAGACCCGGGGAGTTGAAATACGTCCTCGACCGTCAAATCATCTGAAGAAGATCGAAACTGTCAGATCATTCTAAAGTTGAAGGACAGGATAACTTGGGTAAAGGGCGTGATAATGTCAATGGTGGAGACTCGCAGACTCATATATATGGTCGATAGGGAATATCAGACCCCCCTGAGCTTTCTACCTTTAATTGTGGGGGGGAGTCTGAGTCGGTGGTATTTTCCTTGTGGGACCCTCATATGTTTCACCCTTTTGTTAGCTTGGACTCCCCTTGATCATTACTACTTACCGCCTGACCCCCCCTCTGAGTAAAACACCAAAACTCTCATACATACCACCTCCATGATTTGACGTCATAGTCCACTACCCGCTACACATCACACTCCACTACCGCGCTATACCTCAACATTCCACTACACTTCCTACATGTCTCACCCACGTTATCAGACCACCTCAGCAAGGACTTCTAGTAGACCACATCAGCAAGAACATGATTCGTCCAATATGAAATATCACTTTGGGTGTATTCTCAACTGTTGATCATAGTATAGTGGAAGGATAGTCTAAGTTTGAGAAGTTGAAATTAAGAAGTTTCGACAACCATCCGTTTCAATGTTTGACTAAGTCCTATCCATCGGATTGAACAATGAAAGGATGAGTGTAAGGATCAAATCTGACCATTGATTTGTTTTCGTGAAATAAACCATCTGATCTAATCCATTCATTTCAGGATGACCGTCAAGATCATAAGATCGACGGTCCCATCACATTGCGGGGCCAAAACATGCTAGGGTATTAATTTTTCATGGACTGGTCGCAATTGAAACCACATTTTTAGAGAAAGGATAGGTGGAGGCTTTTAGTGAATTGCGGGGAAAAAAGTGGGTTTCCCACAAACCACCTATGGATGTGCCCGCAATCACATGGTCATGTGAAGTTCGTAGCCCAGGGCCATATCATGAAAAAGAGCTAGTTCTCACTAGACCAAGATCAGGAAGTGCCTTTTGAATAAGTGATTGGGTCACTGCCAGTGGTCACGTGAAGGAAGGGGCTTAGAAGCCAAAGAAGCCAAAGACAACTAGTTGTAACTGACAGAGAAGACAAAGAGTTTCGACTACCAGAGAAGCCAAGAAATCATAGGATAACACCCACTTATGATGAACACACTGAGCATAACCACCAGATAATTCGAAGAGCTTCAGGGTGATCACTAGAGGAAATGAAGAGTCTTGAGTTAACTACCAGTATAATGAAGACTCATCATAGAGACAATTGACAGATGGAAAAGTGTCAGAGACTATAACTGCCAGAGAAGCAAAAGAATCTCAGGATAATGACCACTGATGAACAACGGACTCAACATGATCACCAGAGAGAATGAAGAGTGAGGTGTATGATGTGGTAGAGAACTTGGTAGGTTAAATATACATAGATCAAAGAAGAGATGGTTTCTTTTGTTGAGAGTTATTCATGCGGTTGGAAGTGTGTTGTGAGGAGGAGATGAAACACACATAAGATACATAGTGCATAGTATGGAAATAATACATAGATCATAAAGCACAAAAGAAGGACATATAACAAAGATGCATATCTAAGAGAGAGAGAGAGAGAGAGAGAGAGAAAACCTAGTTGCACATGCAAAGACAACAGAAGATCAAAAAGATCAAGAAGATGTGAGAATGAGGACACAGATGTAGGTAGAGAAGAGCAGTATAGTAGAATAGGGATGAGGCAAGTAAGCCATTGATCAATACTATATCACTATAATAATTTTATCAAAAGAAAATATTTATATTTCAGGGTGGTAGGGTGGTACTAGGGAGGACTATTTTCCTCATATTTTCAAGTAGGTTCTTGAACACAGGGAGTTGTAGATTCCATTTGGATGCAGCCAAAAAAACCAGGGTGGTAGGGTGGTGCAAGGGAGAACTAGTGTTCTCTATTATACAGGTTGGTTCCTGTGTAACTGGAAGTTGGTGCTTCCATCCAGTTGGTGCTGGAACACTTAGGGAGTTGGTGCTTCCTTCTAGTGAGTGCTAGAGAAATCAGATAGTTGGTTCTCTCAGCAAGTTGATGCTTGTAAAACAGAGGTGGTAGCCTCAAAAGGAGTCAATGCTCATAAAACTGATAATGTACATAAAATAAAGTTTACTTATCATATCAATAAGAAGAGTTTTTTCCCTTTATGGGTTTCCTCAGGAAATATCTGTCTCTATATATTTCATGTGTGATGTTGAATATTCTATTCCTTACTTCCATGCACTATTGTGATCATTATTGAGTGTTCTGTAAAGATTTTAAAATGGTCATAATTGTTTAAGCATAGTAACAACTGATTCAACCCCCCCTCTTAATTTTCCAACATTGATTTCCATAGGCATATTGTTGTAACCATTTTAATCCCGAGAAGGCTCTACATAGTAACCAAGTCATAGGGAGTCACACCATGGAGGAAATCCTAATGAAAACAATGTAAGAGGATGAATGTGTTGGGTGTAATGGTCCCTTGAACCATTCATTCATAGCGTAAGGGTGACAGATTAATCCTCCCCATCGGGTTCCATGTGAAACCAATGAAGTGGATGGCTTGTGTTGGGTAACATCTTGGAACGTCAAAACCCATAGTACTTGGGTAGGTAATCATTTTTAATTTTCTTCCATCCCTCAGAATGCGAGAAAGAACCAGTGTCAGGTTGTAAATTCCGAAGTGCAATTCTAACGTGTCACCCACTATGTCACAACGTGCCACCGTATCAATTACCTTATTGGTTAGCAGGACTAAGGTCTCCTTAGGATGGGTGTCATATATGTCAAGAAATCATAGTAACTAAGTGTAACTACCTTTATCGGGTGGTCGCATGATTCGCGACCTGAAAGTAACCTTATTAGATCTAGTCCTTACAATGGCTAGGTTTAGACTTGTATAAATTTCATGGGAGGAACATGTTATATTCATATATGTCTAGTATTTCACCATCCATCGTGATGGCTAGGTTATTTTTCTCCTAGATTAGCAATAAATTTCAATATGGATCAATCCTTATACACCATAAAATAAAATGATATGGGACATTCCCTATGGAATAAATTAAATGTTATAGGTTATGCTTAGGATTTTCTTATAATTTTAGGAATAAAACTAATATGAACAAAAGTGTCATGGCACCACAAGAATAAGGTAATAATGTTAATAATGTGTGCCATTATAGTGAAAATAGTAAATTCCTCTCTTTGGTTTTAGTTTAAATAAAATTTTTAACTTGAAACGAAGAGATGTTTCAAGTAATCAATGATTGAAAACAATCAAGAAGTGAATGATTGAAAACATTCAAGAAGCGAATGATTGGAAACATTGGATAGAGTTATAATGAAGTTGACAACAAGACTCTAGTTGTTTCCTCTCTATAAAAAAAAATGTAGCTAATTTTTGGGTACATTACATATGGTATCAGAGCTATTGGTTACAATACTTAGGCCTAATGGAAACATACTTCAAGGGACCGCTAGAGCTCCAGAACATCACAGTGAGGGAAGTTCAGGCAACCAAGTATTGGAAACAATGAGGAATCTTATTGTTGAATTGCAGGTGTTTAAAGTTGATAATGAAAAGTTGAATAAAGCTCAATAAGATCATTTGTAAATAAATGAAATGTTGTTACTCAACATAGCAATAAATAAGAGTCGAAGAAATAATGAGATGGAAGAGGAGGTCAGTAAAAATTCCTCAAAAAATTATAGTCATAAAAAAAAGGAGAAGACAACTCTTTTGAGGACACAAACATGACATACAACAAGGCATCTACAACACAGAAGATAAAACAATTGGATCACTTGGAAGGTGAATTCAAAAAGATAAAACCCTCCACGTTTGATGGGGAATCAAAGAATGGTGAGGAAGTTGAAGCCTGGCTGCTAGACATAAAGAAATACTTTCAGACTTATAATTACTCTAGTAATATTAAGGTAAGACTGGCCATTTATAACTTAAAAGAAAAATCTAGTATCTGGTGGAAAGATTTGAAACTAGCAAAATGACTGAAAGAAAAACGGATGGAATGGTGAAAATTGAAAAAGCATTTCAAGAAACAATATCTATTAGAAAGTTACTATGAAATAAAGACTATGGAATTGTATGAATTGTAACTAGGACAAATGGCTATGAATGATCTGATTAATAAATTTCTAGATCTATTAAGGTTTGTGCCCTATATTAAAGAAGATAAGGTACAAATTCAAAGGTTGTCGAGTTGTCTACTAGAGTCTTATAAAGACAAAATTGAATTTGATAATCCAAAGTATTTAAATGAGGTATTTAGGAAGGCTGAAATGTGTTATGAATTGTATAAACAGAGATCAAAAACTCCTAATGATTGGAAAGATAAGAAGAAAGATAAATTGAATGAGCGCAATAAAGGTTTCCAACCGGCCCCTTTCCGTAACATGACAAAAGGATTCCAAATGGGTGAATATTCCTCTAACACACAACATACTCAAGGGGGAGATAAACCAATCAATTTTGGATTCAATAAGGTAGGTGTTTGTCCCAGAGAACCATTGAAATGTTGGGAGTGTGGAGAACCCCACCTACGGAGAAATTGTCCATGCTTAAACACATAAGCAATGACTTGAGTTCAAAATATTAAAGAGGCTTCAATAGTTGTACATATTGGTAGAATCACACATAAGATCAATTCATATTTGGATGGAAAGAAAGAAGATCACCAATCCACCATTGTGGAAATTGAAGGTAAAATTTTAAACAACAATGTCTCTATACTAATTGATCTAGGAGCTAGTATAATTTTTATTGCTAAATCTTGGTTAGTGCAACTAGCAACATGAACAAGAAGAAAGGTAACATAATTTTTTTTTTATTGTGAACTCAGTGTAAGTGGTCAGAGGAAAAATTTAATATGAAAGTATTACCTTTAGGGTCATATGACATAATTATTGACATGAACTAGTTAGAGAGGCATAAAGTGATACTGAACTCTTATGAAAAGTCTTACATATAAAAGATTGAAAATAATACAACAAGAACAGTACAAGGAATCAAAAAACCTGTAATATCCTCAAATTTTAGAATATTAAATTCTAAGTGAACTTTGAAATATTTTTTTGTTTTTGGAAAATTTAGATTTGGAAATTATTTTCCATTTATGGAAAATCCAAATTTGGAATTTTTATTATTGTAATTAATTATTTCATGATTGTTGGGAAAAGATTTGACTTTCCCAACTAACCTCTTTTATTTTTGACACATGTGAAAAACAAACTTTTTAGAAATTAAATGTTGGAAGAAAAATGGAACAACCAGGTTAAAAATAGATGGCCATGACTCCATGAGTGGGGAACAAGTTTGAGTTACCTCAAGGCTTATTTTTACAAGTGGAAAATTTGGAATTTTACCACTAGCAGCCCCTAAAAATCAAGGATTTGTAAATATGTGAATTTCCTAAGGAGGGAACGAAATACATAGGCACAAGATACATATAAAAACAACATATGGAGGAGGCATGACGCTGCTTAGTATGTTGGATAAAGGAAATCTATTTTTTGTTATGAGAAATGTGAGTGTGAGGAAAATGAATTTCTAATATGTGGATGGTGACTATAGCTAAGGAGGATCATTTAGTTTTCCTTTATGGACTCATGGTCATGCTAGGGGGTGAACAGGGAAAGTGAACTTGGTTGTTTTGTGCTATGGTTGGGTGGAACATGGTTTTTCCATTTGGATTTCAACATCAGGTTGCAGATATGTATCTTGACTTATAATCGTTGTCAATGCTATTCTTTTGATTATTAATTGTTAGGAATATGATGGCTTATTATAGTGGAATGATACTATATGGTTTAATTGAAATGTGATGATGGTATCTATATATATATATATGCTCAGACATAAATAAATGGAAGAACGATTTTATGCTCCTATTAGCCATTAAATATGGTTGTACATGTACAATCAATTATGTATATATAAATACGCATGTGCTCATGCATAAAGAAATGATGGGACTATTTGTTATGTTCCTATTGACCATTGGATTATATCGAATTGCCATTTAAATATGTACATACACAAATACCATAGAGAATAGACAGAACAAATAATACTTCGAATACATTCTTTATTACCATAGAAATATAGTCATGAACTTGAAGTATCTTATAAAATCAACCTTTGTATTCAATCAAATATTTTTCAAAATTTTATAGTTGGAGTACCATAATCCAAACTCCACAACTTATTATACTATAAACAATGTTCTAAGAATATATACCTAGAATCTGGTTATAACTAAAGTTAATGTGTGCAAGGACATGGAACTCAAATACCTTTTGAGTAAGATGATTCCTTCACCCGAATTCACCAACTTGCACCACCTACAAAGGAAGTAAAAGGAGGGTTTAGTAAATTGTGATAATAGTTTAATTCTATGGAAATTAATCAATAATAATAACTCATGGACAATACTTAACTTGAGTTTGGCGAAGAACTAGATCGCCACTTTCTCTTGTGAAAAAATATTTCCATGATCCATAAAGAGGAGGAGTGGACCAAAAATCGGCCGATGGGTACCCTCACAAAAAAAAAAAGGGACCCATCATTAATTTCATGTATCCATGCATAAAACTTCACTCATAAAATAGAGAAAGTGAAAGTAAATAACTAGCATCGAAATAGACAGTGTGTAGATTAAGAAAACAAGAAGTACACATTAATATTTATCCAACCTCGTGTTTAGGACCAATACACAGGAGGAATTGACTATGGAAAAGGTCAGCATTTAAATAGAGACTTCATTCTTTTCTTGAAACCACACAGTGGAATTCCTGATTTGGGTAATGATCACAGTGAGGAAGTATTAAATCAATGAGAATTCATAACAGGTGCATAGGATGTAACCTGTTTTTTGTTCTCATTGAATCACTACAATTAAATAACATTATAGTAAGAACCCAATCCCTCTTGGTACAGACATCATTTTATAACCAGAGGGTACAAGTATGTGTCATTTCAAATGATTAAAACATTTCTTATATTGCTAATTATATGCACGGAAAATAAATATGAAAACCATTAGACAAAGTGTAATTCTACGAATTCCCATAGAGGATTAATACTACTACATAAAATTACACATAGCGTAATTTTATGAATTCCCACAGAGGATTAATACGACTACACATAATTACACAGAGCATAATTACGAATCCCCATAGAGGGTTAATACTTCTATTTACATACATAGAGTGTAAATTACGAATTCCCATAGAGTGTTAATATATTTACACAAAGCATAATTATGAATCCCCACAGAGGGTTAATACTATTGTTTACATACACATAACGTAAATTACAAATTCCCATAGAGGTTTAATAATACTATTTAAAATTATACAGAGGGTAAAATTCAAACTCCCCACAAAGGTTTAATATTTCCATGTAAATACAAAGTGTAAATTATGAAAATCCCTTACAGAGGACCCACAATAGACAAGTCTGATAACACCAACCCACATAGCAAGTATTGGGATCTCCAGGTGAATCCTAGATAGTAAGAATAATAGTAATACAATGGTGAGTACAATAAAATGCAGAGGGTTTAACATTAAAATCTTACGGGCCACAATCCGACTGGGAAAGGACCCTTGAGTATAGGTTAGAAGCCTAATAGTCAACCAAGAAGGAAATGCAATAACTCTCCAAACTCATAACCATAAACCTGGTGGAAATTCTGGGTAGCAAATGCATACAGGTGCAACTGTCAACTCTCAAACATAGAAACGAAACCATGAGGCCTATTATTTTGAGATCAACTAATTACATTTGCATCAAACATAGAGCACATCATGAAATATTTCTCACATCGGTCTTAAAAAACAAAAACATTACTCACCTTGGTGTATAAATAACCCCAGGTGTGAATTGTTGTTTTCCTCATTGCGCACCAGATTTGAACCTCACCAAAGCACACAGGTCATGTTTCAAATGAAGAGACAAAACTTGTTACATGATCAAAGGGCAAAAACAATGAATGCATATTACCTCAAGGGCCTCGTTAGAGGAATAAGTGAAATAGGTACACACCATTACCTCTACTATGTGAAGTCGAGGACATGGTGAACCTTCATTATGCGTGGTTTCCTAAGTGTCATCTTGGAGGGTACCGGACAATCCTCACCATTAATGAACAAGACCAAGAGTAAATTCCATGGGACCCGACCTGTCATCCAAAACAAACGATTTTCGAACGACTTCATTTCTAGGTTATGTTAATAGTCGGGTAGGGTTTAACATTGTTAGGAATAGGTTATGTTTGTGGCACTAGAACAAAACCATAATTTTATGGTGTATGTTTGTTATGATATACTAAATTGTTCATTGGTATGGTATCCATATAACAATGCATATGTTAAATGATATTTATATGTTATGTAGAGAAACTTTTCGATGCACTATGATATAGAAATACATTGTGGTGG
>JZKD02S1641347.1:234924-257831 GCA_000966675.3 Picea glauca
CGCAACTGCCATTTTGGCTCTAATAAAAAGGGGAAAGAAGGGAATAATAAGAATTAGGAAACTAAGTAATGGAGGAAACATAATAAAGGAAAGTTGAGAACTTATGGTAAAAAGCAAAGTCAACATAGTAAGGAAACTGCAATTAAGAACCTTCTAATTTGAGATAATTTAGTAACTTCATTTTTAGGGAAATTATTTAAAACATGTAAGGGGATCTAGGAACACCTAGCCGGAAATTTAGGAGCAACTCTAGGTGGGTGAGGGAAATGAGTCATGAACAATTTAAAGAAAATAATTATTGGAGGAAAGAGGGGGATGGACGACACTTGTGCGAAGGAGAATATTTAGAATATTTTTACTAAAACTTAATTTAAAAGTGATTTAGGGAAAGTATGAGGTTTGGACAACTCTATAAAATAAAGGGAAGATGAGGAAGAAAGGGATCGGTTGTTAGCGTAATGTTATGCTACCGTAATTGTGACTTGACTGATTACTTGTGGAGAGTTGGGATTTTCCAGCTTGGATAGGAGTGGTAGCTCGACCTTGCGAGGCGAGCTGGGAAGCTAGATGGACCATCTGGATTGTGTGTGGCCCCTTTGCGGCTTGGGGGGGCTAAGGGGGAAGTAGAGTACCCCTAGCAATTCACTGGGAGGTATCGGTGTAGTCTCTACAGTCGGCGAGCGGGAGCGGCGCAGAGCAGGAGCGACACGGAGCTCAGGGTCATCATTCGAGGCGAGAGTTAAGGAAATGGTATGTTTTTCATTTGCATGATAGAAGGTATTAGGACCTTAGCCCTCTCTTATTGTTATAAAAATTTTTGTGTTGGTAGTGTGAGATGAAAAATACTTAACTTCAGACGGCTTGGGTTCTAGTTGGATTAATTGGTTTCTTACCTTTCTCTTCGGCGATTTTCTTGTCTTCTAATTTTTGTGGTGGCATGGTACCCTGCGTTATATCACTGCTTGTGTAAAGGGAATTTTTACATTCAGTGGGCGTTTAATTTCACAGTGGGCATTTGAACCATTTAGCCATGGCGTTTTTACATTGTCGTGGGCATTTTTACTTTTGTATGGGGCGTATTTACATTCTGTGGGCGTTTAATTTCATAGTGGGAGTTTTAACCATTCAGCCCTAGCGTTTTTACTTTTCTATTGGGTGTATTTACTTTCTGTGGGTGTTTAAAATCACAGTGGGCATTTTAACCATTCAGCCATGGCGTTTTTACATTGTCGTGGGCATTTTTATTTTTTTATTGAGTGTATTTACTTTCTATGGGCATTTAAAATCATAGTGGGCATTTTAACCATTCATCCATGACATTTTTACATTGTCGTGGGCATTTTTACATCACTGTGGCTGTATTATATATTACAGGGGCATTTTTATATTTCAGTGGGCATTTTTACTATGAATGGGGGCGTTTTATATCACTATGGGCGTATTATATATGACAGTGGGCGTTTTTAATATGACTGTGGGTGTTTTATATATTACATCTCTTGATGTTGTTGTACATGAGGTATTTTCCGTGTCAAACGAAAAAGTGACTGCACCTTTGATGTCTGACATCCTGAGCCGGAATCCTATTACCTCCCTTTACATATTGACCATGTTTCTGATCGGGTAACCCTCTTCCACTGCTTAAATGATCAGATTTTAGATGTTGTTGTTGTTTTGGCATGTAAATTTTCATAAAGATGGTGTTCCACTATTATGTTTCTTGAAGCTCGTATGGATCTTGTTTTATATGATGTTATTTATCTTGTCAAGTGAGCGTTGACCTGTATTTAGTTGTCTTAAATTACAATTATCTCCATATCAACTAAAATTTCAATGGATGTATAGTTGTTTCATTAAATTATGTAAGTAATTGGTTTAGTTCATTTTGGGCTATAAACATTAACATCTTAATGACAATAAAAACTTCTCAAGAAAATTATATAATTCAACTTCAGTTAGTGATAATATAGACCCTTAGGAGTTGCTTTATTTCAAGATAGATGTGCACATTGTGTTGTACTTATCTTACGGATTAATTTAGACTAGTACTTAGTGTTAGTAATGACCTATCTAATATGGATAATACTAGATTAGTGAATTGGATCGTGTTTATGGACGGTTATTTCCCCTAAAGAGTGTATAGTGGAGAAATCTAGAGTTATTTATATTAATGGTTCTCGTTTGATTAAAGACAAGTTTTAAAAGGGGGAAAGGTGGTTATATAAAGTTGTCTTGTCTTCTATTGTTAAAATGGAATAGTTCTAATTTCTTTCCATAGAATCTTGATACTTTATATGATCTAATTCAAGGAGAATGGTCTTGTAACAATTGTTATTTTGGATATAAAAGTACTTCTTAAGATCTTCTTTATTATTTCCATCGTTTAAGTTAATGTTAATGATTATTTATAATGTTTGCGTTAATTGATTTTAGGATATAGCATCAGTTATGGATATATAATCGTTGAGATGTTGCATTAATTATTGGTTCACAATTACTGGCCACCAATTTATAAATTTAGTTCATTGAGTTAAGGTTAATGGTAATGTATTTGTTTTAAGGTAATGATTATGTTCTGAAACGTTTAATGTTAATGATAAAGGTTATGACAATATAAAATGTGATGATGTTGTGGATAATGTTATTGTAATTGTATGGTATATGTAACAGATCGGATGTATTGAGATTGTTAATTAATTTCAGGGTTAGTACTATAATTGGAATTTTCCAAACTCACAGTTGTATGATATCAGACTCTTCGATCTGATAAAGCTAGTTTCTCTGTATATAAGGCTGTGTGTGTGATTATTTTCTGTGTAAATAATCCAGTGTTGTATCAAGAGTCTCGGGCCCTTTAAAGGAAGGGTTTCCACTCTTGCGACAGACCTCTAAGGTCGTATCCGTAGTCTCAGGCTCTTTAAAGGCAGAGTTCCCACCACTGTGACCTCCTGACAGGGATTACTAGTTTCTCCCTGAGCAGTCGGCCAGGAGCCTATCTGACATTTTCTCTCTCTAGAGAAGAGAACTAAGATTAAATGCCTTGCTTTCCTGTGTAGAAATAGTAAAATCTACTACTATGGATTCTTCCATCTGTGTTTGTACTCTACATAACACAGTATGTCATTTAATGCTTGTAGTTACTTGTTGTGCGCCTTATGTCTATGGTTGTTTAATGCTTGCAGTTACATGTTGTGCGCCTTATATCTATGGTCGTTGAATGCTTGCAGTTACTTGTTGTTTTCCTTATGTATTCTTGTTGTGATCATCGGGGTTGCATCTTGTTAGTAATCGGGTGGCTACATAGAGTCAAGTGTGTCTGTTTCCTTTTTACACGCGCGCACACACCTTTAACAAAAAAAAAAATTTACACCTATTATCAGAATTGTTGTCGTAACGAGGAGGCATGTTACATATGGTATCAGAGCTGGTTCGACCCGTGACTTGGGATCGCTACGGATTTCGTTGACATGATTTAATTAAACTATTGCAGATCGAGTTGACTGTGTGCATGCAGGTAATCATGGTTAGAGGTTGCCACAGAGGCAGACGACGGGGTGCTAGGGGAGGAGCCATGACGCCTCCAATAGCATCCATGCTTGAGGGGTATAACCCCCAGGGAGGTGAGCAAGTTCTCGAACATGAGAATATAGCAGTTGGAGACGTGGTCAGGATGATGAGATCTTTTCAGCGCATGTTCGAGGCACTGATTAGCCGCTTGGACAGAGATGCGGCCAGGGTGTCGGAAACCACTGAGGTTCTACCGCGTGCATCAGCCATTACTTGTACCATTCACCGTGAACTCGAGAAGGTTAAATCTCATGAGTTCTTTGGTGCCCCAGATGGCGTCGCCACCGAGGCATGGTTGGAGAATATGGCGATGTGCTTCGCACTTCACAATTATACCTCCAACATGAAGGTCCACATGGTGGTCTTTCAACTAAAGGGGAGCACTCTTCTATGGTGGAAGATGCTCCTGCTGCAGCTGAACATGGCCGTCAAAGACGTGTCATGGGAACTGTTCGAGGAACGATTCCGAGAGAGGTATCTTTCAAAGGAATTTACTGAGTGTCAGCTTAATGAGCTCAATGCTTTACGATAGGGAGGTCGTACGGTGCCCGAGTACGAGGCACGTTTTATGGAGCTGCTCTGGTATGCTCCACACCTTAACAAAAAAAAGCTTAAGGTCAACAGGTTCGTGTTTGGCCTTAATGGCAGCCTGCGTGCAAAGGTTAGGATTTTGATCCCTCAAACCTTGCACGATGTTGTCTAGAAGGCCCTCATAGCAGAGGAGGAGCTCATCAGTGGGGGGTCAGACTAGGACTCTAGCAAGACCAGCAGGGCAGGGTTCATATGTAACACTGCAGTCCCAGACACCAGCGAGACATACACTTGGATATCATGGGTTCTAGAGGGGATCCACTTTTACTACACCCCAATGATCGTTTCCTCAGCAGTGGACACCTTATCGGGGACCACAACATCAGCAACAGCATCGCCTACAGCAGCAACAGTTTAGGCCTGTTCAGTAGAACAGACCAGGGTTCCAGACCAGTGGGCCGTCATCTTCTACTTCAGGTACCAGGACTACGGGGATGAAGGAGGGGTGTTGGACGTGTGGGGAGCCACACTACCAGCATGACTATCCTATGGAGAGGACCAGAGTGTCCGGATCCGTTGAACCCACTACCATGGGAGATATGGGCAAGCCCATTGGATTCATGCGGCGGTGAATAACCGCCAGGCAGAGCACCAGTCGATTGTGCTCGAGATGACAGGTACTATCGCTGACCAGACTCTTAGTATTTTGATAAACCCAGGGGCTACTGAGAGTTTCATTTATGGTGCAGTGATAAAAAGGATTAAGGTAAAGGCAGTCGAGCAAGACGAGTTTATCTTCATAGAGATGGCTTCGGGAGCCAAACAAAAGGTTGGAGGAAAGGTTACGGGATGTGCCCTTAACCTGGGAGAGTTTGTCACGACGGTCAACTTGTACGTCACGATCTTAGGATCTTACGACTTCGTGATTGGTATGGATTGGTTGGAATCGCATGAGGCGATATGCAAATGTAAGAATAAACGGTTGAGCTTGGTTGATGATGAAGGAAAAATATGTGTGATTGTAGGATGGAACCAGGGAGTATCCCTGAGGTTCATCTCTTCCTTACAGTTACAGAAGAGTATGCAGAAGGGGTGCAATATTTTTGTGATCCTTGCGCTAAATGAGAAGGGAGTAGCCGAAGGTCTAGAACACCTTCCAGTGGTGAGAGAGTTTGTGGACGTGTTTTTGGAGGATTTACCTTGGATTATGTCAGAGAGGGAATTGGAGTTTACCATAGACCTAAAACCGGGGACTGAGCCGATAGAGATAACGCCTTATCGGATGTCGACCCCGGAATTGCAAGAGTTAAAAATGCAATTGAAGGAATTGATGGACCTGGGACTGATACGTCCTAGTGTGCCACCGTGGGGTGCACCTTCTTTTTTCATTCGGAAGAAGGAAGGATCATGGAGTCTTTGCATTGACTACTATCAACCCAACAGGGCTATGATCAAGAATCAGTATCCCTTTTCGAGAATTGATGATCTCTTCAATCAAATGAAGGGTGCGACGGTGTTCTCCAGGATTGATTTGCGATCAGGGTATCACCAGTTATGGATCAAATAGGATGATGTCCCTAAGACCACCTTTAAGACAAGGTGGACACTACGAGTTTAATGTTTTACCATTTGGACTCACAAACGCCCCAGGGGTATTTATGAGTTTGATGAACGGGGTGTTCTGTGAGTACTTGGACAAGTTCATCCAAGTATTCATTGACGATATTTTGATCTACTATCGGATGACAGAGGAGCATGAAGAGCACTTGCGCTTGGTGCTACAGTGTCTACAAGAGCACAAATTTTATGGGAAGTTTTCCAAATGCTCTTTTTATCAATCGAGGATTCACCACTTAGGGCATGTCATCTCCGGCGAAGGTATCGTCGTGGATCCAGCCAAGGTTGAGGCTATTATGTAAAGGCCTGTGCGGACGAATGTCACAGAAGTGCGTATTTTTATGGGTTTAGAAGGATACTATCGACGGTTTGTCGAGGGATTTTTGAAGATAGCAAATCCGATCACGGAATTGCAGAAGAAAAACAAGAAGTTTCTTTGGACCGAGAAATGCACGGAAGCATTTCGAAGGCTTAAGGATTTGTTGACCACAATGCCAATACTAAAGGTCCCTGACATGGACGTAGACTTCTTGGTATGCACTGATCCATCCAAGGAAGGTTTAGGTGGAGTCTTGATGTAAGACGGACGAGTGATTGCTTACATTTCGAGGAAACTGAGAAGGCATGAGGAGAACTACGCGACGCACGATTTGGATATATTAGCCATCGTATATTCCTTGAAGGTTTGGAGAGACTACCTGGTTGGATGAAAATTTGATCTAAAGACTGATCATTGTGGACTACAACACAGTTTTACGCAAAGTGACCCAAACACACGACAACGACGTTGGTCGGAATTGCTTAGCGAGTACGACTTCGAGATTACTTACATAAAGGGAACATTGAACTGAGTGGTTGATGCTTTGAGTCAGAGACCACACATATTCTCGGTGTTTCCTCTTCAGACGAACTTACGTGAGAAAATTCTCACTTTACAGCGTGACGACGAATGGTACATAGAGGTCAAGGTTTTTTTTTTGGACAAAACACAACGATGGTACCACGATATGAGGGATTTTCTTTGATACCGATGCATTATTGAGGTTTAGAGGTCAGATTTATGTACCGCCAAATGACAAGTTGAGGATGTTTATCATGAGTGAGGCTCATAGAGAAGTTTACATGGCTCACCCAGGAGTCACGAAGATGAGGGCAGACCTTAAACCCTTATTCTTCTGGAAGGGAATGAAGGCAAACATAGTCAACTTTATGGCTAGATGTCTAGAGTGTCAGCAGGTAAAGGTTGAACATAGACACCTGGCAAGATTGCTTCAACCACATGCCATTCCGGAATCGAAATGGGAAGTTATTTCGATGGATTTTATTGTTGGATTGCCAGTGACGACAAGGAGACAAGACTCGATTTTTGTAGTAGTAGAAACTCTGACGAAGAGTGCTCACTTTATTCCTGTGCATACGATGTATAAGGCACTTGAAATAGCGAGAGTTTTCATTAGTGAGATTGTGAGGCTAGATGGCGTGCCTAAGAACATTATATCCGATCGAGGATCGGTGTTTACTGGACGATTTTGGATGAGTTTCCAAGAGGCCTTGGTGACCCAACTTAACTTTAGTACTGCGTATCAGCCAAAGACGGACGGACAGACAGAACGAATGAACCAAACCTTGGAAGACATGTTGCGCATGTATGTGGTGGACCAACAAAAGCATCGGTAGGAATTCTTGCCTCTCGTAGAGTTCACTTACAACAACAGTTACCAGAGCACCATTAAGATGGTGCCTTTTGAGTTTCTTTATGGGCGACCATGTCAGACACCCTTGAGTTGGGATCGACTTGAGGATAGGGTCCTGGTGGGACCAGAAGTGATCCAAGAAATGGAAGAGAAAATGCAAACCATAAGACAAAGGATTAAAGAAGCGTAGGATCGACAGAAGAGTTATGTCGGTGCGCACCGAGTCGACCGTAGTTACGAGGTCGGCGATCGAGTCTTCTTGCAGGTTAAACCACATAAGAGTTTGATCAAGTTTGGAAAGGGAACTAAACTCTCCCCTAGGTTCATGGGACCTTTCGAGATTGTGGAGAGAAAGGGGCCCGTGGCCTATCGACTAGCCTTGCCTGATTTTTTGAGGCGTATGCACGATGTTTTTCATGTATTTGTTTTGAGACATTATATTAGTGATCCTACACACGTGATTGAAATGAGTTCCTTGCAGGTATCGGATGAGGGAGCACTCATGGCTGACCCGGTCCGCATATTAGATCATCATGTTTGGCAGTTACGACATCGAACAGTAGATCAGGTCAAGGTCCAGTGGGATAGTTATAGTCCGCACTCAGCGACCTGTGAGGACGCATATGATATGCACCAACAGTTCCCATTTTTGTTTGATAGATAGACTTATGATACTGTGGTACTTTTATTTCGGCATTTATACTGAGAAACTTCAAGACGAAGTTTAGACCAAGAGGGGGTGTATGTAACATCCTGCTCTGGTACACTGAGAAAACCTATTCTTTGAGGACACTTGCTTGCAAGTGATCTGGACTTTTATGATGTTAAAACATTTAATCTTGATTATGATGCATTATGATAGATGAAATGATGTTTTACTACTTTGACGTAGACAGGTGCTATTGACTCAGTTTTATTGAGCGTGCAGGGTTTTGGACCTTGAGGATGCAGAGGCATCAATGGAACCCCTTGGACTCCGGATTGAGTCAGGGAGTATTCTATTTGGGTTGATTTATCTACTGTGACATTTCATTTATTTGATGATATGATGTTGACATGTTCTGACATGATTGTTGATGATGCAGGCTGATGATAGCTTGCCGAAAAGACTCACATATGGAGTAAAAAGGCCACACATGATTTCCAAAGAGGTTGGGGGAGAGGTGTGGACAACATCCCTGCCACAGCCTACTAGCACTCCCACCGTGGCTCAAACTGTAGGTTAATGATTACCTAGTTCGAGAGGATCCACGATGTCATGAGGGAAGACTGCGAAAGCTGCTCACGATGATTCTAAGGGGTACGCAATAAGGTGGGGGCATTATTCCTTAGAGCCCTTAGTCTCCCACAAGTTCACCTGGTGGAGTGTTGACTCTAGGGGTTATAGATGTCTACCAATCAGTCAAGTTGGTGAGTGGCACCCTTGGAGCACATGGTGCATCCTGAAGGGCACGTCGCGCAAAAGAAACACAAGTCGGAGAGTCTCACCCTTGGAGCACATGGTGCATCCTGAAGGGCACGTCGCACGAAATAAACACAAGTTAGCGAGTGGCACCCTTGGAGCATGTGGTGCATCCTGAAGGGCACATCGCACAAGAGAAAAAACCGGGGCGACTGGCACCCTTGGAGCACGTGGTGCGTCCTGAAGGACATGTCGCATTGATGTTGTGGAAGGAACAACCTAGATGGAACTAAGACAATTAACACCTTAAGAAATTCTAAAACAACTTCCCTAAATAATTGTCACCTAGTTCAGAATCTAAACCTAAGTCTAAAACTTCTCTAGGGTAAAATTTTGTTTAGCCTTAAGGAAGAGACTCTATAAAAATAAAAATAAAGATATAAACTAAAACCCACTTAAGTAATATTTTTAGTCTTCTTAAATTTAGAGGGTAAAATGAAGAGAGGAATAATTTAATTAAAATCTGTGGTTTTAAATTGTAAAGAGGAAATAAATTATTAACTTGTGGAAGTATAAAAATATTTTAAATTAATAACAAAGGGAAAAGAGTAAATAGCGCAACTGTCATTTTGGCTCTAATAAAAAGGGGAAAGAAGGGAATAATAAGAATTAGGAAACTAAGTAATGGAGGAAACATAATAAAGGAAAGTTGGGAACTTATGGTAAAAAGCGAGGTCAACATAGTAAGGAATCTGCAATTAAGAACCTTCTAATTTGAGCTAATTTAGTAACTTCATTTTTAGGGAAATTATTTAAAACATGTAAGGGGATCTAGGAACACCTAGGAGGAAATTTAGAAGCAACTCTACGTGGGTGAGGGAAATGAGTCATTAACAATTTAAAGAAAATAATTATTGGAGGAAGGAGGGGGATGGACGACACTTGTGCGAAGGAGAATATTTAGAATATTTTTACTAAAACTTAATTTAAAAGTGATTTAGGGAAAGTATGAGGTTTGGACATCTCTATAAAAGAAAGGGAATATGAGGAAGAAAGGGATCGGTTGTTAGTGTAATGTTACGCTGTCGGAATTGTGACTTGACTGATTACTTGTGGAGAGTTGGGATTTTCTAGCTTGGATACGAATGGTAGCTCAGCCTTGCGAGGCAAGCTGGGAAGCTAGACGGACCGTATGGATTGTGTGTGGCCCCTTTGCGGCTCGGGGGGCTAAGGGGGAAGTAGAGTACCCCTAGAGATTGGCTTGGAGGTACTGATGTAGTCTCTACGAATGGTGAGCGGGAGAGGCACGAAGAAGAAGCGGCATGGAGCGCGGGGTCATCATTCGAGGCGGGAGTTAAGGCAACTGTATGTTTTTCATTTGCATGATAGAACGTATTAGGACCTTAGCCCTCTCTTATTGTTATCAACATTTTTTTATTGGCAGTGTGAGATGAAAAATACTTAACTTCAAATGGCTTGGGTTCTTGTTGGATTACTTGGTTTCGTACCTTTCTCTTCAGCGATTTTCTAGTCTTCTGATTTTTGTGGTGGCACGGTACCCTGCGTTATTTCACTGCTTGTGTAAAGGGTGTTTTTACATTTTGTGGGCATTTAATTTCACAGTGGGCATTTTAACCATTCAGTCGTGGCATTTTTACATTGTCGTGGGCGTTTTTACTTTTCTATTGGGTGTATTTACATTCTGTGGGCGTTTAATTTCACAGTGGGCATTTTAACCATTCATCCCTGGCATTTTTACATTGTCGTGGGCGTTTTTACTTTTCTATTGGGTGTATTTACTTTCTGTGGGCGTTTAAAATCACAGTGGGCGTTTTAACCATTTATCCATGGCATTTTTACATTTCCGTGGGCGTTTTTACTTTTCTATTGGGTGTATTTACTTTTTGTGGGTGTTTAAAATCATAATGGGCATTTTAACCATTCATCCATGGCATTTTTACATTACCGTGGGCATTTTTACATCACTGTGGCTGTATTATATATTACAGGGACGTTTTTAGATTTCAGTGGGAGTTTTTACTATGAATGGGGGAGTTTTATATCACTGTGGGCGTATTATATATGACAGTGGGAATTTTTAATATGATTGTGGGTGTTTTATATATTACGTCTCTTGATGTTGCTGTACATGAGGTATTTTCCATGTCAAATGAAAAAGTGACTGCACTTTTCATGTCTGACATCCTGAGCCGAAATCCTATTACCTCCCTTTACATCTTGACCACGTTTCTGATTGGGTAACCCTCTTCCACTGCTTAAATGATCAGCTTTTAGATGTTGTTTTTGTTTCGGCATGTAAATTTTCATAAATATGGTGTTCCACTATTATGTTTCTTCAAGCTCATATGGATCTTGTTTTATATGATGTTATTTATCTTGTCAAGTGAGCGTTGACCTGTATTTAGTTGTCTTAAATTACAATTATCTCCATATCAACTAAAATTTCAATGGATATATAGTTGTTTCGTTAAATTATGTAAGTAATTGGTTTAGTTCATCTTGCGCTATAAACATTAACATCTTAATGACAATAAAAACTTCTCAAGAATATTATATAATTCAACTTTAGTTAGTGATAAGATAGACCCTTAGGAGTTGCTTTATTTCAAGATAGATGTGCACATTGTGTTGTACTTATCTTATGGAATAATTTAGACTAGTACTTAGTGTTAGTAATGACCTATTTAATATGGATAATACTAGATTAGTGAATTGGATCGTGTTTATGGACGGTTATTTCCCCTAAAGAGTGTATAGTGGAGAAATCTAGAGTTATTTATAATAATGGTTCTCTTTTGATTAAAGACAAGTTTTAAAAGGGGGAACGATGGTTATATAAAGTTGTCTTGTCTTCTATTGTTAAAATGGAATAGTTCTAATTTCTTTCCATAGCATCTTGATACTTTATATGATCTAATTGAAGGAGAATGGTATTGTAACAATTGTTATTTTGGAGATAAAAGTACTCCTTAACATCTTCTTTATTATTGCCATCGTTTAAGTTAATGTTAATGATTATTTACAATGTTTGCGTTAATTGATTTTAGGATATAGCATCAATTATGGATATATAATCGTTGAGATGTTGCGTTAATTATTAGTTCACAATTATTGGCCACCAATTTATAAATTTAGTTCATTGAGTTAAGGTTAATGTTAGTGTATTTGTTGTAAGGTAACGATTATGTACTGAAACGTTTAATGTTAATGCTAAAGGTTATGACAATATAAAATGTGATGTTGTTGTGAATAATGTTATTGTAATTGTATGGTATATGCAACAGATAGGATGTATTGAGATTGTTAATTAATTTCAGGGTTAGTACTATAATTGGAATTGTCCAAACTCATAGTTGTATGATATCAGACTCTTCGATCTGATAAAGCTAGTCGCTCTGTATATAAAGTTGTGTGTGTGATTATTTTATGTGTAAAGAATCCAGTGCCGTATCAAGAGTCTCAGGCCCTTTAAAGGCAGGGTTTCCACTCTGGCGACACACCTCTAAGGTCGTATCCGTAGTCTCAGGCTCTTTAAAGGCAGAGTTCCCACCACTGTGACCTCCTGACAGAGATTACTAGTTTCTGCCTGAGCAGTCGGCCAGGAGCCTATATAACATTTTCTCTCTCCAGAGCAGAGAACTAAGATTAAACGCCCTGCTTTCCTATGCAGAAATATTAAAATCTACTACTATGGGTTCTTCCATTTGTGTTCGTACTGTACATAACACAATATGTCATTTAATGCTTGCAGTTACTTGTTGTGTGCCTTATGTCTATGGTCGTTTAATGCTTGCAGTTACTTGTTGTGCGCCTTATGTCTATGGTCATTTAATGCTTGCAGTTACTTGTTGTTCACCTTCTTCTTGTTCTGATCATCGTGGTTGTGTCTTGTTAGTCGTCGGGTGGCGACGTAGAGTCAAGTGTGTCTGTTTCCTTTTTACATGTGTGCACAGACCTTAAACAAAAAAAAAAAAATTACACCTCTTATCAGAATTATTGTCGTAATGTGGAGGCATGTTACATATGGCATCAGAGCCGATTCGACCCATGACTTGGGATCACTATGGCTTTCATTGACATGATTTAATTATACTGTTGTGGATCAAGTTGACTATGTGCTTGCAGGTTATCATGGTTAGAGGATGCCGTGGAGGCAGACGATGGGGTGCTAGGGGAGGAGGCACGACGCCTCTAGTAGCATCCACGCTTGAGGGGTCTAACCCCCACGAAGGCGAGAAAGTTCTCGGACAGGAGAAGATAGTAGTTGGAGATGTGGTCAGGATGATGAGATCTTTTCAGCGCATGTCCAAGGCACTGATCAACCGCTTGGACAGAGATGAGGCCAGGGTGTTGGCACCTGCTCAGGTTCCGCCGCATGCACCGATCGTTACTTGTAGCATTCACCATGAACTCAAGAAGGTTAAATTTCCCAAGTTCTTTGGTGCCCCCAATGGCGCTGCCACCGAGGCATGGTTGGAGAATATGGCAATGTGCTTCTCACTTTGTGATTATACCTCCAACATGAAGGTTCGCATGGTGGTCTTTCAACTAAAGGGGAGCGCTCTTCTATGGTGGAAGACGCTCCTGCCGCAGCTGAACATGGTCGTCGAAGACGTGTCATGCGAACTATTTGAGGAATGGTTCTGAGAGAGGTATCTTTCAGAGGAATTCATTAAGATTCAGCTTAATGAGCTCAACAGTTTACGACAAGGAGGTCGTATGGTGCCCGAGTACGAGGCACATTTTATGGAGCTACTCTAGTATGCTCTGCACCTTAACACAGAAAAACTTAAGGTCAAAAGGTTCGTGTTTGGCCTTAATGAAATCCTGCGTGCAAAGGTTAGGATTTTGATGCCTCAAACCTTGCACGATGTCGTATAGAAGGACCACATAGCAGAGGAGGAGCTCATCAGTGGGGGGAATACTAGGAGTCTAGCAAGACTAATAGTGCAGGGTTCATCTGGAACACTGCAGCCCCAGACACCAACGAGACATACGCTGGGATATCGTAGCTTCCAGAGGGGATTCACTTTTACTACACCTCGGCGACCGTCGCCTCAGAAATGGACACCTTATCGGAGACCACAGCATCAGCAATAGCGTCGCCCGCAACAACAACAGTTCAGGCTTGTTCAGCAGAATAGACTAGGGTTCCAGTCCAGTGGGCCGTCATATTCTACTTCGGGTACCAGGACTATGGGGCCAAAGAAGGGGTGTTGGACATGTGTGGAGCCACACTACTAGCATGAATGTCCTGTGGAGAGGACCAGAGTGTCTGGATCAGCCAGACCCACTATCATGGGAGATATGGGCAAGGCCCATCGAATTCATGCAGCGGTGAATAACCGCGAGGCAGAGAACTAGTCAAATGTGCTTGAGACGATAAGTACTATCGCTAACCAAACCATTAGTATTTTGATAGACCCAGGGGCTACTGAGAATTTCATTTATGGTGCAACACTAAAAAGGATTAAGGTAAAGGCAGTCGAACACGACAAGTTTATATTCATAGTGATGGCTTCAGGATCCAAATAGAAGGTTGAAGGAAAGGTTACGGGTTGTGCCCTTAACCTGGGAGATTTTTTCATGAGGGTCAACTTGTACATCACAATCTTAGGATCTTATGATGTCGGGATTGGTATGGATTGGTTGGAATTGCATGAGGCAATACGCAACTGTAAGACAAAACGGTTGAGATTGGTTGATGATGAAGGACAGAGACGTGTGATTATACGATGGAACCAGGGAGTATCCCTGAGGTTCGTCTCTTCCTTACAGTTATGGAAGAGTATGCGCAAGGGGTGACAGCTTTATGCGATCCTTGCGCTAAATGAGAAGGGAGTAGTGGAAGGTCTAGAAAACCTTCTAGTGGTGAGAGAGTTTGCGGACGTGTTTCCGGAGGAGTTACCTCGGATGCCATCGTAGAGTGAATTGGATTTTACCATAGAAATAAAACTGGGGACTGAGCCGATAACAAGAACGCCTTATCGGATGTCGACCTTGGAGTTGAAAGAGTTAAAAATGCAATTGAAGGAGTTGTTGGACCTGGGACTGATACGTCCTAGTGTGCCACCATGGGGTGCACCTTCTTTTTTCATTCAGAAGAAGGATGGATCATGGAGGCTTTGCATTGACTACCGTCAACCCAACAGGGCTACGATTAAGACTCAGTATCCCTTGTCGAGAATTGATGATTTGTTTGATCAAATGAAGGGTGCGACGGTGTTCTCCAGGATCGATTTTTGATCAGGGTATCACCAGTTACGGATCAAGGAGGATTACATCCATAAGACAACCTTTAAGACAAGGTGGACACTACGAGTTTACTGTTTTACCATTTGGACTCACAAAGCCCCCAGGGGTATTTATGAGTTTGATGAACGGGGTGTTTCGCGAGTACTTGGAAGAGTTCGTCCAAGTATTCATTGACGATATTTTGATCTACTCTCGAACAACGGAGGAGCATGACTAGCACATGCGCTTGGTGCTATAGTGTCTATGAGAGCACAAATTGTATGGGAAGTTGTCCAAATGCTCTTTTTATCAATCGGGGATTCACTACTTAGGGCATGTCATCTCCAACAAAGGTATCGTCATGGATCCAACCAAGGTTGAGGCTATTATGGAATGGCCTGCTCCAATGAATGTGACATAAGTGCGTAGTTTTATGGGTTTATCAGGATACTATCGACGGTTTGTCGAGGGATTTTTGAATATAGAAAATCCGATCACAGAATTGCAGAAGAAAAAAAGAAGTTTGTTTGGACCGAGAAATGTGTGGAAGCATTTCTAAGGCTTAAGGAGTTGTTGACCACAACGCCGATACTAAAGGTCCCTGACATGGATGCAGACTTCTTGGTATTCACTGATGCATCCAAGGAAGGTTTAGGCAGAGTCTTGATGCAAGATGAATGAGTGATTTCTTACATTTTGAGGAAACTGAGAAGGCATGAGGAGAACTACGCGATGCACGATTTGGAGATATTAGCCATCGTATATGCCTTGAAGGTTTGGAGACACTACCTAGTTGGATGAAAATTTGAACTAAAGACTAATCGTTGTGGACTACAACACATTTTTACTCAAAGCGACCCGACCGCGCGACAACGACGTTGGTCAGAATTGCTTAGCGAGTACGACTTCGAGATTACTTACATAAAGGGAACAATGAACCGAGTGGTTGGTGCTTTGATTCAGAGACCACACATATTTTCGGTGTTGCCTCTTCAGAGGAACTTATGTGAGAGAATTCTCACTTTACAGCGTGATGGCGAATGGTACATATAGGTCGAGGGTTTTTTTTTGGACAAAACACAATGATGGTACCACGATATGAGGGATTTTATTTGATACCGATGGGTTATTGAGGTTTATAGGTCAGATTTATGTACTTCCAAACGACGAGTTGAGGATGTTGATCCTGAGCGAGGCTCATAGAGCAGTTTACATGGCTCACCCAGGAGTCACGAAGATGAGGGCATACCTTAAACCCTTATTCTTCTGGAAGGGAATGAAGGTCGACATAGTCAACTTTATGGCTAGATGTCTAGAGTGTCAGCAGGTAAAGGCTGAACATAGACACCCAACAGGATTTCTTCAACCACATGCCATTCTGGAATCAAAATGGGAAGTTATTTCGATGGATTTTATTGTTGGATTGCCACTGACGATAAGGAGACATGACTCAATTTTTGTAGTAGTAGACACTCTGACGAAGAGTGTTCACTGTATTCCTGTTTGTACGACATATAAGGCACCTGACATAGCGAGAGTTTTCATCAGTGAGATTGAGAGTCTGCATGGCATGCCTAAGAAGATTATATCCGATCGAGGATCTGTGTTTACTGGATGATTTTGGGCTAGTTTCCAAGAGGCCTTGGGGACCCAACTTAACTTTAGTATTGCGTATCACCCAAAGATGGACAGACAGACAAAACGAATGAACCAAACCTTGGAAGACATGTTTCACATGTACGTGATGGACCAACAAAAGTGTCGGGAGGAATTCTTTCCTCTAGTAGAGTTCGTTTACAATAACAGTTACCAGAGCACCATTAAGATGGCGCCTTTTGAGTTTATTTATGGGTGACCATGTCGGACGCCCTTGAGTTGGTATCGGCTCGAGGATAGGGTTCTGGTGTTACCAGAAGAAATCCAAGAAATGGAAGAGAAAATGCAAACCATAAGACAATGAATTAAAGAAGCGCAGGATCAACATAAGAGTTATGTCGATGCGCACCGAGTCAACCATGGTTACGAGGTCGGCGATCGAGTCTTCTTGTGGGTGAAACCGCATAAGAGTTCGATCAATTTTGTAAAGGGAACTATACTCTCCCCTAGGTTCATGGGACCTTTCGAGATTGTGGAGAGAAAGGGGCCCGCGGCCTATCAACTAGCCTTGCCTGATTTTTTGAGGCGTATGCACAATGCTTTTCATGTATCTGTTTTGAGACATTATATTAGTGATCCTACACACGTGATTGACATGAGTTCCTTGTAGGTATCGGATGAGGGAGTGCTCATGGCTGAGCTGGTCCGCATCTTAGATCATCGCGTTTGACAGTTATGACGTCGAACGGTAGATCAAGTCAAGGTCTAGTGGGATAGTTATAGTCTGCACTCAGCGACCTGGGAGGACGCATATGATATGCACCAACATTTTCCATTTTTGTTTGATAGATAGACTTATGATACTGTGGTACTTTTATTTCGGCATTTATACTGAGAAACTTTGGGATGAAGTTTAGACCAAGAGGGGGTGTATGTAACATCCCGGTTTAGCGCACTGAGAAAACCTATTCTTTGAGGACACTTGCTCGCAAGTGATCTGGACTTTTATGATGTTAAAATATTTATCCTTTATTATGATGCATTATGATAGATGACATGATGTTTTACTGCTTTGACGTAGACAGGTTCTATTGACTTAGTTTTATTGAGTGTGCAGGGTTTTGGACCTTGAGGATGCAGAGGCATCAGTGGAACCCCTTGGACTCCGGATTGAGTCAGGGAGTGTGCTATTTGGGTTGATTTATCTACTGTGATATTTCATTGATTTGATGATATGATGTTGACATGTTCTGACATGATTGTTGATGATGTAGGCTAACAATAGCTTGCCAACCAGCCTCACATATGGAGTAAAGGGGCAACACACGATTTCCATAGAGGTTGAGGGAGAGGTGTGGACAACAGCCCTGCCACAGCCTACTAGCACTCCCGTCGTGGCTCGAACTGTAGGTTAATGATTACCTAGTTTGAGAGGATCCACGATCCCATGAGGGAAGATTTTGAAAGTTGCTCACAATGATTCTAAGGGGCGCAAAATAACATGGGGGCCTTATTCCTTAGAGCCCTTAGTCTCCCACAAGTTAACCTGGCAGAGTGTTGACTCCAGGCGTTATAGATGTCTACCAATCAGTCAAGTTGGCAAGTGGCACCCTTGGAGCACGTGGTGCATGCTGAAGGGCACGTCGTGCAAAATAAACACAAGTTGGTGAGTGGCACCCTTGGATCACGTGGTGCATCCTGAAGGGCGCGTCGCGCGAAATAAACACAAGTTAGCGAGTGGCACCCTTGGAGCATGTGGTGCATCTTGAAGGGCACATCTCGCAAGAGAAACAACCAGGGCAAGTGGCACCGTTGGAGCACATGGTGCATCCTGAAGGGAAACTCTCATTGATGTTGCGGAAGGAACAACCTAGATGGCCCTAAGACAATTAACACATTAAGAAATTCTTAAACAAATTCCCTAAATAATTGTCGCCCAGTTCAGAATCTAAACCTAAGTCTAAAACTTCTCTAGGGTAAAATTTTGTTTAGCCTTAAGGAAAAGACTCTATAAAAATAAAAATAAATATATAAACTAAAACCCACTTAAGTAATAGTTTTAGTCTTCTTAAATTTAGAGAGTAAAATGAAGAGAGGAATAATTTAATTAAAATCCGTGATTTTAAATTGTAAAGAGGAAATAAATTATTAACTTGTGGAAGTATAAAAAGATTTTAAATTAATAATAAAGGGAAAAGAGTAAATAGCGCAACTGCCATTTTGGCTCTAATAAAAAGGGGAAATAAGGGAATAATAAGAATTAGGAAACTAAGTAATGGAGGAAACATAATAAAGGAAATTTGGGAACTTATGGTAAAAAGCAAGGTCAACATAGTAAGGAATCTGCAATTAAGAACCTTCTAATTTGAGATAATTTAGTAACTTCATTTTCAGGGAAATTATTTAAAACATGTAAGGGGATCTAGGAACAGCTAGGAGGAAATTTAGAAGAAACTCTAGGTGGGTGAGGGAAATGAGTCATTAACAATTTAAAGAAAATAATTATTGGAGGAAGGAGGGGGATGGACGACACTTGTGCGAAGGAGAATATTTAGAATATTTTTACTAAAACTTAATTTAAAAGTGATTTAGGGAAAAGTATGAGGTTTGGACAACTCTATAAAAGAAAGGGAAGATGAGGAAGAAAGGGATCGGTTGTTAGTGTAACGTTATGCTGCCGAAATTGTGACTTGACTGATTACTTGTGGAGAGTTGGGATTTTCCATCTTGGATAGGAGTGGTAGCTCGCCCTTGCGAGGCGAGCTGGGAAGCTAGACAGACCATCTGGATTGTGTGTGGCCCCTTTGTAGCTCGGGGGACTAAGGGGGAAGCAGAGTACCCCTAGCGATTGTCTAGGAAGTACCGGTGTAGTCTCTATAGTCGGCGAGCGGGAGTGGCGTGGAGCAGGAGCGACATGGAGCACGGGGTCATCATTCGAGGCAGGAGTTAAGGAAACGATATGTTTTTCATTTACATGATAGAAGGTATTAGGACCTTAGCCCTCTCTTATTGTTATCAGCATTTTTGTATTCGCAGGGTGAGATGAAAAATACTTAACTTCAAATGGCTTGGGTTCTTGTTGGATTAATTGGTTTCTTGCCTTGCTCTTCGGCGATTTTCTTGTCTTCTTATTTTTGTGGTAGCACGGTACCCTGCGTTATTTCACTACTTGTGTAAAGGGAATTTTTACATTATGTGGGCGTTTTAACCATTCAGTTGTGGCATTTTTACATTGTCGTGGGAATTTTTACTTTTCTATTGGGTTTATTTACATTCTGTGGGCGTTTAATTTCACAGTGGGCATTTTAGCCATTCAACCCTGGCATTTTTACATTGTCGTGGGCGTTTTTACTTTTCTATTGGGTGTATTTACTTTTTGTGGGCATTTAAAATCACAGTGGGCGTTTTAACCATTCATCCATGGTGGTTTTACATTGTCGTGGGCGTTTTTACTTTTCTATTGGGTGTATTTACTTTCTGTGGGCGTTTAAAATCACAGTGGGCATTTTAACCATTCATCCATGGCATTTTTACATCACTGTGGTTGTATTATATATTACAGAGGAATTTTTATATTTCAGTGGGCATTTTTACTATGAATGGGGGCGTTTTATATCACTATGGGAGTATTATGTATGACAGTGGGCATTTTTAATATGACTGTGGGTGTTTTATATATTATGTGTCTTGACCTTACTGTACATGAGGTATTTTTCGTGTCAAACGAAAAAGTGACTACACCTTTGATGTCTGACATCCTGAGCCGGAATCCTATTACCTCCCTTTACATCTTGACCACATTTTTGATCGGGTAACCCTCTTCCACTGCTTAAATGATTATCTTTTAGATGTTGTTGTTGTTTCGACATGTGAATTTTCATAAAGATGGTGTTCCACTATTATTTTTCTTGAAGCTCGTATGGATCTTGTTTTATATGATGTTATTTATCTTTTCAAGTGAGCATTGACCTGTATTTAGTTGTCTTAAATTACAATTGTCTCCATATCAACTAAAATTTTAATGGATATATAGTTGTTTCGTTAAATTATGTAAGTAATTGGTTTAGTTCATTTTGGGCTATAAACATTAACATATTAATGACAATAAAAACTTCTCAAGAACATTATATAATTCAACTTCAGTTAGTGATAAGATAGACCCTTAGGAGTTTCTTTATTTCAAGATAGATGTGCACATTGTGTTGTACTTATCTTATGGATTAATTTAGACTAGTACTTAGTGTTAGTAATGACCTATCTAATATGGATAATACTAGATTAGTGAATTGGATCGTGTTTATGGACGGTTATTTCCCCTAAAGAGTGTATAGTGGAGAAATCTAGAGTTATTTATAATAATGGTTCTCATTTGATTAAAGACAAGTTTTAAACGGGGGAATGGTGGTTATATAAAGTTGTATTGTATTCTATTGTTAAAATGGAATAGTTCTAATGTCTTTCCATAGAATATTGATACTTTATATGATCTAATTGAAGGAGAATGGTCTTGTAACAATTGTTATTTTGGAGATAAAAGTACTTCTTAAGATCTTCTTTATTATTGTCATCGTTTAAGTTAATGTTAATGATTATTTGTAATTTTTGCGTTAATTGATTTTAGGATATAGCATCATTTATGGATATATAATCGTTGAGATGTTGCGTTAATTATTGGTTCACAATTACTGGCCACCAATTTATAAATTTAGTTCATTGAGTTAAGGTTAATGTTAATGTATTTGTTTTAAGGTAATGATTATGTACTGAAACGTTTAATGTTAATGCTAAAGGTTATGACAATATAAAATGTGATGTTGTTGTGGATAATGTTATTGTAATTGTATGGTATATGTAACAGATAGGATGTATTGAGATTTTTAATTAATTTCAGGGTTAGTACTATAATTGGAATTGTCCAAACTCACAGTTGTATGATATCAAACTCTTCGATCTAATAAAGCTAGTCACTCTGTATATAAGGTTGTGTGTGTGATTATTTTCTATGTAAAGAATCCAGTGTCGTATCAAGAGTCTCGGGCCCTTTAAAGGCAAGGTTTCCACTCTTGCGACACACCTCTAAGGTCGTATCTGTAGTCTCAAGCTCTTTAAAGGTAGAGTTCCCACCACTGCGACCTCCTGACAGAGATTACTATTTTCTGCCTGAGCAGTCGGCCAAGAGCCTATCTGACATTTTCTCTCTCTAGAGCAGAGAACTAAGATTAAACGCCCTACTTTCCTTTGCAGAAATAGTAAAATCTACTACTGTGGATTCTTCCATCTGTGTTCGTACTGTACATAACACAGTATGTCGTTTAATGCTTGAAGTTACTTGTTGTGCGCCTTATGTCTATGGTCATTTAATGCTTGCAGTTACTTGTTGTGCGCCTTATGTCTATGGTCGTTTAATGCTTACAATTACTTGTTGTTCACCTTATGTCTTCTTGTTGTGATCATCGTGGTTTCATATTGTTAATCGTCGGGTGGCGACGTAGAGTCAAGTGTGTCTGTTTTCTTTTTACATGCACGCACACACCTTAAACAAAAGAAAAAATTACACTTGTTATCAGAATTGTTTTCGTAACGAGGAGGCATGTTACATATGGTATAAAATCCGGTTCGACCCGTTACTTGGGATCGCTACGACTTTCGTTGACATAATTTAATTATACTGTTGCAGATCGAGTTGACTATGTGCGTGCAGGTAATCATGGTTAGAGGATGTCTTGGAGGTAGATGATGGGGTGCTAGGGGAGGAGCCATGACGCCTCTAGTAGCATCCACGCTTGAGGGGTCTAACCCCCAGGGAGGCGAGCAGGTTCTCGGACAGGAGCAGATAGTAGTTGGAGACGTGGTCGGGATGATGAGATCTTTTCAGCGCATGTCCAAGGCACTGATCGTCGCTTGGACAGAGATGAGGCCAAGGCACCGGAACTGATCCAGGTGGATATTGGTGGCCACCCACCTTCTCAAACTGGCCCAAAACATGTTTCTGACAATTTTGGTAATTTACTATTTTTAGCAGTTTTTAACTTCCGGGGCCATTTTGAGGCCATAAACGATGTTTTTTGAGAAAATGGGGAGCAACATTGATCATAGACCAATGTTTCTAACCCAAAAGTTGTATTTCTCAGATAGATATTTCCAACGAGCTATCATACGCCTAAAACGGAGATCGTATGCAAAAGTTATGACCCCGGGAAGTTGATGCACCAACTTACCCAAACGGGGCCCACATGACTTTTGGC
>JZKD02S1641347.1:259358-273795 GCA_000966675.3 Picea glauca
AAGTTGATGCACCAACTTACCCAAACGGGGCCCACATGACTTTTGGCGCTTCATCTCCTAGGGTTAGGTTTTTGGATGTCTATGAATTTTGGCATTCTCATCTATTGTAAAAAGGTCTCTAGAGCCTCATTGTAATCATCTTCTCACGAATGCGAGTAGCCGTCACATCTCTTCTCAGAGATAAGATACCACCATTCTAGCGAGTCTTTCACTATGTACTTTTACAGTCTCTGTACATTTATTTCATTAATAGAAATCGTGTATTACTGTATATATGTGACTCTTTTTATATTTCCTCTATATCTCTGTTATATTTTTGTCTCTCTTACAATATCTCTGAATATTTCTATGTTATATCTCCGATCTCATTTCGTGCCGAAAATAATACGGCTCAAGAACCCGCTGAGGTTTCGTCGCTCGCACCAGCCTTAACTTGTAGCATTCACCGTGAACTCGAGAAGGTTAAATTTCCCGAGTTCTTTGGTGCCCTGGATGGCGCCGCTACCAAGGCATGGTTGGAGAATATGGTGATGTCCTTCGCACTTCGCGATTACACCTCCAACATGAAGGTCCGCATGGTGGTCTTTCAAGTGAAGGGGAGAGCTCTTCTATGGTGGAAGACGCTCCTGCCGCAACTGAACATGGTCGTCGAAAACATTTCATGGGAACTGTTCAAGTAATTCATTGAGTGTCATCTTAATGAGTTCAACGCTTTACGAGGCTGCTCCAGTATGCTCCGCACCTTAACACAGAAAAACTTAAGTTCAACAGGTTCGTGTTTGGCCTTAACGACAGCCTGCGTGCAAAGGTTAGGATTTTGATGCCTCAAACCTTGCACGATGTCATCCAGAAGGCCCTCTTAGCAGAGGAGGAGCTCATCAATGGGGGTTCAGACTAGGACTCCAGCGAGACCAGTAGGGCAGGGTTCATCTGGAACACTGCAGCCCCAGACACCAGCGATACATACACCAGGATAGCATGGATTCCAGAGGGGATCCTCTTTTACTACACCCCAATGAATGTCGCCTCAGTAGCGGACACCTTATCGAGGACCACAACATCAACAACAGTGTCGCCCGCAGCAACAACAGTTTAGTCCTGTTTAGTAGAACAGACCAAGGTTCTAGGCTAGTGGGTCGTCATCTTCTACTTTGTGTACCAAGACTACAGGGCCGAAGAAGGGGTGTTGGACATGTGGGGAGCCACACTACCAGCATGACTGTCCTATGGAGAGGACCAGAGTGTCCGGATCAGCCGGACCCACTACTGTGGGAGATATGGGCAAGGCCCATTAGATTCATGCGGCGGTGAACAACCGCCAGGCAGAGCACTAGTCGACTGTGCTCGAGACGATAGGTACTGTCGTTGACCAGACCCTTAATATTTTGATAGACCCAGGGGCTACCGAGAGTTTCATTTATGGTGCAGCGCTAAAAAGGATTAAGGTAAAGGCAGTCGAACAGGACGAGTTTAGCTTCTTAGAGATGGCTTCGAGAGCCAAACAGAAGGTTGGACAAAAGGCTACGGGCTGTGCCCTTAACCTGGGAGAGTTTGTGACGAGGGTCAACTTGTACGTCACGATCTTAGGATCTTATAACGTCGTGATTGGTATGGATTGGTTGGAATTGCATGAGGCGATACGCAACTGTAAGATGAAATGGTTGAGCTTGTTTGATGATGAAGGACAGAGACATGTGATTGTATGATAGAACCAAGGAGTATCCCTGAGGTTTGTCTCTTCCTTACAGTTACGGAAGACTATTCACAAGGGGTGCAAGCTTTATGCGATCCTTGCGCTAGACAAGAAGGGATTAGCGAAAGGTCTAGAACACCTTCTAGTGGTGAGAGAGTTTGTGGACGTGTTTGCAGAGGAGTTACCTGGGATGTCGTCGGAGAGGGAATTGGAGTTTACCATAGACCTAAAACCGGGGACTGAGCTGATAGAAAGAACGCCTTATTGGATGTCGAACCCGAAGTTGCAGGAGTTAAAAATGAAACTGAAGGAGTTGTTGGACCTAGGACTAATATGTCCTAGTGTGCCACCCTGGGGTGCACTTGATTTTTTCATTCGGAAGAAGGATGGATCGTGGAGGCTTTGCATTGAATACCATCAACCCAACAGGGCTATGATCAAGAATCAGTATCCCTTGTCGATAATTGATGATCTGTTCGACTAAATGAAGGGTGCGACGGTGTTATCCAGGATTGATTTGCGATCAGGGTATCACCATTTATAGATCAAGGAGGATGACGTCCCTAAGACCACCTTTAAGACAAGGTGGACACTACGAGTTTATTGTTTTACCATTTGGACTCACAAATTCCCTAGGGGTATTTATGAGTTTGATGAACGGAGTGTTCCGTGAGTACTTGGAAAAGTTTGTCCAAGTATTCATTGACGATAGTTTGATCTACTCTCAGACGATAGAGGAGCATGATGAGCACTTGCGCTTGGTGCTATAGTGTCTATGAGAGCACAAATTGTATGGGAAGTTGTCCAAATGCTCTTTTTATCAATCGAGGATTCACTACTTAGGGCATGTCATCTCTGACGAAGGTATCGTCATGGATCCAGTCAAGGTTGAGGCTATTATATGTCCTGCGTCGACGAATGTCATAGAAGTGCATATTTTTATGTGTTTAGCAAGATACTATCGATGGTTTGTCGAGGGATTTTCAAAGATAGCAAATCCGATCACGGAATTGGAGAAGAAAAACAAGAAGTTTGTTTGGACCGAGAAATGCGCAGAAGAATTTTGAAGGCTTAAGGAGTTGTTGACCACAACGTCGATACTAAAGGTCCTTGACATGGATGCAGACTTCTTGGTATGCACTGAGGCATCCAAGGAAGGTTTATGCAGAGTCTTGATGCAAGACGGACGGATGATTGCTTACATTTCGAGGAAACTGAGAAGGCATGTGGAGAACTACACGACGCATGATTTGGAGATATTAGCCATCGTATATGCATTGAATGTTTGGAGACACTACCAGGTTGGACAAAAATTTGAACTAAAGACTGATCATTGTGGACTACAACACATTTTTATGCAAAGCGACCTGAACGCGCGACAACGACGTTGGTCAGAATTGCTTACGAGTACGACTTCGAGATTACTTACATAAAGGGAACAGTGAACACTTCGAAAATTCGGGATTCAAAAGTCTGAAGTGTAAGCCAAAATCCTTGACCGATCAAATCCCTTAAATGTGAAAAGGAGGTTTTCATGGTGGAAGCAAGTTAAGTTTCAGAACTTCAGAGTTCGGAGTTTCAGAAGTCCTAAGGACAAGAGATCGAGACAAAGTAGGGGAGAAAACCTGAAACGAAGGAGAGGCGACATGTGGAAGGAAAAGAGACTTCCCGTCGATTTTTGAAACAATGAGGTGACGTGCTATTTCGGGACTTTGGGAATCGAAGAGTAGAGACACTCGACCACGGGATTCATGAAATAGTGAAGTCCAATATCCCGAAACAAAAGAGGAATTTCCCTCAAGGTTTTTATCGTGGGTAGATTTCCTGAAATGGAAATAGAAGAGCCAGTCGAGCTCTTAGGCCAAAAGGAGAAGATCCTATGCAGATCCTGACCTGCGAGTCTGGGGAGGGGGTCTGCATCAAGTTTGGTATCAGAGCGTAGGAAAATTTTCTTTGCTTTCTGTAGCAGGGAAAACAAATATTTTCAGCCATGCTGCTGAGAAGAAGAGACAGGAAAATACCAGATCCACCAGAGGAAAGGAAAATGCCAAAAAGGAGGGGTAGGTAATTACCTGAGCTGCCAGGGGCAAGAGAGATCCATGAAATGCGTGCTAGGTCGGATGACATGGTATTAGCATAAATGTGTGCAGTCAGTGCTGGGAATATCATTGATTCTGAAAGTGAAAATGAAGCTGGACATGAAGGAGAATAAGTTGCAGCAGAAGTTGTAGCAAATGAATGCCTACTTAGGGTTGTTACAAGGATGGGTGCCAGGGAAAAAATGGACATTCCAGTATATGAAGGAAACCTGGATGTTGAAGAGCTTATAGACTGGATTAGAGCTCTGGAAACGTATTTTGACTATGAAGATGTCGAGGAATACAAGAAGGTCAAACATGTTGTCACAAGACTTAAAGGAAATGCAACATTGTGGTGGGATGAACTACAAGCTGACAAATGCTGCAAAGGTAAGCAGGAAATCAAGAGTTGGGATAGGATGATCGTGAATATGAAGGAGAAATTCATACCCAAGGATTATCAAATTACTCTATTTCGGAGAATACTGAATTTGAGACAAAAGATGATGTTAGTGAAGGAGTACACTAAAGAATTCTACAGGCTGAACATCAGGGCAGGTCATCGTGAAAGTGATGATGAAAAAGTTGTCAGGTACATGGATGGTATGAGATATTACATTCAGGATGAGATGAGAATGATGACCATCCGAACGGTGGAAGACACTTATCAGATGGCTCTAAAGGTTGAAGAGAAGTTGAGCTGAAAGCAAGGTCAAAGGGACCGAGGCAGAAGTCAGCCCATAGGCAAAACAATTGTCCAAGGTAGGAATCAGAAGCCTAAGGAAGAGTGGAAGAAACCTCAACCTCAGACTGAGAGAGGGCAGTATTCCGAACAGAGAGGATAGTATGTTGATAATAACACTTTTCCCCACGCTAGAGGAAGAGGAAGAGGCAGAGGTGGAATAATAAAATGCTTCACATGCAGAAAGAATGGACACAAATCTTATGAATGTCTGGATAAGAAGAAAGAAGGAGGTGAAACTCATATTTCCGAATCATAAAGGAGGAATGTTGAGGTAGAGGATGCTAAAGGTGGAAGATCACTGGTGATGAGGAAGGTTCTCTTAACACCAAAAAAGGAGGTGGAGAATCCAGTGCAAAGGAACAGTCTTTTTCAGACTGCTTGCAAGACCAAAGGCAGGGTATGCAAGGTCATCATGGACAGTGGTAACAAAGACAATCTCGTTTCTATGGAGATGGTAGAAAAGTTGGAGCTAGAGACTATTGAACATCCAAGTCCATACAGAGTTTCAAGGCTACAAAAAGGACATCAGGTAAATGTCACTAAACAATGTTTAGTTGAATTTAAAATAGGAGGATATAATGATAAGATATTGTGTGATGTCATTCCCATGGATGTTTATCATTTATTGTTGGGAATACCATGGCAATATGACAAGAATGTGGTTCATGATGGGAGAAAGAACACATAAAACCTAGAGAAGAATGGGAGAACTCACATGTTGTTGTCGATCAAGGACAAAGAGGTGAAACCAGAAGTAAGAAACACTGTACTTCTCATGAGTGGGAAGGAAATTCTTGAGGTTAAGAAGAAGAAAGATACATAATTCATTGTGGTAAGGAAACCTAGAATTTTTTTAACCAGTACAAGAGTGGATGATTTACCAGAGGAAATATAGAAGTTACTGGAGGAATTTGCTGATATAGTAGTGGACGAACTACCTCGTTCGTTGCCACCGATTAGAAGTATAAGTCATCACATTGATATTATACATGGAGTTATTTTAGAAAACAAAGCAACGTACAGATTGACGCCGCAGGAGAATGAAGAGGTCAAAAGATAGGTCCAGGATTTAATGGACAAAGGGTTGGTTAGAGAAAGCTTGAGTCCATGTGTTGTTCTGACAATGCTTATTCCAAATAAAGATGGAGGTTGGAGGATGTGTACAGACTCAAGAGAAATTAACAAGATTACCATTAGGTATATATTTCCATTGCCAAGGATGGATGATTTGATGGATTGTTTGAGTGGAGAAACATTTTTTTCAAAGTTAGATTTGAAAAGTGGTTATCATCAAATTTGTATGAGAGAAGGTGATGAATGGAAGAAAACCTTCAAGACTAATGAAGGGTTGTATGAATGGCTTGTTATGTTGTTCGGATTAACAAACATGCCAAGTACCTTCATGAGATTGATGAATGAAGTCCTGAAGGATTTCATTGGAAAATTTTTCATTGTGTATCTTGATGACATACTGGTTTTTAGTAAAACAGAGGTAGAGCATCTGAAACATTTGGCTATAGTGATGAGAAGATTGCAGCAAGAGAAGTTGCTAATAAATATGAAGAAATCCTCATTCATGAAGACAGAGCTCATTTAATTGGGATTTGTTATTTCTGTAGATAAGTTGAATATGGATCCAAATAAAGTGGAGGTGATTAAGAATTGGCCATCTCCAAAGAGTATCTTTGAAGTTCAAAGTTTTCATGGATTGGCTAGTTTCTATAGAAAATTCATTAGGAATTTCAGTGGAATTAGTGCACCAATGATGGACACGGTGAAGAAAAGACATAAATCTTATCACTGGACAAAAGAAGCAGAGAAAAGATTCAATTTGCTAAAGAGGAAGATTATTGAATAACTAATTTTGGTGTTGCCAGATTTCAGTAAGACATTTCAGGTCAGGTGTGACGCTAGTGGTTTTGCAATTGGAGTGGTTTTGAGTCAAGATGATAGGCCAGTCACGTACTTCAGTGGGAAACTAAATGAGGCGAAGGTTAAGTATTCCACGTATGAAAATGAATTTTATGAGGTCATACAGGCACTGAAGAAGTGGAGGCACTACTTGATTCCTAAAGAGTTCATTTTGTATAGCGATAATCATGCATTACAATTTGTAACTCAACAGGATAAATTGAACCACAAGCATACAAAATGGGTTGAGTACATGCAAAATTTTACTTTTTTAATTAAACATATTTCTAGAACTGCTAACAAAGTTGTTGATTCTTTGAGCAGGAAATGTTTGTTGATGCAAGAATTTAGAGTCAAAACTTTAGGTTTTGATAATCTCAAGGACATGTATAGAAATGATCCAGATTTCAAAGGGGCGTATGAGGCATCTGAGAATCCAATTCTCAGGGATAGAAGTCAATGGGCTGAATATATGATCCAGGAAGGATTATTATTCAGAGGCAATCAACTGTGCATTCCAAAATTCTCCATGAGGGAGAATCTATTGAAGGAAAAACACAGTGGAGGATTGGATGGACATTTCGGTCATGATAAGATGTTCTTGAAGTTGAATGGCTCATATTTTTGGCCAGGAATGAGAGTAGATGTCAAAAGATTTGTGGAAATATGTAGAATTTGTCAGCACACAAAAGGAAGGAAACAAAACACAGGGTTATATCAGTCGTTACCCATACCAAAGAGGCCATGGGATGCAATAAGCATGGATTTTGTGTTGGGATTGGCAAGAATGTAGAGAGGGTTTGATTTAATCTTTGTGGTAGTGGACATATTTTTGAAAATGGCACACTTTATACCATGTCAGAAAACCAACGACGCAACTCACATTGCGAACCTATTTTTCAAAGAAGTTGTCAGACTTCACGACTTACCAAGAAGTGTAGTTTTAGATCCAGACACCAAGTTCATGGGACATTTTTGGAGGACTTTATGGAAGAATTTGTGGACGAGTTTTTCCTTTAGCTTATCTTATCATCCTTAGACATATGGACAAACTGAAGTTGTGAACAGAATCTTGGAAGATTTACTAAGGAGCCTAGTGACTAAAAACCACAGTCAGTGGGATCACATTCTTCCATAGGAAGAATTTTCTTATAATGATTCGATCAATAGAAGCACAGGGGAAAGTCCATTTTAGCTTGTTTATGGAATGCAGCCAAGAGGAATTTCTGAATTGAAAGATTCAGAACAAAATGAAACTAGGAGTGCTAGTGCATAAGATTTTGCAGAGGCAATGAAATAACTTCACAGCCAAGTGAAGGAGCGATTGTAGAATTCAAGCCAGGAATATAAGCATAGAGAAGGCCAACACAGGAGAGAACTTCAATTTGAAGTTGGCGATTTGATTCTTTCACATCTGAGGAAGGAAAGGCTCCCAAGGGGAACATATAACAAACTGAAGATGAAAAAAATTGGACCATGCAGGATCATAAGGAAATTTGGGGCAAATGCATATGAGATCGAATTACTCGAGGGGATTGGAATTTCACCGATATTCAACATATTAGATTTGTACCCTTACAAATCTAGAGAAGTAGGAGAAAACAATGAAAAGACAGAGGTTCAGTGGGCTAAACAAATGCCTGTAGCTGAAAAACCATAGATGGAGAGAATACTTGACAAGAGAGTCAGCAAGAGGACCAAGAAAAAAAAATATTTTGAATACTTGGTCAAATGGAAGGGACATCCAGTTGAAGATTCCAGCTGGGAGAATGAAGTAGACATTCAAAAGCATGGGAAGACAGTGCAAGAGCTCATAAACAGGAGTTCATGAAAATTTTCAAGTGAGGGAGTATGATGTAGGAGCATCGCAAGCATCGTAAGTAGCAAGCAAGTGCGAAGATGGAAGATAGCTGGAAAGCACCAGCGCACATTTTTTTGAAATGTTTTGAAACCTTAATGTAATAGTTAAGAGAATGCATACTTCCATGTTGTAAACAGGTATTGAGCGATCCACTCTCATTTGTAATATGTAGAGGCATTTATAGGTAGTTAATGTAAGTAGGTAGGTTTAAATGAAGATTAGACAGTTTAGAGCGTAGGAGGGAAAACCAGATATAGACACCATCATCATGTATCATTGTAACATTAGCAACATTATCAATTGAGGAGAGAGCATAGAGAGAAGAAGAAGCAGAGAGCATTGTAGAAGAGCCCATGTACAGAAGTTATGAGATTAATATATGAAGCTTTGATTCAGACTCATGGTGTTCTAATATTTTCTGTGTATACAATTTGAATGTTATGTTCATGGTTGTTTTACTCTTTCTATTGAACATTTTATCTTATGCTATGTATGTATGATTTCATGTTGAGTATTTGAAGTCTGAGAGAGTAAGGAAATGATTTTCAATTGTTTCTCTTCTTGAGTCAAAGTTTCTGCAAGGAGTGCAGTGGAGAATCCGCAAGGAGTGCGTTGATGGGTTCAGAGTTCATATATGAAAGCTCAGGATGGATACTGTTGTTATCATCTTCCATATAAGTGCAAGTCAGGCATATAAGTCATGCAAGGTGTGCACAGGCTGGTTGGAAGTTCAAAACTTGTCAACCAAGGAGAGGGTTGAAGACTATTGTCACAAGGATAAGAACAAAGTCAAAGGATTCAAAGACTTAGATGTATTTGAAGAGTGCTGCAAAGAGTGCATTCATAAATCTCTTAGGAGATTTAGGTTCGAGAAAAAAAACTTAGGAGAGTTTGCACCTTCAAAGTGTCGAAGAACAGAAGAAGGGTTTTGATCATTAGGTAGAGGCCAAGTCATAGCGAGGAGGATTACTGAGCTGGCTCAAAGTGAATTTTTTGAAGAAGAAATTCGGACGGTCAAAATTCTCCGAGGAGAGTCTTCGAAATAGCGAGGATCGTAGGATCCATGGAAGTTGCAAGGGATTTAAGCATTGGATAGGTCAGCCCTTCAAAAGGAAAAGTCAACATGGACAGTCGATTTCGATCTGGTCAAGTCGCCAACCACTTCGGCAGTTCAAGATTCAAAAGTACGAAATGTAAGCCAAAATCCTTGACTGATCAAATCCCTGAAACACGAAAAGGAGGTTTTCGTGGTGGAAGCAAGTTAAGTTTCAGAACTTTGGAGTTTGAAGTTTCGGAAGTCCTAAGGACAAGAGATCGAGACACAGCAGGGGAGAAAACTAGAAACGAAGGGGAGGCGACACATGGAAGGACAAGAGACTTCCCATCGAGTTGTGAAACAACGAGGTGACGTACTATTTCGGGACTTCGGGAATCGAAGAGTAGAAACACTCGACCACAGGATTCATGAAATCGCGAAGTCCGATATCCCAAATTAAAAGAGGAATTTCCCTCAAGGTTGTTGTCCTGGGTATATTTCCCAAAAGGGAAATAGAAGAGATAGTCGATCTCTCAGGCCGAAAGGAGAAGATCCTGTGTGGATCCCGACCTGTGGGTCTGGGGAGGGGGTCTGCATCATCTATCAAAGGAATATGCAATATTTAGGGCATGTAATATTGGAAGACGACATTTCAGTAGACCTTGAAAATATTAGAGCCATTGTGGAGTGGCGTATTTTTAAGGACGTAGAATACATAAGGTCATTCATGGGTATTACTGGATATTACCAGAGGTTTACCTAAGGGTTTTCCAAAATCGCCTATCCGATTACATCACTACAAAAAAAGGGAATAAAATTTAATTGGTCTAAGAAATGCCAAGACAATTTTGACAAATTAAAAGAACTGTTGACTACACCACCAATCCTTAAAGTGGCAGACCCAGATAAATAATTTACAGGTTGTGTGGATGTAAGTAAAGAAGGATTAGGATGAGTTCTAACACAGGATGGAAACTTCATTTTTTAAGAATAATGTAAATTAAAGGAACATTAATGAAACTACACAACTCCGGATCTAGAGTTAGTAGATGTAATTCATGCATTGAAAATGTGGCAGAATTATTTAATGGGAAGAAAACTTCTATTAATCACAGATAACAATGGTGTAAGACACTTGTTAAATCAACATGATATCAATGCAAGATAGGCGATATGGTTGTCCTTATTAAGTGAGTTTGATTTTGAAGTACGACACATCAACGAGAAATAAAATAAAGTTGCAGATGCACTAAGTCGAAGGACTAATGAGCTATATGAAGTAATTATTAGAAAATTTGAAAAATTTATTGAGGATAAGATTAAATATGCAAGCAGAAATGATGATAATTACATCAAAACAACAGAACAATTACAAAGAAATGAGGAAAATTTACACAGTACAAATCTCAGTGTTGATAAAAGTGGGTTGTTAACGTTCAAAAATAGGTTATATCTACCTAAATCTACTGAGTTGAAGATCATAATTATTGATGAGTTGTACAAAAAACCATATTCTGGTCATCTAGGATATCATAAAATGATAACAACCTTAAGAAAGCAGTTTTATTGGCCTAACATGAAAAATGAAACAATTGAATACTTGTCTAAATGTTTAGATTGTCAACATGTAAAGGCTGAGCATAAACATATGACAAGTCTGTTACAACCTTTGCCTATGGCCGAATGGAAGTGGGAAATTATTTCAATGGACTTCATCAGAGCTTTTCCTAAGACTCAAAGACAAAATGACTCAATTATGATAGTAATTGATAAGCGAAGTAAGTATGCACATTTTATACCTGTGAATTCTACTTACAAAGCAATTAAGATTGTTGAAATTTTTATGAAAGAAATATTTAGGTTGCATGGGATTCCTAAGATGGAAGGAATTATTTGTAGTTTTAGATACTAATTTGAATTTCAACAAAAGTTACCATCCACAAACAGATGGGAAAATAGAACAAACGAATCAAAGTAACAAAGACATGTTGCGAATGTATGTAAGGACAAAACCAACTAAGTGGGAAGAGTATCTACATTTAGTCGAATTCGCATAAAATAATGGGTATAAAGAATCAACTAAGCTGAGTCCCTTTGAAGTCCTATATGGAAGGAAATGTACAACCCCAACTTGTTGGGATAATTTGGTTGATGGGATTATGGTTGGACCATAAATGATACAAGAAATGGAAAGGATGGTGAAAAGGGTACAACATAACTTGCAGCAGGCACAGGATCGGCAGAAAAGCTATGCAGATCTAAAAACGATACATCAAGAATTAAAAATTGGAGAGCATGTATATATAAAATCCAAAGCGAGGATATTCTTCGTAAAAATAGGAATTTCTTCCAAGTTGACATCAAGATATCGTGGTCCTTTTGAGATATTAACTTGAATCAGACTAGTGGCATATATACTAGCACTCCCTACAAATTTAAAAGTTCATATTGTTTTTCATGTTTCAATGTTAAAAATAAATATCCACTATCCTACTCACATCATTGATTGGAACATGGTGCATGTGGAACCAGAAGGCAATTTCCAAGAAAAACCTCTATGCATTCTGGACAGGAAAGAAACAATACTTCGAAATAGAGCCTTCGCACAGGTAAAAGTCCAATGGAAGCACTTTATCCCTGAGGAGGATACTTGGGAATTGGAAGAAGAAATGTGGAAATATTATCAAATTATGTTCCAAGAGACGATTTGAACACTGAGGAAAATGTTATACTTGATGGTGAGAGGATGTGATATCCTCAAGTTATTTAAAAATTAATTATTTTAAAGTTGTTATTCTAAAATTAAATTTCCATTTTTGGAAATTCGAATTGTAGATTTTTGAAGTATGTAATTATTATTTTATGATTGTTGGACAAAATTTTGACTTTCCAATTGTCCTCTTTTGAGGGACACATGTATGAGACAAACATTTTTAATCAATTTAATGTTGGAGAATAGATGGAACAACCAGGTAAAAAATAATTGACTATGACTTCATGAGTGGGGAACAGGGTTGAGTTAACTCAGATCTTATTTTTACATGTGTCAGAAGTTAAGTTTTGTCGCTAACAATCCCTAGAAATCGGGTATTTGTAAAGATTTGAATTTCCCAAGGGGGGCGGGAGAATATAAAGTCCTAGGCATGATATATATACAACATATGTGGGAGGCAGGATGTTTCTTAGTATGTTGGGGAAAATAAATTGATTTTTTTTATGAGCATATCTCGTGTGAGGAAAACAATTTTATAAATTGTTCAGTGAGACAGTGGATAAAGAGTGATGCTCAGTTTTCGCTTATGGAGTCATGGTCAAGCTAGGGAGTGATCAGGACAAGTAAACATGGTTGTTTTGTATCTACGGTTGGGTGGAATGTGGTTGTTCCATAATTTTTCCCATCATCATTACTTAGATATGTATTTTAATTATTTCTTTCATTTTTTTGAAGTGTTATAATGGGTGAAATTACATATGTAGGTAATGATCTAGATAGGTGTGTGTCATGGCCATAATAGATTTGTTAAATTTCCTATTGTTTAAAATACCTATTAATTTTTCTGGTGAGATTTGATTTGTAATAGTTACAATATATGTATGTAAGCTACAAAATGGATCTACATAGGAAAATGAGTAGGTAATGAAACTATGTACTCACTGTATGGAGATTTCACACATGAAAACTAACTACTACAAAAAAGAAACAAGTGAACCAAAGCAATTATATTGTATCAGAACAATAATAAGTAAAATGATTGCTATTACTTCTTCCTATATTTATCTCTTAAACGAGAGTAGTGAAGAAAACTCTATGATCATACTTGAGTATAAAAATAGATGAACACAAAGTCCCATATATAATTACACATATATTAAATAAATTTTTATCTGATACAATATATCTCAGATATTATCATGCAAAAACATTTTATGTGAAGTGATAGGTCGTTGAAGTATACATGGCCTTGTAGTTTTCCTTCTAAATAAAGATTTAATACAAATTTGGGGTTTTACATGCCCATTAATCTTTGTTAACTTTTATTTTAAATAGAATTTCAAGAATAAACATCAACCATATATGAAAGAATAAGAAAGTGTAAATATTTCATTGCTTTGAGGAAGGAAATCTCATCAAGAGATCATTCTGTAGTGGAACCCAAAGTAACTTTTCCAAGAAGGGTGTTCACCCTTCACGGAATCGTAGCATCCGAAGTTAACCTGTAAAAGAAAAAAAGTATAGGATTACTATACCATATTAACATAATCGAAGGAGGAAGATAAAACAAGAAGAGAACATGGCATGCATTTATCTTTGGACCGGCCATCCCTTTGATCCTTGCGAAGTGAAGTCTGCGACACCGGAGGAGGAGTGGGAGCACAATAGGTTGATGGGTTCCCTCACAAGAAAAGGGATCCATCATCAAAACATATATCCATAAACATAGAACAAATAAAAATTACTGAGATTAATGGAAAATATTGGTTACATCAAAGCCCAATATGGAGATAAAAACATTACAATGAGTAATTGCAAAGATTTTTAACCGTGAATAAATTACCAGTGCTAATATAGGGTTAAAAATTATAGAGGAGTATTTACTAGTGCTAGTACAAGGACTAATTAACGAAATAATCATGAAGAATGGTTACAAAGAAAAAATATTGAAAACCAATTATAAAGTCTAACTACAGAGACAAAAACAAACCCTTTAAAGGAGATAGATGTACAAGTATTTCCTCAAAGTAAATATACGTATTTCCAAATTAGATAAATCGAAATATCAAGTGGAGGAATTACAAAGACAACAACAAATCCTTGAAGGAGATAGATCTACAACATTTCCTCATCGAACTCAACCATACCTGTTAGTTAGGGAAATAAAAATACCAGTGAGTAACTATAGAGAATCTCTATGGCATTTAAAGAAATGATTGTATCAACATTACATTGCATAGAGTAGAATGGTATAGAATATAAATAAGCTACACAAAACCATCAACGATTATGGTATAATTGTAAACACAACAAGTGTCGAGGGTTACAGGTAAGTCCTAGAAACAACAAGAATATATATATATATATATATATATATATATATATATATATATATATATA
>JZKD02S1641347.1:280667-300137 GCA_000966675.3 Picea glauca
ATTAAGGATTCTTAAATTGTACAATTACCAAATGAAATAGGGAGTGAATATAAGAATTGTAATATATATATATATATATATATATATATATATATATATATATATATATATATATATATATATATATATATATATATATATATATATATATATATATATGTCTTTTTATATATACAGATTTTCTAAACTACATGTATATATAACACAAAAAAAGATATCTCTCGACTATTACATGTAGTTTCCTTTTAAGCCAACTGTATTAAATATAGTAAAAGGTTGTAGTTCTCTTCTTTAGATAATATCAGGAGAAAATGTCCATGGTTTTAACTACATAAACCTATTACCTATTGTAGAGTCGGTCCAATATTTAAACGGGTCTTCAAACTTTACATAACACTTGCGATCATAACTATTATTTAGGGAAATCGTCTCCAGTAGGGGTTTCCCCTCTATCCTTTTTTTTAAGGATTGAAGATAAGTCTAAACCAGTTGTTTATAGGAGCCTAGTATAAAAACTACCAGGATAATAATGTGTTAGGGTAGATCCATATCCTTTTCAACAGAATCTAGGTTTAGGTTTGTTAATGCTGCAAGTTGGAACCCGAGTACCTTTTCACACAAGACGATATCTTGGATCCCGAGACTGCAAAGGTTAAATTCCTACAAAGAAAATGAGAAACTTATTTTGTGATAAGATGGATTTTAATGAAAGTTAAAAATTGAAGATAGAATAATTTTCCGAATGGACCTCGTCCATTAATAAAAACTATAGAATTAGTGTCGATTGGAGTTGACTTGATCTATCACTAGATCCAAGTTTGTGATTGGATATGATCCGTTGATTGGAGGAAGATCGTGGGATGTAGATATAGTGTTATCGAGAGTTCACAACTCAGACAAATAAAGACAAGAGTTCTGAAAACTAGTGAAATCTGAGTTTGCGATTCGATCTGAGCCATGGATCAAGGAGAGATCTGGACTGTCATTCATCTAGGGAGAATTTTGGGATATCGGGGATCGGGAGTATAGAAGTGGGAGACCACCCAACTTCACGAAATGGGAAGTCCCGATACGTGAAGGGTAGATATGGACCATTAGATTTAGAGGAGTGTGAGCCTTCAGATTTGGGGTGCCTCAAAATATTGACACTTCAGAATTCGAGAATGTGGAGGAAGTGTTGACTTGGAAGTCGCAAGTCACAAAATCCTGATTTTCAAAAGGAGAGTTTGGACCGTTGGATCTAGAGAGGACATGTGTCAATGGGTCAGGCAATCCAAAAGGAGGTGGAGGTTTAAGTGTTAAAACTGTTGAAGCCCGGAGGGTCGAAGAGATGAGAACTGTCGATATGTGAGGGGACACTTTTCGCTAGGTCATGAGTTTCGGAGAAAGTTACACTCGAGTTTCAGTTTGAGAACTGAAATAATGAAAACCCAAGGAGCCGAAGCACCAGGAAGATGAAGAGCCGAAGCACCAAAGACATGAAGAGATTTTGGACCATGAGATCCAGAATGAGGCATGTGGCGAAAGATCGTTGATTATGGGAGAAGGCACTACAGGGAAACTCAAAGGAGAAGTTTGAGACTCGAGACTGCCAAAGACTAAACAACTGGAGAAAATGTTAGCCATTGATTCTAGGTTGGACAACTGTCACCAGATCGTGGACTCCAGAAGGATTCACTCTAAAGACTCATGGTTGTTGAGACTTGAAATCTCTAAAGGCTAGAGCCCTGGAATCAACGTGAGTCATAGATGCGAAGGAGGAAACATGACGTTAGATCTAGAACTCCAAGAGATACCTAGTCAGTAGAGACAAGAGTTTGATATTTGAGATATTATAAGTCCAGAGAGCTGGAGCAGATCTTAACCATCAAATCACCCGAAGATATTCTGCACCGTTAGATCCAGAGAGGAGACGTGGCAAAGATATGTGGACTATGGGAAAAGACCAGAAGTAATCCTAGGTCATATTATTTAAGAGGAAACATGACAGGATTCCTCCTATTTAAGGAGAATTAAAGGGACTTGAGATTTCAGATCCTCGAATGCCAAATCTGTGGAGGATATCGTAGCTTTGGATTCAAGGAGATAGGTGGAAATAGATATGACGCAGACGTCACCTGGCACACGTCCGCGATCACCAGGACCTTCTTCTTCTCAAGCCCGAAGAGCTAAAGCGCTCCTCAAATCCCTTATCAGAACCTTTCTACACCCACAGGATGCTCTATATGACCTCCCTTCTTCCAATAAGGAAGTCGAACCTCACTAGATAGCGAGTCATGTGCTCATGGAATCATGTCTTATAAATCCCCGAACTCCGATGGAATATCCACTTCACACCTTTCTCGTCTCCTATCAAGAATTTCCCTATCGGGAAATCGGTACTCACGCGGTCGTGAGTCACTGATCTCACGAATCCCCGATCCCCGAACTTCAATGCCACCTATCCTCCACTCAATGCTGTGACTGCGAGGTTATCGCGTTTCAGAGTTTCGCGGTTCCTCCAACAACGATTCTTACAACAACAAAAACCCTGAAAAGCCGATCCCCGATGCACGTGCGGGTGATCTTCTCCACGTCACCCTTACCTCGTCGCGCTATCCGGTATGGCATGATCATGATTTCAAATAAAATGATTCCTTTGCATGGGAAAACCCCAAATGCCGAACCCCGACTCTCCAGATTACTGACACGTGTACAGGGGTGTTCTTCACAGATTTCTCTACTTTCTCTTCTCTTATGAATGCTTGATTCTTGCTAATGTTACAATGATACAACAAGGGTGTCTATATCCGTTTTTCCTCTCGAATTCTAAAACTGTCTAATCTGGAAATAAAAATCTATCTACCTACATTAAATCTATTAAATGCTTCCTATCTAATTTCAGACAAGAGCGTATGGCTTGAGGTATGATACATTACAAAATGTGCTCCTTCATAAAGGATCATTTAAGACTTGCGCTACAATCCCAAAGCACTTTTCAAAATTTGGGTTTGTTTCTCTAGCTGATCTTTCGCTTGATGTGTTGGCTCGCTTGCTGAGTTGGAAATGCTCCTGCATCATACTCCTCGGCTTGAAAACTTTCATGGGATCCTATCCATGAGCTCCTGCATGGTCTGTCCATGCTTTTGAATAACTTATTTTGTCTCCCAGCTGGCATCTTCCACCAGATGATTCTTCCAATTCACCAAATACTCGAAGTATTGCTTCCGTCTGGTTCTTTTGCTGACTCTCTTATCAAGTATACGCTCCATCTGTGGCCTTTCTTCAATCGACATCTGCTTTTGCCACTGGACCTCTGGTTGTTCATCAGCTCCAGTTCCTACTTCTTCATCCCTATATGGATATAAGTCTGAAACATTGAATGTCAGAGATATTCCGATCTCATTCGGCAACTCAATCTCATAAGCGTTTTCTCCTAATTTCTTTAGGACTCTGCATGGCCCAATTTTCTTCATTTTTAGCTTGTTGTATGTTCCCCTTGGGAAGCTTTCCTTCCTTAAATGTGCCAGAAATAGATCACCAACTTCGAATTGAAGTTGTCTTCGATGTTGATCCGCTCTGCGCTTATATTCCTGGTTCGACTCCAGTAATCGCTTCTTCACTCTGCTATGAAGTTCTTCCATCGCCTCTGCGAATTCTTCAGCGCTTGCGCTCTTTGTCACTGTCTGCTCTGAATTTCTCAGTTCAGATACTCCTCTTGGTTGCCTACCATATACAATCTCAAATGGACTTTTTCCTGTGCTCCTGTTCACTGATTCGTTGTAAGCAAATTCTGCCTGTGGTAACACATTGTCCCAGCTGCTGTGGTGCTCTGTCACCAAGCTTCTTAATAAATCTCCAAGACTTCTATTAACCACCTCCATTTTCCCATCTGTCTGAGGATGATAGGCAGAAATAAACATCAATTTATTCCCCATCTTCTTCTAGAGTGTCCTCCAGAAATGTCCAATGAATTTTGTATCCCTGTCCGATACTATGCTTCTGGGTAAACCATGAAGTCTAATGATCTCCTTGAAAAACAAGTTTGCGATATGAGTCGCATCGCTGGTTTTCTGGCATGGTATGAAATGTGCCATTTTGGAAAACCTGTCAACCCCTACAAAGATCGAATCATGTCCTCTTTGCATCCTAGGCAATCCCAATACGAAATCCATGCTGATTTCATCCCACGACCTCTCAGGTATGGGTAATGATTGATAGAATCCCGCATTCTTCTTTCTTCCCTTTGAATGATGACAAATTTTGCACCTCTCAACAAAATTTTTGACATCTATTCGCATCTTCGGCCAAAAGTACGCTTCGCTCAGCTTTGCAAATGTCTTGTCATGGCCAAAATGTCTTGCCAGTCCTCCGCTGTGCTTCTCTTTTATAAAATTCTCCCTCGTGGAGAAATTTGGAATGCATAGTTGGTTGCCTCTGAACAACAATCCATTTTGGATCATGTAATCCATCCATGGGCTTCTATCCCTGAGAAATGGATTCTCAGCTGCCTCGTATGCCTCTGCAAAATCAACATCACCTGCATACATGTCTTTAAGATTTTTAAAACCCAAGGTTTTGAATCTGAACTCCTGCAGCAACAAACAATTCCTGCTCAAAGCATCAACCACTTTGTTAGCAGTCCCTGAAATGTGTTTAATGAAAAATGTAAAATTTTGCATATACTCTACCCATTTAGCATGTTTCTGATTCAGCTTCTCCTGCTGAGTCACAAACTGTAATGCATGATTATCACTATACAATACAAATTCCTTTGGGATCAAGTAATGCCTTCACTTCTTCAAAGCCTGTATAATAGCATAAAATTATTTATCATACATGAAGTACTTTACCTTTTCCTCATCTAGATTCTCGCTGAAATATGCAATTGGTCTGTCCTCCTAGCTCAAAACCGCTCCTATGGCAAAGCCACTTGCATCACATTTTACCTGGAAAATTTTTGAAAAATTCGGTAGCACCAAAACCGGTTGTTCTGTGATCTTTCGCTTCAACAGATTGAAGCTCTTATTTTCCGCTTCAGTCCAATGAAAATATTTATGTCTTTTCTTGACTGTGTCCATCATCACTGCACTAATTCCACTGAAATTCCTGATGAATTTCCTATAGAAACTTTCCAGTCCATGAAAACTTCTCACCTCGAAAACATTTCTTGGTGATGGCCAATTTTTTATTACCGCCACTTTACTTGGATCCATCTACAATTCATTTTCCGATATGACAAACCCCAAGTAAATGAGTTCTTTCTTCATAAATGAAGATTTCATCATGTTTATCAACAACTTCTCTTGCTGTAGCTTCCTCATTACTACAACTAAATGCTTCAGATGTTCTTCTTTTGTTTTGTTGAAAATCAATATGTCATCTAGATAAACAATGACAAACTTACCAATGAATTCCTTCAACACTTCATTCATCAGCCTCATGAATGTACTCGATGCATTCGTCAAACCAAACAGCATGACTAACCATTCGTACAACCCTTCGTTGGTTTTGAAGGTTGTCTTCCACTTGTCACCTTCCCTCATGCGAATCTGATGGTATCCGCTTTTCAAATCCACCTTTGAGAAAAATTATGCTCCACTTCAGCAGTCCATCAAGTCATCCATCCACGGTAATGGAAATCTATACCTGATGGTTATTTTATTGATGGCTCTGGAATCAGTGCACATTCTCCAACCTCCATCCTTCTTTGGACTTAGTACCGTTGGAACACCACACAGACTTAGACTCTCCCTGACTAGTCATTTATCCAGCAACTCCTGCACCTGCCTCTTGACCTCCTCATTCTCATGCGGTGTCAACCTGTACACTGCTTTGTTCGAAAAACTAGCTCCTGGTATGAGGTCTATATGATGAATCACACTCCTCACTGGCGGCAATGAATGAGGTAATTCGTCTACCACTATATCAGCGAACTCTTCCAGCAGTTCCTAAATTTCCTCCGGCAAATCATCCACTCTTGTTCTGGTCAAAACAACCCTCGGTTTTCTGACCACAAAGAATTGTGGATCCTCCTTCTTCTTTACTTCTGCCAAAAGTTCCTTCCCACTCATGAGAAGTACCCTGTTGTTTGATTCCGGTTTCCCATCCTTATCTTTTATCGGAAGTAACATGTGTGTTCTCCCATTTTTCTCCAAAGTATACGTATTCATCTTCCCATCATGAATCACGTTTCTATCATATTACCATGGTCTACCTAGCAATAAATGACAGACATCCATAGGAATAACATCACAGAGAATTTTATCATTATACCCTCTTATCTTGATGTCAACTAAGAACTGTTTAGTAACACTCACCTGATGTCCCTTCTATAGCTATGATACTTTATATGGACTCGGGTGATCAGTTGTCTCCAGCTCTAGTTTCTCCACCATCTCGGTTGAAACGAGATTGTCGATGCTTCCGCTATCTACAATGACCTTACATTTTCTATCCTTGGTATTGCATGTAGTTCTGAACAATCTGCTTCTCTGAGCTATGTCCTCCACCTCCTTCTCGAGTGTTACGATAACTTTTCACATCATCAAAGACCTTCCATATTCTGCATCTTCTGCCTCATCATTTCGCCTCTGTGCTTCGGTGATGTGAGCTTCTCCTTTATCTGTCTTCCAATCTAGACAGTCAACTGCTTTATGTCCATTTTTCTCACATGTGTAGCATGTGATGACTCCTCCTCGGCCTCTTCCTCTACCTCTGGTACAAGGAAAAGTACTGTTATCAGCATATTCTCCATCTGATTCTGCCTGCTGCCTTTGTTGTTCAGCGTGCTGACCTTGCTGAGAACTTCCACCTTTTTCCGTTCTGTTCTGAGGCTTCTTCCAGTCATCCTTAGATTTATGGAACCTGTCTTGGGCAACTGATTTTCCCCTTGGATGGCTCTTGCCTCACCCTCACTGTGCTAGCTTTCAGCTCAGTTTTTCTTCATCTTTCAAAGCCATCTGATATGCATCCTCAACCGTTCTGATGGTTGTCATACTCATTTCATCTTGGATATCGTATCTTAATCCATTCATATATCTGGCAACGTTTTCATCATCACTCTCCTGATGACCTGCTCTGATATTGAGCTTGTAAAATTCTTCGGTGTATTCCTTCACCGTCATCAGCTTCTGTCTCAAGTTCTGCATCCGCCTGAACAATTTGATTTGATAATCCCTTGGGATGAATTTTTCCTTCATCTTTGCAATCATTCGATCCCAACTTTTGATCTTTTGCTTACATTTGGAACGTCTATCTTCCTGAAGCTCGTCCCACCATAATGCTGCATGTCCCTTCAACTTCATGACAGCATGCCTTACCTTCTTATCCTCTTCGATGTCCTCATAATTGAAGTAGGTATCAAGAGCCCTAATCCATTCCAAACACTCTTCTTCATCCAGACTTCCTTCATAAGTTGGAATGTCCATTTTCGTCTTTGAACTCATCCGAGAGATAGCCTTTATTAACCGCTCATTGGCTGCATCTTCAGCTGCAACTTCTCCTTGTTGTTCAGCTTCAGCTTTTCCTTCAGAGTCACTTAGATCTCCAACATTTGTTGTGCATCTCTGCGCTGCTTCCATGTCTTTCAATCTCGCTCTGAGATCGCGTATATGTCTCTCCATCTCTAGATTCCCTACCGGCCTACCTCTTCTTCGCACATCCCTGTCCTCTGGATCAGGTGATTTCCTTTCCAGTCTGGGCGACATGGTGAATTCATTTTCTCCTCTGCTACAGAAAATAGAGAGAATTCCTTTCTCTGATACCACTCTAACGCAGACGTCACCCGACACATGTTCGCGATCACCAGGAGCTTCTTCTTCTCAGGACCGAAGAGCTAAAGCTCTCCTCAAATCCCTTATCAAAACCTTTCTACACCCACAGGATGCTCTGTATGACCTCCCTTCTTCTAATCAGGAAGTCAGACCTCACTAGATCACGAGTCCTGCACTCACGGAATCGGGTCTTATAAATCCCCAAACTCCGATGGAATATCCACTTCACGCCTTTCTCATCTCCTATCGGGAATTTCCCTATCGGGAAATCGATACTTACGCGGCCGTGAGTCACTGCTCTCACAAATCCCCGATCCCCGAACTCCAATGCCACCTGTCCTCCACTCATCATTGTGGCTGCGAGGTTATCGTGTTTCAGAGTTTCACGGTTCCTCCGGCAGCGATTCTTACAACAACGGAAACCCCGAAAATTCGATCCCCAATGCACGTGCAAGCACTCTTCTCCACGTCACCCTTACCTCATCGTGCTATCGGGTATGGCATGCTCGCGATTTCAAATACAACAATTCCTTTGCATGGGAAAACCCTGAATGTTGAACCCTGACTCTCCGAATTACTGACACGTGTCCGATCCAGGATCTACGGCTATGGTTCTTTCAGAAAATGGCGAGTCGCGATTCCTCCCTATGAGAATTCTATGACCCTGGAGACTCTGATTCTCCGATGAGTCGAGTCTCGATGAGTTATGACTCCTTATCTGCATGCTTAGGCTTAAATCCTGCACAACTTCCTGAGATCTAATGGCTGACAGGATTTCGATGGTTGCTTTCACAAACCCTAACCGTTATTTCCTCTCCTCAAATCTTTCTTGGGGAGGACTGAGTGTTCCTTCCAAAAATTGTCTCCTCCGATGCCTGCACTTGCAAACCTTGTTCAAAATTTCTCCTACACAGACTCCTGTGATCTGTGGTAACAATGTCACGAAGGTACTAAGCCTCCTGAGATTTCTTACTCTGATTCCTTCGGAGAAACCTACGCATAACCCTTGCGCTTAATATTCAACCACCTCAAGGGTTGACTACTTTAGACCTTTTGCAACTCCTACAACAACAATATCTATCACCTTTGCTCAGACTAACAACTGAGACTTCCTCTTTAGCCTGCACCTCTCTTCGCACGACTTCAACAACCCTCTATAAATTATGGGTGAATGAGAGTAAGTGTTTAACTATCGAGCCTTCATCAACGCACTCTTTGCGGATGAATTCAACTGCAATCTATGCAGGAATCTCCTAGCTCAGATAGAGAAACAATTGAAACTTATTCTCTTCTCTCTCAGACTTCAGTTAAACCCTGAAATCACATGCACAACATATTCAAAGAAAATGCATAACCAGAAAACAAACATTCATGAGCACATAAACCACATACACGGAGAAACAACACCAGTCATGGATTTGAATCAAAACTTCATTCTATTAATTCAAGGCTTGTACATGGGTGTTCTTCACATATTTCTCTACTTTCTCTTCTCTTCTGAATGCTTGATTCTTGCTAATGTTACAATGATACAACGAGGGTGTCTATATCCGTTTTCCCTCTCGAATTCTAAAACTATCTAATTTAGAAATAAAAATCTATCTACCTGCATTAAATCTATTAGATGCCTCCTATCTAATTTCAGACAAGAGCATATGGCTTGAGGTCTGATACATTACAAAAGGTGCTCCTTCATAAAGGATCATTTAATACTTGCGCTACAATCCCAAAGCACTTTTCAAAATTTGGGTTTGTTTCTCCAGCTGATCTTTCGCTTGATGTGTCGGCTCGCTTGCTGAGTTGGCGATGCTCCTGCATCAAGATATTCCACTCCAGAAAATTGTCACGCAGAGGAGAGTGGAGTTGAGAGTTGAAACTCCCGAAGGCCAGAAAGGTGGATTCAACTATACCTGTTGATCCAGATGGGGATTTATGAGTCGACATATTGTGGAAATCTAGGGAGACATGTGGAAAGAGGAAAGAAGGGAAGAATATATTTTGATAGAATTCATTGATCAGAAGCAGTGTTGAGAGGTAGGAGATCGATGGATGAGGAGGATTGCAGAGCCGAAACTTGCGTGAAGGATAATTTTCCTTGAGGAGGTGGAAATTTCAACCATTGTTTTGGTAACCGGGTATGTGTCAGGTAGAGGGGATTGCAGGGTGAAAAGCGGGTTGGTTTGAAACCACTCTTTCCCGCTCCCACAATCGTACATTAGAACAGGGGCACAACCCAAGGACATATGAAGGAAGGGGTTAGTGAATAGGATCTAGCACCCGTAAATTGAGAAGCACCCATAAAAAGAGAAGCACCTAGAGCATGGAGAGACAAAAGGTGTGGCTATTACAAGACCTGCACATAGGATTTAAGAAAGCAATATGCACCAGTATTATTTAAGCAGCTAGTGTAAAGCCACCCCTATTTTTAATTTTTTGATAGATGCATTGAACATTATTTTAGGTATGAAATCTATTATTTAAACTCAACTTCATTTAGACATGTATGATATGGGTACTATCTATGCTTAAAATTTTATGTAATTCGAGTGGGGTTCTTCATCTGTAAATCTAACATTAATACGTAAACATATATATATATATATATATATGGAAAAGATCATAATGTTAGTGGAGCTTTACTAACTTCTATTATTATTTTAGATATGTTTATAATATGAGAGTATGGGGTATAGCGAAGTTACTCTTGACCCTTTAAGTATATGATTACTGTGCAATAGGAAATAACTCAGAGATAAAAATTGTTATAGTGGTAGTTAGTTGTGTCAATAACTGGAAAACATAAACCTTGAAAACATTAATAGTGATGAAAACCACCTACTTATAAATAAGAGTAGGTATTTCGAGATAACTTGTTAGATGAGAAAGAAATTTAATGTCCCTAAGAAAAACTTTTTTTTCGGGAAATTTGGGGAACATTACAAACCAGGTTGTAGTGAGTCTCCATGGAGGAAAGACTAATGAAAACAAGGTAAGAGGATGAATTTGTTGGGTGTAATGGTTCCTCTAACCCTTCGTTCAGATTGTAATTTTGACATAGTACACCCCCCCCTGACTACCATGTGAAACTAGTGAAATGGAGGGCCTATATTGTGTAAAATCCTGGAATTTCATTAGCCCAAATTGCTTGGGTAGGTAATCATTTTTAATTTTCTTCCATCACTCTCAATGTGATAAAGAACCAGTCTTAGGTCGTAAATTTTGAAGTGCAAGTCTGACTTGTCAGCCACTATGTCATAACGATCCATCATATCAATTACCTTACTGGTTAGCGGGAATAAAGTTTGGTTAGGGAGGGTGTCATATATGTCGGGAAAGAATAGTAACTAAGTGTAGCTATCTTTATCAAGTGGTACCATGATTTGCGACCTGAAAGGAGCCTTTTTAGATCTAGTATTGACAATGGTCAAGTTTAGAATTGTATAAATTTCATGGGAGTAACGTGTTCTGTACAAATATGATCAGTATGACACCATCCATCATGATGGCTAGGCTATTTTTATCCTAGCTTAGAAATAAATTTCAATATGGATCAATACTTATACACCATAACATAAAATGATATGGGACATGCACTATGGAATATCTTAAATTTTATAGGTTATGATTATGGTTTTATTACAGTTTTAGGAATACAACTATTATGGATAAAATCATCATGGTACCACATGAATAAGGTAAGAATGTTAAGAAGGGGTTCCATTATAGTGCGAGTAATAACTTCCTCTCGTTGGTTTTAGTTTATATAATTTTTTTAACTTGAAACTAAGAGTTTTTTCAAGTAATGAATGATTGAAAACAATCATGTAGTGAATGATTGAAAACAATCAAGAAGTGAATGATTAGAAACATTGGAAAGACTTATAATGCAATTGAAAACAAGACTCATAGTTGTTTCCCCTCTATAAAAAAAAAATTGTATCTTATTTTGGGGTACATTACATTTGGTATCAGATTTGTTGGTTACAACACTTAAGCCTAAGGGAAACACCATAAATATAATTTGCTAAAGGAAAAATTTAGCAAATAATATTTTCTATTAGAAACAAAAAAAAATTGTATTTTGTAAAAATGTCAGCGCAGAATGGAGAAGGAGACAAACCTAATAGAAACCATAATAAAGAGCCCCCTAGTTCTTGAGAAACCCATTGTGAGGGAAGTTTATCCAACCAAGTATTGGAAACGATGAAGAATCCCATTGTGGAATTGCAGTTGTTTAAATATGATACTGAAAAGTTGAATAAATCTCAAGAAGATCAGTTGGAAATAAATGAAATGTTGTTACGCAAAATAGTAACAAAGAAGAGACCGATAAATAATGAAATGGAAAAGGAGGTTAGTAAAAAGTACTCAAAGAATTCTATTCACAAAACAGAAGGAGAAGACAACTCTTCTGAGGACACACACATGAAAAAAATCGAGGCATCTATAGGAAATAAGAGAAAAAAATTGGATCACCTGGAAGGTGAATTCAAAAAGATAAAACCCTCCACCTTTTATGGGGTATCAAAGACTGGTGAGGAAGTTGAAGCCTGGTTTCTAGACATAAAGAAATACTTTCATATTTATAATTACTCTAGTAATATGAAGGCTACAATGGCCATTTATAACTTAAAAGGAAAATCTAGTATCCGGTGGAAAGATCTAAAACTAGCAAACAGATTGAAAGAAAAATGGATGGAATGGTCATAATTCAAAAAACATTTCAAGAAAAAATACCTATCAAAAAGTTACTATGAAATAAATACTAATAAATTTTACGAATTGTGACTAGGACAAATTGCTATGGATGATCTGATTAATAAATTTCTATATCTCTTAAGGTTTGTGCCCTATATCAGAGAAAATAAGGTAAAATTTCAAAGGTTCTTGAGTTGTCTACCACAGTATTATAAAGACAGAATTGAATTTGATCATCTTAAGTCTTTAAATGAGGTATTTAGGAAGGACCAAATGTGTTATGAACAATATAAATAGAGATCAGAAACTCGTATGGTTTGGAAAGATAAGAAGCAGGATAAATTGAATAAGTGCAAGAAAGGTTTCCAACCGGCCCCTTTTTGTAACATGACTAAAGGATTTCAAAGGAGGGACTATCTCTCTAACACACAACATACTCAAGGGGGAAATAAACCAGTCAATTTGGGATTCAAGAAGGTAGGATACAATACCATAGAACCATTAAAATGTTGGGATTGTTGAGAACCCCACCTATGGAGAAATTGTCCACGCTTAAACCCATCAGCAAGGACTTGATTCCACAATCTTCAAGAAGATTCAACGATTGGATATATTGGCAGAAGAATGCATACGATCAATGAAACTTTGGATGGGAGGAAAGAAGATCATCAATCCACCATTATGGAAATTGAAGGTAAAATTTATAACAACAATGTCTTTATACTAATTTCCCAGGAGCTATTATAAGTTATATTTCTCCAACCTTAGTCGAATCGAACAAGTTAAAGAAGGTAAAACATGTTAAATCCTGGTTACTACAACTAGCAATAGGAACAAAAAGCAAGGTAATAGAATTTGTTTATGATTGTGAACTCAGTATAAGTGGTCAGAATACAAAGTTAAATCTGAATAAATTACCTTTAGGGTCGTATGACATAATTATCAACATGGACAAGTTAGAAAGGATTAAAGTGATACTAAACTGTTATGAAAAAAAAATTGTATACAAGGATGAAAATAATACATCAAGAAAAATGCATGGAATGAAAAACCATTTTCTGTTAGACAAATATCAACAATACAATTCAAGAAATTTATTAGTAATGGTTTCAAATTATATTCTATTCAAGTAACTAATATTTTGGAAAAGGAAAGAAAACCAAGTTTGGAAGACTTTGCAATCCTTTAGGGGTTTAAATATGTATTCGTGGAAGAGATACTGGAAATATGCCCAAGGAGAGAGAGATATTTCTCTATCGATCTACTACATGGATCTCTCGCGGTATCAAAGGTATAGAATGAGTGTTCCTAAATTAACATAAATGGAAATTTAGTTACAGGAACTATTAGATAAAGAATACATCGGACCAAGTGTTTCACCTTGGCGAGCACCAGTTTTGTTTGTTAAAAAGTAATGGAATGCTAATATTATGTATTTATTATCATCAGCTGAATAAAATGACGATTAAAAATAAATACCCTTTACCTAGAATCAAGAATCTCTTTGACCAGGTTGGAGGAGAAAAAATATTCTCTAATCTAGACTTGAGATCTGGTTATCACCAAGTCAGGATAAGGGATGAAGACGTAAATAAAAAAACATGCAGAACACTTTACACACATTATTAATTTGTAGTGATTTTGTTTGGACTAACTAATGCACCAACAACTTTTATGTTCTTGATTAATAGTACATTAAACCAGTATTTAGATACATTTGTGCTAATTTTTATCGATGCTAAACTAATCTATTCAAAAAATGAAGAAGAACATGAACATCATTTTAAAATAGTATTACAGACTCTCATAGAACATAAGTTGTATGCTAAGTTTGATAAATGTGATTTCTATTAGAGAAATATACAATATTTAGGGCATGTAATATCAGAAGACGACATTGCAGTAGACCCTAAAAATAATAGAGTCATTATGGAATGGCCTATTCCTAAAGAAGTATCATACATAAGGTCATTCATGGGTATTATCGTCTATTAATGGAGTTTTATCGAAGGGTTTTCAAAAATCACCTATCCAATTACATCACTATAGAAAAAGGGAATAAAATTTAATTGGTCTCAAAAATGCCAAGACAATTTTGATAAATTAAAAGAACTGTTAACTACAACACTAATCCTTAAAGTGGAAGACCCAGATAAATACTTTATAGTTTGTGTGGATGCAAGTAAACAAGTATTAGGAGGATTGCTAACACAAGATTGACACATCATTTGTTATGAATAATGCAAATTAAAGGAACATGAACAAAACTTCGTAACTCATGATCTAGAGTTAGTAGCTATAATTCATGCATTGAAAATGTGGTGGAATTATTTAATGGGAAAAAAAATTCTATTACTGACAGATAACATTTGTGTAATAAACTTGTTCATCGAACAAGATCTCAATGCAATATAAGCGATATGGTTGGCCTTCTTAAGTGAGTTTGATTTTGAAGTACGACACATCAAGGGAAAATAAAATAAATGTGCAGATGCACCAAGTCGAAGGACTAATGAGCTATAAGAATTAATTATCAACAAATTTGAATATGATATTGAGGATAGGATTAAATCTACAAACATAAATGATGAAAATTACATTAAAAAAATAGAACAATTACAAAGAAATGAGGAAAATCTACACAATACAGATCTTGGTGTTGATAAAAGTGGGTTTTTAAGGTTCAAAAACAGGTTATATGTACCTAAATCTACTAGGTTGAATATGATAATTCTTAATGAGCTACACAAAATACCATATTTTGGTCATCCACGATAGTAGAAAATGATAACAGCCTTAAGAAAACAGTTTTATTGGCCTAAATTGAAAAATGAAATAGTTGACTACTTATCTAAATGTTTAGATTGTCAATAGGTAAAGGATGAGCATCAACATCCGGAAGGTCTGTTACAACCTCTTCCTATACCCGAATGGAAGTGGGAAATTATTTCAATGGACTTCATCACAGGTTTTCCTAAGACTCAAAGACAAAACGACTTAGTTATTGTAGTAATTGATAAGATAGGTAAGTCTGCAAATTTTATACCTCTGAAATCTACTTACAAAGCAATTAATATCACTGAAATATTTATGAAAGAAATATTTAGGCTTCAAGGGGTTCCTAATATGGTGATTTCAGATAGAGATGTCAAGTTTACATCCAATTTTTGGAAAGAATTGTTTGTAGGTTTAGATACTAATTTGAATTTCAGCACAAGTTATCATCCACAAATAGATGGGAAAACAGAACAAATGAATCAAATTAGAAAATACATGATGAAAATGTATTTAAGGACAAAACCAACTAAGTGGGAAGAGTATGTACATTTAATCGAAGTCACATAAAAAATGGGTATCAAGCATCAGCTAAGATGAGTCCCTTCCAAGTCTTATATGGAATGAAATGTACAACCCTGATCAATTGGGATAATCTGGTTGACAGGATTATGGTTGGACCAGAAATGCTCCAAGAAAAGGAAAGGCTGGTTAAAAGGTTACAAAAGAACTTGAAGGAAGTACAAGATCGACAGAAAATCTATGCAGATCTAAAAAGGAGATATCATGAATTCAAAATTGGAGAGAATGTATATCTCAAATTCAAAGAAAGGAGAAGCTCCCTAAAACTAGGAATTTTTTCCAAGTTGGAACCAAGATTTTGTGTTCATTTTGAGATTTTAACTCAAATCAGACAAGTGGCAAATCAACTAGCACTCCTTGCAAATTTAAAATTTCATAATTGTTTTCATGTTTCACTGTTAAAAAGAAATATTCACGATCCTACTCACATCATTGATTGGAACATGGTGCAGGTGGAACCATAAGGTGAGTTCCAAGAAGAACCTCTATGCATTCTGGATAGGAAAGAAGCAATACTTTGGAACAGATCCATCACCTAGGTAAAAGTGCAATGGAATTAGTTTAGCCCTGAGGAGTCTACTTCATAATTGGAAGAAGAAATGTGGAAATCTTATCCAATTATGTTCCAAGAGATGATTTGAACACCGAGGAAAATGTTATACTTAATAAGGAGAGGATTTGATATTATCAAATTATTTAAAAATAAATTATTTTAAAGTTGTTATTCTAAAATTAAATTTCCATTTTTGGAAATTCAAATTTTAGATTTTTGTAGTATGTAATTATTATTTTATGACTGTTGGAAAAACAATTGACTTTCCAATTATCCTCTTTTTAGGGGCATGTGTATGAGACAAACATTTTTAATAAATTTAATGTTGGAGAAAAAATGGAACATCGAGGTTAAAAATAGCTGACTATGATTCCATGAGTGGGGAATAGTGTTGAGTTAACTCAGAGCTGATTTTTACAAGTGTCAGAAGTTAAGTTTTGTCACTAGAAGCCCCTAGAAATCAGGTATTTGTAAAGCTATGAATTTCTCAAGGGGGTGTAAAGAATGGAAAGTCCTAGGTATGAGATATACACAACATATGTGGGAAGCAAGAAGTTTCTTAATATGTTGGAGAAAATAATTTGTTTTTCTATTATGAGCACATATGGTGTGAGGAAAACAATGTTATGAACTATTCAGTGAGACAATGGATAAAGAGTGATTCTCAGTTTTCTCTTATGGAGTCATGGTCAGGCTAGGCGATGATCAGTACAAGTAAACATGGTTCTTCTATATCTATGATCATGTGGAAGGTGGTTGTTCCATTTGTTTTCCCAACATCATTATTCAGATTTATATTTTAATTGTTCCTTTCATTTTTCTTAAGTGTTATAATGGATGGTATTATATATGTAGGTAATGATCTATATAGGTGTGCCTCATGGCCATACTATATTTATTAAATTTGCTACTGTTTAAAATACATGGTAATGTTTTTGGTGAGATTTGATTTGTAATAGTTACAATATCGATATGTAATCTACATAATGGATCTACATAGGAAAATGTGTAGGTAATAAAACTATGTAGTCGATGTATGGAGATTTTGCACACAAAAACTAACTACTAAAAAAGAGAAACAAGTGAACCAAGGCAATTAGATTGTATTAGAACAATAATAAGTAAATTGATTGGCTTTACTTCTGCCTATATTTATCTCTCAAACTAAAGTAGCAAAGAAAAATCTACGATCATACTTGAGTATAAAAATAGATGAACACAAATTCCCATATATATTTACAGATATATTAAAGAAATGGTTATTTGATACAATATATCTCGGAGATTATCATGCAATTTTTTTTTATATGAAGTGATAGGTCATTGAAGTATACATGCCCATTAATCTCTATTAACCTTTCTTTTAAATAGAATTTAAATAATATACATCAGCCATCTATGACATAATAAGAAAGTGTAAATCTTTCATTACTGTGAGGAAGGAAATCTCATCAAGAGATCATTTTGTAGCGGAACCCAAATTTCCTTTTCCAAAAAGGGTGTTCTCCCTTCACGAAATTGAAACATCCAAAATTAACCTGCAAAAGGAAACTAGAATAGGATTACTATACCATATTAATATAATCAAAGGAGTAAGATAAAGAAAGAAGAAAACAGGGAATGTACTTATCTTGGGACTAGCTATCCCTTTGATCCATGCGAAGTGATTTCCGTGACTTGAGAGGAGGAGTGGGTTCACTGTAGGATCATGGGTTCCCTCACAAGAAAAGGGACCCATCATCAAAACACATATCCATAAACATAAACGAAATAAAAATTATAGATAGTAATGGAAAAGCTTAGTTATAGTTAAGCCTGATACGGAGATAAAAACAATACGATGATTAATTGAAAAGATTTGTTACAGTACAACAATTACCAGTTCTAATATAGGGTTAAAAATTACAGAGGAATATTTACCAGTGCTAGTGCAAAGATTTATTACCAAAATAATCACGAATAATGGTTACAACGAACAATCAATGAAAACCAATTATAAATTCTAACTACAGACATAGAAACAAACCCTTTAAAGGAGATATATCTACAAGTATTTCCTCACAGTACACAGACAAATTTTGAAATTAGTGAAATCAAAATATCAAGTGGAGGAATTACAAAGACAACAACAAACCATTGAAGGAGATATATCTACAACATTTCCTCATCGAACTGAGAGAGACCTCTTAGTTAGGGAAATAAAAAAGACCTATGAGTAACTACAGAGAATAGTGATAACATTTAATGAAATCATTGTACTAGCAAATGTACATCACATAGAGTAGACCAGTATCGAATATAAAGCAGCTATGCAAAACCGTCAAGGATTATGGTTGTTAGGCGAAAATATTGTCATTTAATTATGTTGTAGTATTTCCCCAACCATTTAATTTTTCAATCCAAGGTTCGTAGGCTTATGAAGCACACACACTATATATGCAGGACTAAAGTAGAAGTAATCTAATCTAAATTGTTGAAATGAAACTAATCTAGGAAAGCAGGGAACATTAATCTATGAAAGTAGGAAATTGCATAAAGGAAAAGCAATACAACATGTGAAGAGTTAATGACAAATAATAGATGTGATCTGACACAATAAAGCTATCTTGAATTACACAACAATAATCAAATGAAAATCATGAAAGCATAACAATGAAAGAATATGAATCAAAGCTAAGAATCCCTTTCTCTTTCGAATCTTAATGACTACTCTAATTCTAATTACATCCCAACTGAATTCTTATGAAGAGAGAGCACTCTCTTTTATACATGAGAGCCTTGAAGATAAGATAACCATCTCATTATTACAGATCTGCTATTCTCTCAACCTATTTCCCATTATTACAAAATATAATCCCTTTAAATCCTCACACATATCTCTCATATATCTTAGATAAGATATTCCAACCAAATCTCCATGATCTTCTCCTTAGAATGGGCTTGATTTATCTTCTCAAATATTGAAATGATGGAGGAAGTATTCAAGAAGTCAGTTGAATTAATCCTTCACATATTCCTACACATTACAAAGCTCACACATATTTGAGATATATATGAAAACATGTTGATTTTCTAACATTTAATCACAAATTCCTTTTAAATACTAAA
>JZKD02S1641347.1:305935-319577 GCA_000966675.3 Picea glauca
CAATCGAGTCTTTTTCGCATACTTAGAACCTCCTAGTCAATATCTGACATAGAGGTTAGTACCTTCATTTAAACTTCAACCAGGAGCAAAAAATTGAAAGGATTTAGTTTTGTACCAAATGACACAGAGTGGCTCTCTAGCCATGGGTTTCGAGGTTCAGAGAACTCAACAAGACATAGGAAAAGCGGTGTAAATCTTAACAAATAAATAAAATACAGTATGAGAGTCTCTTCTGAATCCAAATGATTACAGATAGAAATCCTTACTGGTTACGAAGAATTCAATTTCCATAGCAATATTATTGTATATATTTTACTCTTGAGTAGGCTCTACAGAGTAACCAGGTCATAAGGAGTCATGCCATGGAGGAAATCCTAATGAAATCAAGGTAAGAGGTCGAATGTGTTGGGATTAATGGTGCCTAGAACCCTTCATTCAGAGTGTAATGGTGACAGATTACACCCCCTTGACTTCCATGTGAAACCAGTGAAGTGGAGGGCATCTCTTGGGTAACTTCCTCGAATGTCATAAACCAGAGTACTTGGGTAGGTAATTGTTTTTAATTTTCTTCCATCCCTCTCAATGTGATAAAGAACCAGTGTCAGGTTGTAAATTCTGAAGTGCAAGTATGACTTGTCAACCACTATGTCATAACCATCCACCGTATCAATTACCTTACTGGTTAACGGGACTAAGCTATGGTTAGGAAGGGTGTCATATATGTTGGGAAAGAATAGTAACTAAGTGTAACTACTTTTATCGATTGGTCCCATGATTCGCGACCTGAAAGGAACCTTAATAGCTCTAGAATTTACAATGTCTAGGTTTAGACCTGTATAAATTTCATGGGAGGAATTTGTTCTATACATATATGATTAGTATGACACCACCCATCGTGATTGTTAGGTTATATTTTTCCTATCTCAACAATTAATTTCAATATGGATCAATCATTATACACCATACCATAAAATGATATGGTACATTCACTATGGAAGAGCTTCAATGTTATATTTTATGAGTAGGGTTTTCTTATAGTTTTAGGAATAAAACTATTATGGAGAAAATCATCATGGTACCACGAGAATAAGGTAATAATGTTAAGAAAGGGTGTCATTATAGTGTGAGTGGTAAATTCCTCTCTTTGGTTTAAGTTTAAATAAAGTTTTTAAGTTGAAACGAAGATTTGTGCCAAGTAATGAATGATTGAAAACATTCAAGTAATGAATGATCGAAAATAGTCAAGAAGTGAATGATTGGAAACATTGGACATACTTATAACGTAGTTGAAAATAAGAATGATAGTCATTTCCCCTCTATAAAAAAAAATTGCATCTAGTTTTGGGGTACATTAGAGTTAACATGTGAATTAGGCTTTGCTCCTTGAGGATAAACACCCATTTTAACAAGTTGAGTCCATGTAGGGTTGAGGATTCCTGGAAATGGTTGCCCATGATTAATACTTGGGAAAACAGGGTTAGGGGGTCCAACTTGGGTAGCTCCAGGAAAATTTTTCTAGGATTGAGACTTGGGAAAACAAGGCTAGAGGGACCTGCATGATGGGTTCCTCCTCTTGAATAGACTTACAAGGTAGATTTTCCAGGAGGTTGTTGATTTGCAATATTTCAAGATGGTCTTGTAACCTGTGATCCAATAAAAGTTTGATCCATAATAATGTTTTGTCCTCTAGCTAAATTCCCCCCCCCTAGCTGGAATTTGTGTCCCAACAGAAATCTGAAATCCAGAAGGATGTTCACCACTTTTTTCTCGAGGAGGGTTCTATATTCCTATAGAAATATGGGTAGGATTAGGAACTCATAGACTAATATCATTATATCTAGGAGGAAGTGATTGACCTCCTCTAGGAAGAAGCAATGTTCTAATGAGGTTCTGAGATTTCAAAGAGCTACTAGCTTGAAAAGGTATAGTTTTGCAATTTTCATGGCACTATTCAATTGATTAGGATAGATGGGACCTATCCCACTTGATACCTCACTTGGGATAACAATAGTATTACCTATTTTTTCCACTGGATGACCAAGGAAAAGGTTTGTGACGTGGTGGCTGTATTAGTAACAACATGTGTAAGTGGTTTATTAAAAGATGGTTTACTCATACCCAACCAATCAAAAATATCACGACCCAAGAGAGTTCACAATAAAGAAAGAACTACATTTCTACTTGGATATGATATGCCATAGGTTTGAATATGGGTAGTGAATCCTTCACTTTGTCTAGGTTATCTTGATTCCATACTTTCTTCTTCAAGAGGCCTTCACGATAATCTAAAATAATCTTCAGTTACAATTTCTCCTAAATAGTTTACTCGGACTAAAAGTGGACCAAAGGGATTAGTTAATGTTGGTTTTGTAGGAGGGATAAAATATTCTTGATTACTTGTGATAACTCCTTTAGAGTGTTCAATCAAAGGAGTAGCATCACTCTGATTGTTAGAATAATTTCCTTCGTCAACAATATCTCCATGGGAAGTATCTTCTGGTGAATGGGGAGGTATTGGTTGATAATATTCAAGAGGAAATACTTTAATCCTACTCGAGTGATGAATATTTTTTTCAACCACAGTATAAAGGGTAGAAAAGTGAAATCCCACTACAAAAAACAAAAAATCATGAAGCTAACAAACTAGGAAGCAAACCATGCAAACAAAACTTTTCACAGTGAACGAACTAGTTTGTGATGAAATCTAAGGTTGTGAGAGAAATGTAAATATGGTTGGGGTAGAGTGAGTTGACCAGTTACGTTGGAGACCTTCTTAACGTAATTACATCTTGGTGCAAGATCCTTTATGGAAGAACCATGGATTACCCTCCAAGGAGCCCAAGTGAGTTAGACCAACGTCTAACCCAGGTACAACAAATACTTTCCCTCCACCATCACCTTGTGTAGGAGCCCTAAATATTATGGCCTCTAAATTTACCACTTATAACACCAAATCCTGGGGAGATAGTCAACAATTGGCTATATATGCAACGGTAGGGTCGAAAGCAAAAATACCCTTAAGAGGTGCCTCAGAACGAGTTAAGACCTCGCAATTGATCTCCAAGGGTCTAACAAAACCATTTCTAATACGTGAAGACCACTCCATCAATACCAACAAAGCAAGGTTAGTTACTCCATTGATCCCAATGTGACCTCATGATTTACCCTTGTGTGAGAAGGGATGCCCAAGAAAAATATGTGGCAATTGGATTTATCTCCCTACCACAAGATCCAATGTATTTTTAACAACTTTGGAGATTTTTACTCACCACATATTACAAATCACTACACCTAATATAATGTTGTTGTGCTACTAGATAAAACATATCAAATGAATTTTATTAGCACATAATTTTAAGTGCTATTGTTTTACTCAAAAGGATGCGGAAGTGAAACAAATGATGTTTGAACTTGACTCAAGATATCTTGTAATAAGATATGAAATTCAATTTTCATTCGATGAATCCTAATTACATGAGAGAGAGAAGGTACTTTTCTTTTGAAATGCAAAACTCAAAATGAAATTGTTTTAAAAAAATATCCCAATATTTTCACAAAACAATTAATGACTTGATGATTCTAATTCAGCCTTAAACTCTAAATGTATAAGTTTTTTCCTCATGATTTAAAAATGAAAATGAATGTAATCCTTCTTAAGTTATTTATTTTTCAATGAATATGAAAGTTTGCAAATAAAGAAACAGTATATTCTTCAAGGAAAAAAATTCATCCACAACTCAATACACAACAAAAAGATACAACAAAAACTTCCACTATGATGCTTTCAAAACTACAAATATATTCCAAATGCAAAGCAAAAGATAGAAGATCTGAATTCTTTCAAAACAAAATCCTCAACAAAAAATATAACATAAAATCATAAAAGAAAACACTTTGACAAAACCAATTCAGAGCGAGTTGAGAGTCACTCAAAGACCAGGCTAAGAAAGTATACCTCTTTCACATATAGGAGAACAATTACCAAATACAAAGCCAAGAAATTATGAATAAATTAAAAAAATCATCAAAAAGGACTGCAAGACTTCTAACAAGACTATAAAGAAATCCTAAGATTCACATCAAAGGTCGTATCTGAGACCTAGGCAGGAAAAATTCAATAAAAACTTGATTTTCTAAAAAATGTCATAGGCTACTGTGGCACACAGAGCGACAATCCAGAGTGTCACAGGGAGCAAGCTATGCCCGATGAAATAGTGTCACACTGGTTATCAAAGGGAGGGTGAGAAAATAAATAAAAGATTGGAAAAATAAAAAAACTCAAGAAGAATTCGAGTGAATTTCAAGTTTGACTAATTAGACAGTGTGAGGTAAAGATTCCAAGATATAAAGTAATGCAAGGTAGCAAGACCAAGAGAACAAATTTGAAGGAAATGTCCCAGTGGAGTCACCAATTTTGTTATTGGATAAATAACTTTGTGTAGACATAGAATGATCTCCCAAGACTCATGTAATAACCCCAAAAATATTAGAATATTAAATTCTAAATGTACTTGGGAATAAATTTCCGTTTTTGGAAAATTTGGATTTGGAAAATATTTTCCATTTATGGAAAATTCAAATTTTGAGTTTTATTATTGTAATTAATTATTTGATGACTGTTGGGAAAATATTTACTTGCCCAACTAACTTGTTTTATTTTGACACATGTAAAATACAAACATTTTATAAATTAAATGTTGGAAGACAAATGGAACAAGCAAGTTAAAAATAATTGACCATGACTCCATGAGTGGGGAACATATTTGAGTTACCTCAAGGATGAATTTTACAAGTGGAAAATGTGGGATTTGACCACTAGCAACCCCTAAAAATTAGGTATTTTTAAATATGTGAATTTCCCAAGGAGGGAAGGAAAGACCTAGGCACAAGATGCATATAAAAACAACATATGGAGGAGGCATGACGTTGTTTAGTATGTTGGGGAAAGAAAATCTATATTTTTTTGTTATGAGCATTGTGAGTGTTAGAAAAAAGAATTTTTGAGTTGTGGATGGTGATTGTAGCTAAAGAGGATCATTTTAGCTTTCCCTTATGGACTCATGGTAAGGATAGGGGGTGAACAGGGCAAGTGAATTTGGTTGTTATGTTCTACGGTTGGGTGGAATGTGGTTGTTCGATTTGTATCCCAGCATCAAGTTTTCAGATATGTACCTTGAATTTCATTCGTTGTCAATATTACGTTTGATTATTAATTGTTAGGAATGTGATGTGTTATGTGTCTCTGTGTTCACCTTGCAGGAATAGAAAAACTACTGTATGTTCCTAGTAATCATTAAGTAGGTTTATTCATATATATAAATGACTATATATACACATATATGTATTCATACATAAAGAAATGATAGAACTATTGTATGTTCCTATCGGTCATTAAACGTGGTTATATATATATAAATGATTGTATATAGATATATATGTGTCCATGCATAAAGGAAAAATAAAACTGGTATGTTCCTATTGCCCATTGATTTATATATGTTGAATTTCTATTCAGATCGGTATAACACCACAGTGAATAGATAGAAAGAATAACAGATCGACTACAACTTTCATTAATAAGGAAAACATAGTGGTGAGCTTAAAGTATCTTACAAAATCAACCCTTGTATTCAATCGAGCATTGTTCAAAATATTACAATATCATATACCAAAGACTCCACAGTAACTTGTAATGTAAACAGAATTCTAAGAAGTACATAGAGAATCTTGTAATCAAAGTAAGGTACACCTAGATCAAAAATTGAATACCTTTCGAACATGAGTTTTCCTCTATTGTATAAACCTGCAGAAGGAGAAAAACGAGGGCTTAGTAATCTATGTTATCATTTTCATTCTATGGAAATTAAGTATAAAGAATAAGTTAAAACAATACTTGGCTTGAGTTTGGAGAAGAACCATATTGGCACTTGTGCTTGTGTGACAATCTATCCATGACCCAAAAGGGGGAGGAGTGGACCCAAAATGTAAAATTTTAGACCCCACAAAGTTTCAAGTCTTGTTTTTTTTCAGCCAATGTTTAATGCCCAAACCCGGTTTTATGACAACCAATTAAACTCAACATAAAATAATATTTTCATAACTGAAACATAAGGATTCTAAACATTGTTTAACGTAGAAATAAAAACTCATTAGCAACACATAACTCAAAAAATTATAACACAGTGATTTTTGGTCTAACATCGACCCTGGAAAAACCCACAAGGTGAAAACCAGTGAGAGATGGAGTTTTTATTATTTCTGAGGTCAGAATAAATGTATCTTAAAACAATCAATAGTTTCAAAAATTTAATACAGACTTATCTTGAAAACTATGCCAAGCTTTGTCTTCAAAAATGTTGAGAAAAACTCCTCGAAATGCAGAACAAAATTTCTTGTACAATTCTAGAGGTCAGATCCTCATTTTCTAAACCCTCTTTGACTATACAGTCACCTCAAAAATTGTGCCAAACATCAAAAACAATTTTATGGGAAATAAATGCTTATACGACCTCCTTGCGAACTGTGCCAAAAATCAGAAAAATCACACAGCAAAATACCTTGTTTTCTATGCAGCAATAAAAAATGTATAGACTGCTAAAATTTGTATAGTACGACATGTTTATTTTTTTGTACCCTACTCCTCAATTTATGTGCAATAAATGATTGTACGGACTCCTAAAAATTTTGTATAGTACGGTCCTCCTTTAATGTTGTACCTTGCCTCAATTTTTGTGATGATTTTAAAGTTGTATGGCCTTCCAAATCTGTATAGTACGACCTGCAATTAATGGTTGTACTCTCTCCTCAATTTTCATACTAAAGTGTGCCTTTATGCTATCTTGGAATGTGTTCCCTAGCTCAAGTAATGGCCTCCTTCTTCAAATCACCCTCTCCTCTTCTTCCACTCTCAACAATGAAAATAAATCAACCATAGAAAGGATGCACCCTCCTACCCTAGTCGACCTCATGGGGGGACATGAAGAGTATTCTCATCCAACGGTAGAGACTAGATGAGATCAAGCATGGAAATAAAATCCCTTTATTCACCCACTTTCCCTAAGTCTCAAAAATTCACCTTTTAATTTGTCTCTCATAAATTAAATGACTAGGGTCCACATTAGGGACTTTCTCACCCCTTAGGCAACTAGGTGATGAGAAACACTTTCCTAGGTACCTTTTAATTATTTTTGACACTCCCTCTTACCGAGGAAAGTGTTACTCACCACTCCAAGATTGTCCCTGAAAAATACAAACTTTCCTTTGCCCAGTGCTTTGGTGAGTATGTCTGCAACTTTCTCATCTATAGATATGTATTTTAGCTCCACTTCTCCTCTCTGAACATAGTCATGGATGAATTGATAAAGAATCTCAATATGCGTAGACCTGTCATGAAAAACTGGATTCTCCAAGACTTTAGTGCAACTCTGATTATCATAGTAAATCAAGGTAGGCCTCAACTACACACAATATAATCCCACCATTAACTTGTGAAGCCAAAGGGCCTCACAACTGGCCTAATTAGAAGCCATATAGTCATCCTCTGCAGAGCTAAAAGCCACTGAATTTTTCTTCTGACTGAACCAAGACACAATTGTTGATCCCAATCCAAAACAACACCCAGAAGTACTCTTATGGTCACTAACACATCCTTCCCAATATGAATTTGTATAGCCAACCAGACGAACTCCATCCCCTCTCTGATAGTCCAGACCATAATCTACCATACTACAAATATACCTCAGCACATGTTGTTCTTCCACCTGGTGAACTCTCCTAGGCTCCACTATGAACTGACTAAGAGTGTTGATAGAAAAACAAATATATGTCCTGGTATTGACCAAATACATCAAAGAACCAATCAAATGATGATATAAAGTGGAATCCACCAACTTTGACTTAGAATAATGAATATTATTCCAGTTGGTAATCATGGGAGTGGTCATGGGCTGACAATCCTCCATATTAAATCTCCTCAAAATATCACACACATACTTCCCCTATCCCAAGAAGATTTTTCTAGGCTCCTCCCAAACCTCCAATCCCAAAAAATAGTGCATCATTCCAATATCATTCATCTCAAACTTTGAATAAATTCTCTCCTTGTAGCTAGTGATGGGTTTCTCTGCCCCTGTAATGAAAATATCATCCACATATAGTAAGAGAATGAGAGGATCCTCTCCAACCACAATGAAGTATAGGTTAGGGTCCACCTCACTCTTCTCAAAGCCCAACTGTTGCAAATAGTTATCAATCCTCTAATACCAAGCTCTGGGATATTTTTTCAACCCATACAATGCCTTCTTCAGTCTACACACATGAGAATCTCTCCCATGAACCTCAAATCCCAATGGCTTCTCAATATACACCTCCTCCTTTATACGACCATTCAGAAATGTGGTATTCACATCCATCTGGTGGATCTTCCAGCCCATCTCCGCTGGAATGGAAATCACTGAACTAATGGAGGTATATCTAGAAACTGGCGCAAAGGTCTCATCATAATAAAATCCCTCAACCTATGAGAACCCCTAAGATACAAAGAAAGCATTGTACTTCTCAATGCTACCATTTGTAGCATGCTTGAGTTTATAGACCCACTTGGAAGTCACCACTGACTTCCCCTCAGGTCTAGGAACAACTTCCCAAACATCATTCTTCATGATGGAATTGTACACTTCCATCATGGCATCTCTCCAAATTTTTCTACTAGTAGCCTCCTCAAAAGTGGAAGGCTCAGACTCTCAAATACTTCTCAACATCACGATGTAGCTGCAAAACCTCTTGGGAGGTTTACTCTCCCTAAATACCTGCATAGGATTCCCCACTGAACCTTGTGCCTCCCTCAAAGTATCCTAAAGACACTTGGTCTTCCTCCTCTTTGAAGTAGTGTCCTATGGAGGGGAATCTCCTTTCTCAACCCCATCTGTTGAAGACTATGATCCTGAAGTAGAATCTGGAGAAATCGATCCTGAAATCTTTGGTACAGTAACCTGTGATCCTGAAATATGTGGCCATGTCACCTTTGGACCAGTTTTCACCGAAACTGGTGGCCTAAAACTTTGTGTCACTGAAGTCTCTTGCAGACTCACCTGAATATGAGGTGATGAATACTCACCCCTCTTTGTCCCTCGTGACTTCTTAAAGTCTCCATCCTCCTCAAATCTCACATCCCTCCTCAAAACTGTCTTCCTCAAGGAAGGAATGTATATACAAAAATAATTTGAAGTCTCTCTATACCCAAAAAATATCCCTCTCTTTGTTGTGGGTTATATATTTTTCCTCTTCTCAAAAGGGACATGTGAATATGTGATGCACCCAAAAATACGAAAGTGCCCCACCTTAGGCTTCTTCCCAGAAAAATCCTCCTCAGGATTCATACTCCCCAATGCCCTGTTTGGACTCATGTTATGTAGATAAAATGCAATGTAGCATGCCTCAACTCAAATAAATAGTGGCATCCCCTGATCATGTAGCATGGCTCTCGCAACCCAAACTATGGCCCTGTTATTCCTCTCAACAACCCCATTTTGTTGTAGGTTGTAAGGAACAATCAAATCTCTCTTGATACCCTCTCCTGAGAAAAATTCAATGAACTCCTTGGATGTATACTCACCCCCATTGTATGTCCTCAAAACTCTCATTTTCTTCCTAGTCTGGTTCTCCACATAATCTTTGAACTCTTGGAACCGATTGAAGACCTATCCTTTGGTATTCATGAAGAAAATCCAAGACTTCCATGATAAGTCATAAATGAATATGACATAGTATAAACATCCATTCAATGATGTCGAAGACACCAGGCCACATGCATCTGAATGAATAAGATCAATGATACATGTTGCTCTATTGTCACTGCTAGGAGAAGTAATCTTGGTGTACTTTCTGAATGCACACCCCTTGCACAACTACTAGTGCTTTGTACTGAATTCAGGAACACCAGTCACTATCTCCCTTAGTACCCTAAAATCCCCATGGTGAAAATTTTATATTGGAACCCTTAGGGAAAAGGAGTACCTTCCCATAATGGGAAAACACCTCATATCCCCTCTCCTAAATAACAGAAATTTACACTAAGTTCTTCTTCAAGCCCACAAAATATAGGACCTTTCTCAACAACATGGGAGGCAAAGACTCCCCCTGAAATGATACATTCCCACTACCAACTACCTTTACCACCTGGTCATCTCCAGGAACTACCTCAACATCACCAATCTAAGTAATATATGTCAAGTTCTCACGAACTCCTGTCATATGGTGAGAGGCCCCACTATCAATATACCACATATCGGAATGAGTGGTCCTCATGGAAAGACACACAACTAAGGAAGACTCCTAATCAAACTTGGTGGAGAACTCCTCCACAATTGTTGAAGCTATTGCCTACTTCTTCTTCTTTTCACACACTGACCTGCATATTTCTCAAACTTATGGCATGCAAAGGACTTGAATTTTATCATGTGCTTCTTCCCTTCACTCTTCGGTTTGTTTCTTCCCTTAGGACCCTTTCTCAATTTCTTCTTGATGTTTGAAGCAAGAGCCGAATTCTCCTCATCATGACCTATAGATGAACTACCATGCACATATCCTCTCTATGTCTCCTCCTAAACAAAGTCATCCCAAAGACATTCCCAATTGGGAAGCTTCTCCCTATCCACAATGCCGTCAACAGCAAAAAACCCATTGTTTGGAAATTCCATTCAATGTTGTCCTCACAAGATCACTATCAACAATGGCCTCTCCCACAAATCCAATATCATCTCTCACCTATGTTAACCTGGTAAGATATGTGACCACATTTTCATCCTAGGTCATTTTAATGCTCTTCAATTTTTCTCTCAAAACCATCTTTCACTTTTGATTTGTACTCTGGTACAACTTAGTCAAAGACTCCCACATCTCACAGGAATTTTTCTTCCCCATAAAATGAGGAATCAAATGGTCCTTTATGGAATCAAGAATAATCCTCTTAGCCTTGATACTCTTCTTAGTGTAAGTTGCAAGAAGAGTAGTATCAATAGGTACATTCACAAAATTAGTTGCGAAGTTCTAAACAATATCCCACAACTCATTTTCTTGCAAAAATAAGATCATCCTCTCTTTCCAAGAACCAAAGTTTGTTCCCCCATCAATTGTGTCCTCAACCCTCAAACTTGTACCCTTTGACTGTTGTCCAACTTTTTTGACTTGTTAATATATCTATTCTTGCCTTTAACTCAACTCAAATACCATGTAAAATTTCAAACCCCACCCATTTTCAAGTCTCGTTGTTTTTTAGCCAATGTTTAATTCCCAAACCCAGTTTTATGACAGCCAATTAAACTCAACATAAAATAATATTTTCAGAACTGAAACATCAGGATTTTGAATCTTTTTTAACACATAAATAAATATGTATCAACAACACATAACTCAAAAAATTATAACACAATGATTTTTGGTCTTACAACGACCCTGCAAAAACCCACAAGGGGAAAACCAATGAGAGAGTGAGTTTTTATTATTTCTAAGGTAAGAGGAAATATCTTTTACAACAGTCAATAATTTCATAAATTTAATACACACTTATCTCGAAAATTGTGCCAAGCTTTGTATTAAAAAACACTGAGCCAAACTCCTCGAAATTCACAACATAATTTTTTGTACAATTGCACAGGTCAGCTCCTCATTTTCTAAAACCTCTTTGATTGTACAGTCAGCTCGAAAACTGTGCCAAACAACAACAATTTTTTGGGCAATAAATGCATGTATGACTGCCTTGGAAACTATGCCAAAACTTAGAAAAATACCTCATTTTTTGTGAAGCAATAAACAACAATATAGACTGCTAAAATCCGTATAGTATGACCTATTTCTTTTTTTGTACCCTTCTCCTCGATTTCTGTGCAATAAATGATTGTATGGATTCCTCAAAACTCTGTACAATACGGTCCTCCTTTAATGTTGTACATTGCCTCGATTTATGTGCCAACTCTAAAGCTATACGAACTTCCAAATCTGTACAATAGGACCTACAATTAATGGTTGTACTCTCTCCTCGATTTTCATGCAAAAGTGTGTCTATAGGTTGTCTTGGAATGCATTCCCTAGCTCATATAATGGCCTCTTTCTTCATCTCTCCCTATCCTCTTCGTTCTCTCTCAAGAATGAAAAGAAATCAACCCTAGAAAGGGTGCACCCTCCAACCCTAGTCGACCTCATGGGGGAAGGTGAAGAGTCTTCTCATCCAATGGTAGAAATTAGATGAGATCAATGGTGGAAATAAAATCACTTTATTCACCCACTTTCCCTAAGTCTCAAAAAGTCACCTTTTAATTTGTCTCTCACAAATTAAATGACTAGGGTCCACATTAGACAGTTTCTCACCACTTAGGCACTTAGGTGATGAGAAACACTTGCTAGGTACTTTTTAATTATTTTTAATAAAAAATCTGTCGATTGGTACCCTCGTAAAATAAAACAGGGCACCATCATTAATTTAATGTAACTGTGCATAAATCTTCACTTATAAAACAAAGAAAGTGAAAATAAATAACTAGCATCGAATGTAGAATTTCAATAGACTAAGCAAACAAAGTATATACTCACACAGAGTGTAAATATACAATTCCTACAAGGATTAATACTTCTATCTATAATTACATAGAGCACATTAGGAATCCCCACAATGGGTAAGAAATGTGTTTGCATACACATAGAATGAATTGTGATTTACATAGTGCGGATATATATATTTTACACGATGTAATCACGAATCCCCACATAGGATAAGTAACGTCTTTTTCATACATGGAGAATGAATTATGAGTTACACAGTGTTGATATATATATTTTACACCAAGCGTAATCACGAATCCCCACCTTGGGTAATTAATGCTTTTGTATACTCAAAGCATAAGTCAAAATTTGTACAGTGTTGAGATATTCTACACAGAGCATAATTATGGATCCCCACAGAGGGTAAGTGACACTACTATACACAAAAAGTGTAAATTAAGATCCCCACAGAGTCTTAACATAGTTTACACACAACTTAATTACAAATTCCCATAGAGGGATTTACACTGCGATTTATAATTTTACACATGATGGAACACATGAAACTCCGACAAAGGATTTATTGTACCCATAATATAAATGGAGGAATTTCCCACAGAGGATTATTGAATATATATATGCATAAATGGTAAATATGAAAATCCCTACGGAGTTCTACAATAGACAATTTGGGAAGGAGACAGACGAGGATTTGACCCTTTATAAAACATTTTGGGCCACGAAAGAACCGTAAAAAGTATGGGAAAAAGAACAACAAACAACCAAGGGAAAAAGTGATACCCTCCAGACCTGAACCTTAAACATGTAGTAACCTTGGGAGTAGAATGGTTAGTGTGGCCCAATGATAATACAATGAAAAACCTTATCAAAGAGAAAAATGGGAGTCTCTTAAACATATAGTAACCTTAGGAACAAAACACTTAAGGTGGAACAACGATAATACAATGGAAAACCTTGACAGAGAGATAAATGGGAGTCTCTTAAACACAGAGTAACCTCGGGAGAAGAATTCTTATGGTGGCGCAATGATAATGCATGTAAAGACTCAACATAGAGCAAGATGGGGAATTTGTCCATAGACCTCTTT
>JZKD02S1641347.1:322608-342956 GCA_000966675.3 Picea glauca
GTAGGACTCACATGTTGTTGTTGATTAAGGATAAAGAGGTGAAAACAGAAATGAGCAACACTGTACTTCTCATGAGTGGGAAGGAACTTCTTAATCAAGTTAAGAAGAAGGAAGACACACAATTTATTGTGGTCAGGGAGCCCAAAATTGTTTTGACTAGTACGAGGATAAATGATTTACCAGAAGAAATCCAAGAGTTGTTGGGAGAGTTTGCTGATATAGTAGTGGACGAACTACCTTGTTCATTGCCACCTATCAAGAGTATAAGTCATCATATCGATCTTATACCTGGAGCCAGTTTTCCAAACAAAGCCACATATCGGTTGACGCCACAGGAAAATGAAGAAGTTAAGAGACAAGTCCAGGACTTAATGGACAAAGGACTAATTCGAGAAAGCTTGAGTCCATGTGTTGTTCCGATAGTGCTCAGCCCAAAGAAAGATGGAGGTTAGAGAATGTGTATAGAGTCAAGGGAAATCAATAATATTACCATCAGATATAGATTTCCATTGCCAAGGATGGACAACTTGATGGATTTCTTGAGTGGAGCAAAGTTTTTTTTAAAGATTGATTTGAAAAGCAGGTATCATCAAATTCGAATGAGAGAAGGTGATGAATGGAAGAAAGCATTCAAGATGAATGAGGGGCTAAATGAATGGCTTGTCATGCCATTTGGCTTAATGAATGTTCCCAGTAATTTCATGAGGTTGATGAATGAAGTCCTAAAGGATTTCATAGGGAAATTTGTCATTGTGTATCTTGACAATATGTTGATTTTCAGCAAGACAGAAGCATAACACTTAAAGCATATAGTTACAGTAATGAGGAGATTACAACAGGAGAAATTGTTGATTAATATGAAGAAATCATCATTTATGAAGAAAAAAATCATTTATTTCGGTTTTGTTATATCTGTAAATGAATTAAAAAATGGATCCGGAAAAGATAAAGGCGATTAAGAATTGGCGATCGCCGAAGAGCATGTTTGAAGTTCGAAGCTTCCATGGTTTGGCTAGATTCTACAGGAAATTAATCTGAAACTTCAGTGGAATTAGTGCACCAATGATGGATACGGTGAAGAAACAACACAGATATTTTCACTAGATAGAGGAAGTGAAGAAGAGTTTCAATCTGTTGAAGAAAAAGATCACTGAGAAACCAGTTCTAGTTTTACCAGATTTCAGCAAGACATTTCAGGTTAGATGTGACGTGAGTGGATTTGCAATTAGAGCGGTCTTGCGCCAAGACGACAGGTCGGTCACGTATTTCAGTGAAAAACTAAATGAAGAAAAGATTAAGTACTCCACATATGACAAGGAATTATATGCAGTCATACAAGCACTGAAGAAATGAAGACGCTATTTGGTTCCCAAGGAGTTTGTTTTGTACAACGATAATCACGCTTTTCAATTTGTGAATCGACAAGAGAAGTTGAACCAAAAGCATGCTAAATGGGTTGAATTCATGCATAATTTTAATTTTGTGATTAAGCATATTTCTGGAATTGCTAACAAAGTTGTTGATGCTTTGAGCATAAAATGTTTGCTTATGTAGGAATTTAGAGTCAAGACTTTGGGTTTTGATAACTTCAAATAAATGTATAGGGATGACCAATATTTTAAAGAGGCATATAAGGCATCTGAGAATCCAATTCTCAGGGATAGAAGCCAATGTACTGAATACATGATCCAGGATGGATTATTGTTCAGGGGAAATCAGCTATGTATTCCAAAATGCTCCATGAGCGAGAATTTGCTGAAGGAAAAACATAGTGGAGGATTGGTGGGACATTTCGGTCATGAAAATATGTTCTCAAAGTTGAATGGCTCATATTTTTGGCCAGGGATGAGAACAGATGTTAAAAAATTCATGGACAGGTGCAGAATTTGTGAGCACATGAAAGGAAAAAGGCAAAACACAGGGTTATACCAACCATTGCCCATACTTGAAAGGCCGTGGGATGCAGTGAGCATGGATTTCATACTAGGACTACCAAGGACACAAAGAGGATGTGATTCAATATTTGTGGTAGTCAACAGATTTTCAAAAATGACACATTTCATACCATGCTAGAAATCCAGTGACACAACTCATATTGCGAACCTATTTTTCAAGGAAGTCGTCAGACTTCACGGTTTTCCAAAGAGTATTGTTTCTGATCAAGATACCAAGTTTGTAGGGAATTTCTGGAGGACCTTATGGAAGAAGTTGGGGACAAGTTTGTCTTTTAGCTCAGTGTATCATTTTCATATGGATGGATAGACAGAGGTTGTAAAAATAATCTTGGGAGATTTGTTAAGAAGCTTAGTGACTGAACACCACAGTCAATTGGATGACATTCTGCCATAGGCAGAATTCGCTTACAATGATTCACTCAATGGAAGCATAGAGTAGAGTCCATTCCAGATTGTATATGGAATGTAGCCAAGGGAATATTCTGAATTGAAAGAGTCATAACAAAATGAATTCATGAGTGCTAGTGCAGAGGACTTTGCAGAAGGAATGAAGGAGCTTCATAGCTGAGTTAAGGAGTGATTGCAAGATTCAAGTCAAGAATACAAGTGAAGAGCATATCAACATAGGCGAGAACTTTAGTTTGAAGTTGGTAATCTGATTCTTGTGCATCTAAGGAAGGAGAGGTTCCCAAGGGGAACGTATAATGATATGAAGATGAAAAAGATTGGACCGTGCAAGGTCATAAGGAAATTTGGGGCAAATGCATATAAGATTGAATTACTCGATGGGGTTGGAATCTCACCGATATTCAATGTTGTGGATTTATACCCTTACAGAGATGAAGAAGTGGGAGTAGAGGAGGAACAGAAAGAGGTTCAATGGAAGAAACAAATGCCTATAGATGAAAAGCCATGGATGGAAGGCATAATTGACAAAAGGATTAGCAAAAAGACCAGGAGGAAAGAGTATTTTGAATACTTGGTCAAGTGGAAAGGACATCCAATTGAATATGTCAGTTGGGAAGATGAAGCAACAATTCATAGACATGGACAAACCGTGCAAGAGCTCATGAACAAGAGTTCATGAAAATTTTCAAGCGAGTGAGTGTGATGCAGGAGCATCGTAAGAAGCAAGCCAAGAAAGAAACGTAAAAGCGGGAGACAACTGGAAAAGCACCAATGCACATTTTGAAGTGTTTTGAGATTTATAAATGGACATTAATGTAATAGCTAAGGGAAGTGTACTTACATTTATATCTAGATATTGTAATCAGATCTTGAGCGTTTCTCTCATTTGTAGAATGTAGAGGAATTTATGCATAATGAATGCAATTAGGTAAATTTAATTTAATAAAATAGACAGTTTAGAAGTATAGAAGGGAAAATGGATATAGACACCCTCACCCTTGAATCATTGTAATTTTGGATGATCATTCAGATTTCAGAAGTAGTAGAGCTGTAGTAGAGATATGTAAATAATAACCCATGTACATGAGCACTTGAGTTAATATATGAAGCTTTGACTCAACTTTCATGGTGTTCTGATGCTTACTGTTTACATTTGTTGAATGGTATGTTTACGGTTGATTTGTTTCTCTGTTATGCATTTGTTTCAATGTTGTGTTGTGTGTATGATTTCATGTTGAATGTAAGAAGTTTGAGAGAGGAGAAGAATGAGTTTCAATTGTTTTTCTTCCAAAGAATTCCTACAAGGAGGGTAGTGACCGTTCACAAGGTGTGCATTGATGAGGGTCTGAGTTTTATCTCAAAAAGATCAGGAGAGATATTGTTGTTCTCATACCAGCTAAATTGTAGGTGAAAAATTGAGTCGTGCAAGGTGTGCACAGGCCAATTGAAGCCTTGGATTTTATAAATCCAGAAAGAAGATTGAGAGGAACACTGTTGCAAAGAGTGCACAGGGTTGGAGACTCAAATAACCAGATGTTATTTGAAGATTTACCACAAGGAGTGCGAGCAGGGATCCTTTTGGGAAGCTTGAGTTTACAAGTGAAATCTCAGGAGGGGTAGCACCTTTGAAGTGTTCAAAGGGAGACGGAGATCAAAATCGTCTCATAGAAATCAAGTTCAGGAGGGAGAAAACCGAGTCATTTGGGCTGAATTCATTGAGAAAAGAATTGGGTGGTCATAATTCTCCGTGGAGAACTTGCGAAATCACGAGGACCATAGGATCCAGAGGAGCTATAAGTTGGTTTGGAGTTGGGTGAATCCGCCACCCTGACATCAAGAGTCAACGTGAACTATTGATCGTGTTCAGTTTGAGCCGACAGAACATTTTAGGGATTCAAGGTTCGTAATTTTGGAGTGCAGGACAAAATGCTTGGTCACTCAAATTCCCGAATTGTGAAAAGGATTATCATGTGTGGAATTTCATCATTTCGGGGTTCGACATTTCAACAATTTCGATGACAAGGAGTCAGGGCCCTTTGCATTGAAAATCCTGAAGTCACAAAACACAGCATGTCTTTGGAGTGGAATTTTGGAATTTCAACTTTCTGGGGTTCTGGAAGTAGAGGAGGAAGTGACTTTGGAATGGAGAGTTTCAAACTCTCGGTTCGCGAAATCCCGAAGAGGGAAAGGAAAATTTTCCAAAAAGGTTGAGGGACAATAGTCGTTGGGTACCAATTGGATTTCGGGGTTTCGGGACTCATGAAGTGGAGTTTCATGGTCAACACAACTCCCAAAATCCCGAAGAGAGAAACCCTAAAAGGTGGGTCCCAAGTATCAGTTAGAGGATACGTGCGGTGGAAATCAAAGGTGGGGTCAAGCTTCAGCGAAAATTCTGAAAGGCCATCGATCTCGCATTCCATGGGACACTGAGCCCATTTTGGCATTACGACATTTTGGAGTTTGGGGAATAATAAGAGAAGAGGAACGATTGTTGGTTGTTCGATCAAAGTCCCGAAAGTCGAAACTAGTGGGTAATAGGTGGCATGTGCTCGTCACGTTGAAGCATTGAACCTTCGTTGATGTTTCACATTTCAGCATTTGCCAAGAGCTGTGGAAATACATCGGGATGCTCCAACTCCTGAAACCCAAAGTCCTTTTTGGCTTAAATAAATGGTTGGGTTAACCCTTGGCGTTGTTTTAGTGAAGATCCTGGGTGGATCTCGACCCAAGGGCAAGGGGGTTTGCGTCAAAAATAAAGATATGTTTTGATCAAATGTTGAAGAGTCAAGGAATTTTAATTTCCCCTAACTATTTTTTTTTTTTTTGGGAAATTTGGGGTACATTACATATGTTATCAAATATCAAGGTTACAACACTTGGACCTGAGGGCAAGGGAAAATTATGTTAATTTTTTATTTTCTGTTAAACAAAAACTACCAAATATGTTAATGTTGTTGATACCGAGAGGGGGGTGAATCAGTATCAAGTACAATTTAAAAACTTTTTCAAATTATACTTAAACCATTCAATTATATCTAATGAGAAATGAAAAATAGTATAAGAGTTACACCAATACACCACAATAAACCATGCACAATATATGAGAAATAATCAATAGTTATTGTTCAAGGGAAGTAATGACTTCCAAAGGTAGTTATAGCTTCCAAATGTAAAGGGAGGGATAAACCTCTAAGAGGAAGATACAATCCTCCAATATCAACAGAGGTTTGAACTATCCATCCTTTCCCCTTCCTTCCACCCAAGAATAAATGAGAGATAATAAAACTTTACATTAAATCATCACCATCAACCAACCATCACATAGAATCTGATAATGCTTCCTCAAACTTATTCAACTTTTGCAACTCTTCAATTCTTGGAATACTTTAATATTGTAGATAATATTACTCAATATATTCTATAAAACTTCTCCAAGTTTCACTCTCCTTGAATCCTCCTCAAAATAAGTTATAGAGAGAATGGTAGAACTTGTTCAATTCTGGTTTATTCAGGAGATAAAACTTGTACAGAATGCCTTGCACTCAATATTTAACATCAGATTTAGAAACTCGCACACAAGAAACTAAAGTCTGTACTCCTTCCAATGAAGTTGGTATCACTTCATTTGGATTCACTATGAATAATTTATGAGTGTTTTACCCGGAACACACGTTTATTGACTAGCTTCAGGACTAGTAAAAAATCTTGTCTTCCATAGAGTGTATCCTCAAAATTATAGCGAATAAAGAGATGATTTTTTTACGATAGGTACCTTGATATGTCTATCAATACCATATCAATTTCACCATTTGAATCGTTCTAGAATTTTTTTTATAGAGAAAATGGTAAGATGACATGTAAATAATATACCTTAGAACACATCACCAAAAGACTTCATCCTCCCTTGAAATCCAACCTTCTATACTTCTGCTTTCCTTTGAAATTTGACTTGTGTATAAAATTAATGTATAATTGTATGTATTTATTCCATTTATGTCACTTTATTTTAACATTGGGGCCAAGATGGCACTTTCTTATTTTGTAATTCATTTCTTTAATTGTCTTTGGGGACGACCTGTATTTCCTTCTTCAATTCAGTTTGTCATCTTCAAAAATTAATTTCCCCTCAACCATGAGGATCCACATGATGTGCCACAAATCACCAGAAACAATATGATATATGTTATCAATCCATGGGTGTTGTATGTGTATGTGCATTGTCCTTCATGTCCAAAAACCCTCATCAATCTTGCGATCCAAAACCAATGACTAGGGTTGACATCAATGACAACAACCAATCTTCCAACAATCTCCCCCTTTGTCATTGATGAAAACACTCATGATCTCCCTATGATCATGATCCCAATTTCTCTCCCCCTTTGACATAAATGGAAAAGAGTAGGGCTTCTCCCCCTGAGTTTAATGGAAAAAGGTAACTCTCTTCTTTAGGGTTGCTCCCCCTGAACATGTGGCACTCAATCATACTTCATCCTTATTTTTTATCTTTGGGACTTTTTCTTCCTTGGAATCCTTTTGTGTGGATTTTGTCTTCTCTCTCTTGTTCATGTCTAGTATTTATATGTTGTTCGGTCTTCTTGTTGCAGTTGCAACCAATCTTCTTGAGTTATTTTCTCTGATTTTACATTTTCAGGAGTCAAACATAAGAGTGTATCCTTGATCACCTATTTTACTGACACTGAGGAGATTATGCCTCATATATTCAACCAATAGGACTTTTCCTACTTTTACATTTTCACTTCCAATCTTTACAGTTCCTTTTCCATGTATTGTGGTAGATGAGTCATCTCCAAATGCAACATTTCCACCCTTTTCTTCAAGATGACAATTTTTCTTTGATCTCCAATCATATGAGATGAGCACCCATTTTATATGAACCATTCATCTTCTTTTTTGCATTCTTTAGTGACCAATGTTGTTTGACAAGTTTCATTTTGTGGAAATTCTTTCCTTTTCCATGTTGTAGTTGGTATAAAGACATTTCTCATACAATTATCTTCCTTCATCTCTCTACAATATCGTTCTTTGTGACCAATATTATTGCACTTGTAGCATACAATATTTTGATACATTAATGGGTCAAATGGATTATAGTTTTTGTTGGCATGTATACAAACATTTCCATATCTACTATTTTCACCATTCATGTAGCTTGCATAGTTATGTCTTTCATTGATTCTACAATTGATTTCCTTGTGTCCAAAATTTCCACAAGTATAACAATGTCCAAGAAAGAAATTTTGATATCTGGGAGTAAGTGATATTATTTGTTGTGTGGTACATATGGGTTCACGATCTATTCTTCTGTAGTTTCCTTCATAATGATTTCCTTCACGATCTTCTTGATGTCTCATTCCTTCTGAATTCTAGTCTTCTATCTTGTTGTTCAACTTGTTATGGAGTGTTGGTATCATCATTTTCTTCTTCCTTCTCTTGTTTTGTTGTCTTGAAACTGTCATTGTATCCTATTCATGTCTTGTCGTTTGGAGATATTTGATTGCTAAGGATCTCATCTAATTTTTCAGTACTTTTTTCAAACTTCTTGAACTTTTCTATTGTCAATAGTAGCTCCCCTTTTGTGTGATCCAATTCTTCTTTCAATTTCTCATAATATTCTAATTGTTCCTTCAAGCTATCAATGGTCTTTTCAAACTTGTAATTCTCTTCTTCACAACTACTAAATTCACCTTTTAGTATTATGTTTTTGTTTATAAGCTTGCTATTTTTAGTTTCAACATGCTTCAAGTTGTCAAGATTCGTATCTTCTTTTTCACTCTCTGCATTGTCTTTGTATCTCCAAAAGGAATCAAGTTTGGTTTCTTCATCTGAATATTCTTCATAAATGATTTATTCTTCTTTAGAATTCTTGTGATCATAATCCTGGGTTTCTTGGGTTATGAAGAGGAATTCTCCTCCATCATTATCTTCTTCACCATTCTCATTTGAGGATATGTAATCATCCCTGGAGTAGAATCTGTTTTTATTGTTGAGACTTCCCTTTTTATAGTAGCAGTTTTCAACAATATGTCATATTCTACCATAGTTAAAGCATTTGAGAGGAGACTTAACTTTGTATCTTCCACTTCCATTCTAGAACCTTCTTATGAAATTTGCTATTTCTTCATCAAGGTCATTATCCTTGTATTTTGTCTTGTTTATGGATTTAAAGGATGCTTCATTGTTTGGCTGGTCACTTTTTGTACCTATTCTCATTTCATATGCTATAAGAGACCCATGTAATTCATCCATTCTCATTTTGGTCAAGTCTCTAGTTTCATTAATGGCAGAGACCTTAGCATCATACTTCAAGAGAAGTGATCTCAAAACTTTTTGTACAACCAAGGATTCATTGAGATCTTCACCTAATCCTCTAATAGCGTTAAAAACTTCATTAGATCTAAGAAAATAAGCTGCAATATCTCATTTTCATTCATCTTCAAATTTTCAAATTCTCCTCTATGTCATTGAAGCTTGACCTACTTAACTTTTGGATCACCTTTGTAGATACTCTTGAGTTTGTCCCATACTTATTTAGCAGTATTGCATCCCTTCACTTTTCTAGCAATGGTTGGTGCGAATTCTTCTAGAATAACATGTCTGGCTTTTGAATCATAACTCATAATTTTCTTCTCATTTGGATCTATTGGAGCATTATTTGGGATTACATAGCCATTTACAACTGAGTACCAAATGTCTACTCCCAAAGATGTTAGGTAAGTTTTCACTCTATCACTCCAGTATGCATAATTTCTTCCATCAAATCATTGAATCCCATTTGAAATGTGCTCATGGTCATACATCTCTGCTCAGGATTTTCCTTCTAGTGGTTAAATTGTTTTGAAGGCAACCTGCTCTGATACCAATTGTTGATACTAAGAGGGGGGTGAATCAATTTCAAGTACAATTTAAAACCTTTTTAAACTTATACTTAAATTATTCAATTATATCCAATGAGAAATGAACAATAATATAAGAGTTACACCAATACACCACAATACACCATGCACAATATATGAGAAATAATAAATAGTGTTGGAATGTTTTACATGCATCGTATGCTTATCATTGATGGCAAGTAAAATAGAGATGATGGCTTGAGTACAGGTATAATATGTCAGGCAGGAACCAAAAGTATTTTGGGAAGACGCAACAGAGCAAGCTTGTGAAGACCAGAAGAGATAGTGCAGAGGTGCATGCAGAGTGCAAGAATGTGCTTGTCATTGATGGAAAAGATCATTACCAGCAGCGTAGGGATAATGGCATGGAAATGGAAATCTCAACAAGTGATCGTTGGATCGCATTCAGAAGCGTAAACTCTAGGAGTCAAGGAAGAAACTCACGACAAAAAATTGTGAAATGCAAGATGCCGAAATAATGAAACAAGCACATAAACGAAAGTTTCGGATACCAGGAGTTGGAGGAGTCAAGAGTCAAGACTCTTCATCAAAGGAGCCTCGAAGTTGCGAAATGAAAAATGTCGAAATCCTGAAACAGGCACATCAACAAAGGTTTTGGATACCGGGAGTTGGAGGAGTCAAGAGTCAAGACTCTTCATCATAGGAGTCCCGAAGTTGTGAAATGCGAAATGCCAAAATCCCGAAACGGGCACATCAACAAAGGTTTCAGATAACGAGAGTTGTAGGAGTCAAGAGTTGAGAATCTTCATCATAGGATTCCCGAAGTTATGAAATGAGAAACGTCGAAATCCTGAAATAGGAACATCAACAAAGGTTTCAGATACCGGGAGTTGGAGGAGTCAAGAGTCAAGACTCTTCATCACAGGAGTCTTGAAGTTGCGAAATGTAAAACGCTGAAATCCCAAATCAGGCACAATGAAGGCTCATGAATTTGTGAAATGATCCTGGCCGTTGAATCCTAGCCATTGGATTGAGGTTTGATCTAGACCGTTGATCAGGCATGATGAAGGCCTGTGAAGTTTCTAAATCACAATTCAGAGAGACACGTGGCAGCCACTTGGGTCATGACACATCATCGAGTGACGCAAGAGTGACCTCACAACAGGATTTTTTCTTCGGGACTTTTAGCTTCATCACTCCCCCAAAGTCTCGAGGGTTGAAGTCCCAGGGCAGAGGATAGTCGTCTGATCACCACGGATCATGGACCATTGATCTAGAGAGAGAAGTGCTTGTTTGATTGGAGAGTGGTTATATCTCGTGGTCACATTGTTGAGAGATGGAGAGAAAAAAGTTGTAGAAGCTAAGATCTATTTCAGAGCTCATGACATGGAAAGTCGATATGACTCATCACAGAATCCCCGAAATGTGAAAGTGCGAAATACATTTTTGAATAAGGCTGTGGTCACAGCCAGTGGTCACATCTGCGGAAGAAGGAGAAAGGTGCAAGTGCAACCAAGCTCCATTTCGACGATCATGACTTGGAGTGTCGAGACACTTCATCATAGGAATGAAAAAATTTCAAATGCCAAAATGTCAAAATGCTGAAATGTCGATGTAGCCGGTGGTCACCGTCGGTGGTCATGTAAGTGGAAGGAGCTAGCATAGCTAGGCTCCATTTCAAGGTTCGCACTGTAACTGCTAGAAACCACTGATGGTTTCTGCCAGAGGAATCAAAGAGGCCTTAGAGTGATTTCCAAAGGATTTGAAGAGTCTCAAGGCATCTTCCAGTGGAATGAAGACTGTTGATAGAGGCAATTGATGGATGGAAGAGCGTTGAAGCCTGTAACTACAATAGAGAGGATGAGACCGACTATGATAGAGAAGATGAAGAGTCTCGACTACTAGACAGGCTAAGGAATCTTAGCAGAACAACCGACGATGATGAACGCATGGGCATAACTGCCAGAAAAGATGAGGAATTTCCATGATGATCGGGAAGAGGACTCGACACGAGGAGAACATGCAGAACATAGAGGGTGTGTTGATGCTTGAGAAAGCAAAGCAAAGCAAAAGTGGAGTGGCAGTGAACAACCCGATGAACATAAATATGGCATTTTGAAGAGCATGAAGAGGCATTGTGCATGGAGGACGAAGAAGGTGCACAGATAGTATAAATACGCATAACAGAGAAGAGATGGGGGCTGTTGTTGAGAGTAATTCAGGCGTGTAGAAGGAGGCAGTGTGCATCAGCTAAAATATAGATAAGAGGAATGGTGCATTGAATGGACATGGCGCAGAGAGCATAAAAGGCAGAAGAACAGAACAAGGCAAAGTGTGCAGGAAGACACTGATACAGGTAGAGTAGAGCAGTGTAGCAGAACAATGATGAGACCGGTAAGACATTGATAAATCTTATATCACTGTGATAAATTTATAGAAAGCAAACTTGATAATTCAGGGTGGTAGGGAGGTGCTAGAGATGACTGTTGTCCTCAGAGGTTCAACTAGGTGCTTGAACCTAGAGAGTTGTAGCTTCCATCTAGTTGAAGCCAGAGAAACTAGGGTGGTAGGGTGGTGCAAGGGAGAACTGTTGTTCTCTGTTTTACAGGTTGGTGCCTGTGTGAATGGAAGTTGGTGCTTCCATCCAGTTGGTGCTGGAACACTTAGGGAGTTGTTGCTTCCTTCTAGTGGGTGCTAGAGAAACCAGGGAGTTGGTGATTCCTTCTAGTGGGTGCTAGAGAAACATAGGGAGTTGGTGCTTCCTTCTAGTTGGTTCTAGAGAAAACAGAGAGTTGGTGCTCTCAACAAGTTCTAACTTGCAAAATAGAGGTTGTAGCCTCACAGTGAGTTGGATCTCATATGTATGATAATGTACAAAATGTAAAGATTACTTATCATACCAAGAAGAAGAGGTTTTTACCCTTTATGGGTTTCCTTAGAAAATATCTGTCTCTGTCTTTCTCATATATGTGACTGATGTTGAATGTGATTTTGTTTATTTTTCTACATTATTGTGATCATCATTGAGTACCTTGTAAAGATTTTAAAAGAAGCATAATTGTTTAAGCACGGTAACAACTGATTCACCCCCCCTCTCAGTTGTCCAACAATTGTATTAGAGCGGGCCCCTTTTATCTAAGGGTAGATCCTAGAGCTAAAACATGTCAAGCCATGAAGGAAATTCAACCAATAAGGCCCCTATATTCAATGGAACAAACTTTGCCTTCTGGAAAGTTAGAATGAGAACCTACATAATGGCTTTAGGTGCAAATGTTTGGGATGTGGTAGATACTGGTTATGTAAAGCCAGTTGTACTAGATAATAAGGATGACAAGATAGAATTTAACTTCAATGGAAAGGCTATGAATGCTATCTTGAGTGGGCTTGCAGAAGCAGAATTCGTAAAGGTTATGCACCTAGGAACTGCCAAAGAAATGTGGGACAAAATCATTAGCAGTTATGATGATAATGAGAAGGTAAAGGATGCCAAGCTTCAAACCTATAGAGTACAGTTTGAATAGCTGAAGATGAAAGAAGATGAAACCGTTGGAAAATACTTTCTGAGAGTTGAAGAACTAGTAAATGCAATGAAAGCACTTGGTGAAAAAATTGAGGAACCTTTTTTAGTTTAGAAAATTTTGAGATCTCTACCAAATAGGTTCAACCTAAAGGTCTCTGCTACAGAAGAACGTAATGATCTAAAAACCTTGGAGTTTGATCAACTTCTAGGAACGTTGACTGCATATGAAATGAGAATAGTTAAAGATAAACCCACTTCTAGAGAAGTATCATTTAAGGAAGACAAGAATGAGGATTCTGAGCCTAATGAAATTGAAGCAAAATTTGTGAAGAGACTGAAGAAGGAATCAGGCAAATACAAAGGTAAAATAACTTTAAAATGTTTCAACTATGGTAAGATAGGTCATTTTATAAATACATGTCCTCACAAAAGAAAGGATCACACATGTGATGATGAGGAGAAGCACAAACATATAAATTTCTTTCAAGAGAATAATTTTAAGAAGAAAAGTTTGTGTGTAAACAATGATGATGATCCTTCAGATGATGAAGACAATGACTCCCCTATTGAAGATAAACTAAATGATTTTATGCTTATGGTTGTGGGAGATTTTGATGATGAACACACAGGAGGTGAAATGGATGATGAGGAAGATGTGGTGGATATGGAAGGTGAATTAATTAGTGCTTTGGAAGAAATTGACAGACTCAGAATTAAGAACAGAAAGAAAAACCAATTGCTGATACAATTCGAGAAAGATAGTAAACAACCTAATGAAGAATTTTCCCTACTAAAAGTGGAATTAGAAGAGGCAAATAAAATCAAAGACATTCTGAAACAACAATTATGAGAAAAGAAGGCAATATGTGAATCTCTGGAAAAAGAAGTAGTGAAAACTAGGAAAGAGTTGGAGAAGTTTCAAGCCTTGTATCATCAGAATCTGTCAAGTATCAAAGCATCAAAAGAATTGGCCACCATTATGAATCATCAAAGAAACCCAAAGCTGAAAACAGGTCTGGGTTATGAAGAGGGATCAAGTAGTGATCAACCAGGCAACAAAGAACCCATCAAGTTTGTCAAATATACCATCTATGACAACAAAAAACCTGCAGAAACAAAAGAAGATAATCATGTGCCCAGGAGGAGTAATGAAAGAGGTACCAGAACTGAAACTATGGATCAGAGAAATAATGTACTCTCTATTCAAAGAAATCATCAACATAGAAGAAATTGACCTTTTCAAAGAAGACAACCATTTTCCAGGTACCAATGTTTTTTCTATGGATATTGTTTCTTTTGTTCTAACTTTGGTCATAAAGCTGTAAACTGTTCTTTAAATTTAAATTATGAGAAATCAAGACATTCAAGGTATAGATATCTTCCACAACAAAGAAGGAGACAACCAAGTAACAAACCACCACAGACTGCAAATCACTTGATGGATGGGAAAAGGACACAGGTTAAGCATAACAATCGTTATGATCCTTTATTCGAAGAACCATAATGTTACATCTATCATAATTATGGACATAAATCTGTTGACTATCGCTTAAGGAACTATGAACCAGATTTGAATTCCCCTTCTAAAAATGTCAAGGTTTGGAAGAAGAAAGAAAGTGACAAGTGTGTATTAGTGTTGTCAGCTCAAAGACAAATGAACCCTTGGTATATAGACAATGGATGCTCCAAACATATGATCGGAGACAAAGGTAAGTTTCTATCTCTAAGTGAAAGAAAATCAGGAAACGTAACCTTTGGAAATGATGTTCTAGGTAAAATAAAGGGTAAAGCGATGGTGAGTTTAAGTAATGGAAAAGGAAAATCCCAAGATGTTCTGCTTGTAGGTGGGCTGAAACATAATCTACTCAGTGTAAGTCAAATGTGTGATAGAGGATGTGAAGTGGTGTTCATGTGCAAGGACTGCAAGATAAAGTCTATAAACTCAGGAAAAGTGCTGGCCAAAGGCATAAGGACAGGAAATAACGTATATGTGTTGAAAGAAGATAGAGAAGAGTGTCATCTAAGAAAACATGATGAAATATGGTTATGGCATAGGAGACTTGGACATCTAAACTTTGACCACTTAATCAAGCTAAAAAATTTTGAGGCAGTAAAAGATCTCCCGAGAATATCAAAGCCCCAAGATTCTATGTGTAAACCTTGCCAAGTAGGAAAGCTAACCAGGACATAGTTTAAGTCCAAGATCTCTACTTCAATAGAGAAATTACTCCAACTAGTTCATATGGATTTATGTGGACCATCAAGACACGAAGGCATAGGGAAAGAAAACTACTTCATGTTGATTATTGATGATTACTCCAGAATTACTTGGGTTTCCTTTCGCAAGGAAGAAGCTGAAGCATTTGAGAAGTTTACAAAATTTAAGGCTTTAACTGAGAATCAAACAGGCAAGAGGTTAAAGGCAGTAAGATCAGACAAAGGAGGAGAATTTATGTCAAGTGATTTCAAGGAATTTTGTGATAAGCATGGGATCAAGAAAGAATACACAATACCAAGAACTCCACAACAAAATGGAGTAGTTGAGAGGCAAAACAAAACAGTGCAGCAAATGGCTAGGTGAATGATGAATGAGAAGAACATTGGTCAAACCTACTGGGTAGAAGCAATACACACATCAGTCCATGTTCTTAAGAAATCCCACCTCAGACCACAAAGTAACAAGACACCGTATGAACTGTGGTATGGGAGACCTGCTTCAATCAAACACTTCAAAGTCTTTGGGAGTAAATGTTACATAAAGAACAATGATGAGAACCTTGACAAATATGATGACAGGGATGATGAAGGTATCTTCTTAGGGTATGCTAAAAATAGTAAAGGATACATATGCTATAATAAGAGGCTGCATAAAATGGTTGATTGTATTGACATAAAAGTTGATGAAGGAATCCCAGCAAGAGAGGTGTACAATAATGAGTCTTCTATAGAGGACACAGCTAAAGATGAAGATGAATAGGTCCAAGAATCAGAAAATGAAGACTCTGAATTAGATGAAGACACAGATACTTAGACAAACTCAAATCAACAGACAACTTCAAATTCCTCCTCCAAAATCACTCAAAAAAATCATCCTACAAGTCAGATAATTGGTGAAAAAGACAAAGGTGTACAAACCAGGAGAAAGATAATAAAAAACACCAAACAATCACTTACAGCTTTCATATCCATGCTGGAACCCAAGAATTTTAATGAAGCTAGCAAATATGACCATTGGGTTAAAGCAATGAATTATGAACTTGATCAGATTGAGAAAAACAATACATGGGAGATGGTTCATAGACCTGAAGGTAAAAATATCATTGGTTCCAAATGGATCTTTAAGAATAAGTTGAATGAGAAGGGACAAGCAGTCAGGAACAAAGAAAGATTGGTCTGTAAAGGATATGCTCAAATAGAAGGACTGGATTTTGATGAAACATGTGCGCCCGCAGCAAGATTAGAAGCTATCAAAATATTTCTTGCCTATGCTTGTCATAAAAGGTTTAAAGTCTATCAAATGGATGTCAAGTCATCTTTTCTAAATGGAGATTTAAATGAAGAAGTCTATATGGAATGACTAGAAGGTTTCAAATTGTCTGATAACCTTGACTTAGTATGCAAGTTGAAGAAATATTTATATGGGTTAAAACAATCCCCTCGTGCCTGGGATCACAAACTGGATATGTATCTCAAAGACAAAGGGTTCAAGAGAGGTACAGTTGACAACAATCTATATATCAAAATAGAGGATAACGATTTTCTCATCGTGTTGGTCTATGTAGATGACATCATCTTTAGATGTAATAAGGATTCATTAGTACAATGGTATGCTTCTTTCATGGAGTCTAAGTTTGAAATGTCTATGATAGGTGAACTGTCATTTTTTCTTGGTCTGCAAATTACTCAGAGGTATAAAGGGATGTTCATTTCTCAAGAAAAATATCTAAGTGAAATGTTGAAAAGATTTCAAATGGAAGATTCTAAACCTGTGGGCACACCTATGGTTACTGGATGCAAATTAAGCAAGGATGATGACTCACTTGATGTTGATCAATGTTCATATAGGTCAATGATAGGCAACCTGTTGTACATCACAACATCTCACCCAGACACAATGCATGATGTTGGAATGGTAGGAAGATATCAGTATGCACCTAAACAAAGTCAGTTGCTAGTTGTCAAAAGGATATTCAAATATTTGAAAGAAACAATGAACTATGGCCTATGGTATCCTAAGAATCAGAATTTTCAATTATCAGTCTACTCAGATGTTGATTGGTCTAACTGCATGGATGAAAGGAAAAGCACGAGTGGAGGTGCGTTCTTCTTAGGAGATTCTCTAGTAGCATGGTTGAGTAAAAAGAAAGGTTCCATTTCTTTATCAACTACAGAGGCAAAGTACATTCCTACTGCTACCTGTTGCACTCAGGTATTATGGATGATTCAGACACTTGCAGACTTGGAGGTAAAATACGTTGCACTGATCCCAATTCATTGTGATAACACTAGTGCCATCAGTGTGTCCAAGAATCCTGTATTCCACTCCAAGACCAAGCATATTCCCATAAAATACCATTTTCTAAGAGAGAAGGTCACCAATCAGATTGTTCAGGTCCATTACATTCCAACCATAGAGAAAATTGAAGACATCTTTACTAAACCCCTAGCCAAGACAGCATTTGAATATCTCTGACAGAAGCTGGGTGTCATCCCATCTCACACCTAAGAGAGTCCATCCTGCTAGGGGGATTTTGTATTGATTGAATATCTGATACCTTTGAAAAATACTGCAACAGCTTAGGGGGAGCGTCTTTTCTTTGACATCAATGCCAAAGGGGGAGATTGTTGGCATGTTTTATAGGCAGTGTATGCTTGTCATTGATGGAAAGTATAGCAACGATGATTTCTTCAGTACAGGTATAATGTGCTAGGTGGGAACCATAAGTATTTTGGGAAGATACAACAGAGCAAGCTTGTGAAGACCATAAGAGATAGTGCAGAGGTGCATGCAAAGTGCAAGAGTATGCTTGTCATTGATGGAAAAGATCATGACCAGCAGTGCAGGGATGATGTCATGGAAATGTAAAGTTCAACAAGTGATCATTGGATCCGATTCAGAAGCGTAAACTCCAGAAGTCAAGGAAGCAACTCACGGTAGAAAATCACGAAATGAGAAATGCCAAAATCCTAAAACAGGCACATCAACAAAGGTTTCAAATGCTAGGAGTTGGATGAGTCAAGAGTCAAGATTATTCATCACAGGAGTCTAGAAGTTGTGAAATGCGAAAAGCCGAAATCTTGAAATAGGCACATCAACAAAGGTTTCAGATACCAGGAGTTGGAGGAGTCAAGATTCGAGACTCTTCATCACAGGAGTCTTGAAGTTGTGAAATGCGAAACGCCGAAATCCCGAAACATGCACATCAAAAAAGGTTTCAAATACCGTGAGTTGGAGGAGTCAAGAGTTGAGACTCTTCATCACAGGAGTCCCAAAGTTGTGAAATAAGAAACGACGAAATCCTGAATTAGGCACAATGAAGGCTCGTGAATTTGTGAAATGATCCTGGCTGTTGAATCCTAGCCGTTGGATCGAGGTTTGATTTATACCATTGATCAGGCATGACGAAGGCCCTTGAAGTTTATAAATCACAATTCAGAGAGACACATGGCAGCCACTCGGGTCACGACACATCATCGAGTGATGTAAGAGTGACCTTACTCTGGTATTTTTTCTTTAGGAGTTTTAGCTTCATCACTCCCCTAAAGTCTCAAAGGCTGAAGTCCCAGGGCAGATGATAGTCGTCCGATCACCATGGATCATGGACCGTTGATATGGAGAGTGGAGTTCTTATTTGATTGGAGAGTGGTCATATCTCGTGGTCACATTGTCGAGAGATGGAGAGAAGAATTATAGAAGCCAAGCTCTATTTCGGAGCTCGTGACATGGAGAGTCGAGACAACTCATCACAGAATCCCCGAAATGTGAAAGTGCGAAATACGTTTCTGAATAAGGTTGTGGTCACAACTAGTGGTCACATCTGTGGAAGATGGAGGAAGGAGCTAGTGCAACCAAGCTCCATTTTTGGGATCGTGACTTGGAGTGTCGAGACACTTCATCACAGGAATGCCAAAATGTTGAATGTCAAAATGTCGAAATGCCGAAATGTCGATGTAGCCAGTGGTCACCGCTGGTGGTCACATAAGTGAAAGGAGCTAGCATAGGTAGGCTCCATTTTAAGGTTGCACTATAACTGCTAGAAACCACTGATGGTTTCTACCAAAGGAATCACAGAGGCCTCAGTATGATTGCTAGAGGAGCTGAAGTGGAATGAAGAGTGTTGATAGAGGCGATTGACAGATGGAAGAGCGTTAAATCCTGTAACTACAACAGAGAGGATGAGCTCGACTATGATAAAGAAGATGAAGAGTCTTGACTGACAAGATAAGGAATCTCAACATAACACCCAGTGATGATGAACACATGGGCATAACCACCAGAAAAGATGAGGAATTTCCATGATGATCAAGAAGAGGACTCGACATGAGGAGAACATGCAGAAGAGAGATGGTGTGCTGATCCTTGAGCAAGTGAAGCAGAGAAAAAGTGGAGTGGTAGTGAACAACCTGATGAATAGAACCATGGCATGTTGAAGAGCATGCAGAGGCACTATGCATGGAGGATAAAGAAGGTGCACAGATAGTATAAATACGCAGAACAGAGAAGAGATGGGGGATTCTGTTGAGAGTGATTCAGGCGTGTAGAAGGTTGTAGTGTACAATAGCTAAAATACAGAGAAGAGGAATGGTGCATTCAATGGACATGGTGCAGAGAGCATAAAAGGCAAAAGAAAAAAAAGTGCAAGGCAAAGTGTGCAGGTAGCAGAGCAGTGTAGAAGAATAGTGATGAGACCGATAAGCCATTGATAAATATTGTATCACTGTGATAAATTGATATAAAGAAAACTTGATATTCCAGGGTGGTAGGGAGGTTCTAGGGAGGACTGTTGTCCTCAGAGGTTCAAGTGGGTGCTTGAACCCAGGGAGTTGTATCTTCCATCTTGTTGCAGCCAGAGAAACTAGGGTGGCAGGGTGGTGCAAGGAAGAACTTTTGTTCTCTATTTTATAGGTTGGTGCCTATGTGACTGGAAGTTGGTGCTTCCATCTAGTTGGTGCTGGAACACTTAGGGAGTTTTTTCTTCCTTCTAGTGGGTGCTATAGAAACCAGGGAGTTGGTTCTTCCTTCTAGTGGGTGCTAGAGAAACATAGGGACTTGGTGCTTCCTTCTAGTTGGTGCTAGAGAAAACAGAGAGTTGGTGCTCTCAAGAAGTTGCATCTTGAAAAATAGAGGTTGTAGCCTCACAATGAGTTGGAGCTCATATGTATGATAACGTACAGAATGTAAATATTACTTATCATACCAAGAAGAAGAGGTTTTTACCCTTTATGGGTTTCCTCAGGAAATATCTGTCTCTATATATTTCATATGTGCGATTGATGTTGAATGTTCTATTGCTTACCTCCCTGCATTATTGTGATTGTCACTAAGTGATCTGAAAAGAGTTTAAAATAAACATAATTTTTTAAGCACGG
>JZKD02S1641347.1:355439-390314 GCA_000966675.3 Picea glauca
TGTGTGCAGCTTCTGTCAGGTTCTCCGAGTCTATACCCTTGCTTGAGCATCTACAAAGTATTTCAGTCATCAGTTTGCATCTTCTAACTTCATACTTTGGGGGGCATTCTGTTACGCGTCAAAATTGCTCAGCTCGATAAGTGTCGCATTATCCCTCTTAATTGTCGTAAGCGTTGCATCAACTTTCGCACGTGTCGCAAGTTGGTCACTAGTGTCGCAAAGGATTTTCAGACATAATTTCATGATAACGACACTAAGGAGACACTTATAACATCTCACATGACTGATTTGAAGGAGGAGAACTGATCTACTAAAGTCAAACAACCTTTTTCCATTTGAAAGCACCCAAAAAACTAAGTTTTGGAGAGGAGCGCTCCCCCTTACACTATCTCGGAGCGCCGACGCTCCCCAATACACCGTCAGGGAGAGTTATAACACTCCCCTACCCCTTTTGAGGGAGAACTATAGATTTTGAGGGCGCTGGTGCCCCCCAAAGCTTACCAGGGAGCGCCACAACGCTCTGATGGCCCTTTTGAGGGAGCACTACCTATTATGGGCAGTTGTTAAGCTGTTGAGATGAATGGGGGAAGCGTATTTTCATTCTTGGAAGGTAGTTGGATTTGAATCCCTAGTCCAGCCACGATCTTAGGGCAGATCCTCAACTGAAGGAGGAAAATCCTCACCTTCCCCAAGGATATCTCAAGATTGTTGAGCCTCTCCAAGGCTATATAAATAAGCTTTCCAATGGTGAATGAGAATGCAAATGGGAGAATGATGTCAAACTTATGATCTCATAAGTAAAGAATGCAAAATAGAGAATTATGTCAAACCTATGATCTCATAGGTAAGGACAGAAAGAGAGAATCATACCAAACTTATGATCTCATGAGTGGTATGGGAGGGGGAACTGAATATGTGAAACTTATGATCTTGGAGTAAACTTGCAGTCAGCTAAAGGAGAGAAATCATCGAAGTTGTTGTCATCCAGGTTGTGTATCATTTAGGCAAGGGTTAGACGAAGAGGACTTGACGAAGCTGTCGCATTCGCATCTACGATTGTAAGTATTGTTGTCGTTATTCTCATTAATATGACACGCTTGGCCTATTTCTTTCTAGTTTGTGTCTGATGTTACATGAAATTATCATTCAGTGATAGATCTATTTTCAAGAAAATGTCAATAGAGTAGGAAGTGGTCGTATCTTGTTTTTTCCATAGACCTCAGCGAGGAGCAAAGGATTGGAGCGCAACTCGGAGCGTGCAGGGACAAACGTCGGTTAAGAGGTACTTCTGTTACTCTCCCTTCTCATGCATTAGGCTTAGATAGATTCGAAAGAAATTCAATGTCCATGATAAGAAATTTTCTATCTAGGGTTAAGGTCAAGCCTTAGAGGTCGATCTACTTGTCTGCAGGCAGATTTTCCTACAACATGTAGTTCTCTCAGTGTTTTGGGCTCTCATGACTATTCAAGGAGTTCACACCAGAGTTGTTGAAAAAATATGTGAAGTCAGTGCAAGGAGTGTGCTAGAAGTCTGTTTCAAGTTCAGGAAGAGCGTCCTAGGTGGGTACACCAGAAAGGGTCTCAAACTGAGAAGGGAAGACTGTGTAAGGAAGTGTACATCAGAGTCATTGAAGACTCAAAGGAGACAACGCAAGGAGTTCTGTGAGAAGGTTTCCAAGTGGGCACACAATAAGGTTAATCTCATAAGGATTAGTGTAAGACTACATAGAGAAAGAACAAGGAGTGTGCCAGAGGTCAAGTGTTTCAAGTTCCAATATCAGGAGGAAGAGCGTGAGTTTCAGGAGGGAATGCGAGATTTTTAAGGGAATAAAGGGTTGAGACCCTATGAAGTTAGGGAAATTACAACCTCATGAGAGATAGTGCAAGTGTGTAGAGTCTCTACAAGGTGTGAAGAGACCAAGAATATTTAAGTTCCATATTTATGGAGAAGCGCAAGGAGTGCGCAGTTGATCATCAAAGGTCTCAAGTTTAGAAGATATAGTGTAGGCGCACATAGTGCCTACGTTGAAACTTCATTGAAGTGTTGAACAATCTCAGGAGGTGTAGTGGGAAAAAATACCAAGGAGTTGACCCTGCAGAGAAGATTCAAATGCCTAGCCTTTGAAAGGTTGAGAAAATTCCTTCATTAAGGGGCAAGTGAAGTTGTTTTTGGAGGAGAAGCTATAATCGTCATTGGATTGGATGCAAAAACATATCTGGACCGTCAAATCGTGGTCCAAACCAGAGGAGGAGAACGCAGGGAAGGAGAATATATCCCAACAGTCAGATATGAGAGCAAGGATCAACAATCATTGTATCCAGGTAAGTAGTGCGGTCATTAACCCCTTTAAATCCTTCAAACTTCACTACTTTGGCAATTCTCGTGTGTTCGTTGTGGATGAGACAAGTCTCCCAAAGTCCCAAAGCCCCAAAGCCTGAAATTAATGTAGGTCATTGATAGATGAGGGACACGTGTCCATCGATCGAGCGTATCTGGAAGTCTAGAAGTCCAGGTTAACTGGGTTGTTATTATGTAAAGGAAAAGAACTATTGAAGCTACGAAGTCCCGAAGCAAACCCTGGTTGTTGGTTATAAGGCCGTGTGTTAGAATATAGACAACATTTTGGGAGTATGACATGATCACAGATTTGGGTCATCATTTTAATAAGAGGAGAAATTATCGAAGTTCCGATGTATAGAACCGATCCTGACCATTGGTGCCAGGTGCACATGGGAACAAATCACGTGTTCATAGAATGGACACTACAAAGGAATTTGGTTTTGAGGTGTTAAGGTGTGAGAAATATCAAAGGCCCGAAGGCCATAGTATATCTTGACCATCCAATTGTGAGGACACGTGGACCGCCAATTGTAACCCTTCACCTCTTCGTGAGTTCGAGGAAATGGAGGTGTAAAGTCTTGTGGTACGAGATCACATGATGGCCTAAAGGTTGGAGCTCATCTCCATCATTATTTGTGAAGGACACGTGGATCATGGATCCCAACCCTTCATCAGTTTGAATATCCATAGGTGTGATGGAGATAGGGTTCAAGAACTCTTGAAGCCCGGAGTTATAAAAATATCTTAGCCGTTAACTACTAGGGATTGTAGACCATTTATTTGTGACCCTGCAGATAGTTCTCCAATTTGGAGTTAATAGGATTAAGGCTTATAGTGTATCTAACTCTCGGAGCCTGAGGCTTGAGAGAGCCGAAGTAGCACGTTCTCATTAGGCACCTAGTCATATCCCTCAGTCACATGAGGTTTTGGTCGAAACAAAGGGGCTAGAGTCAGGATTTGAATTTTAAAGGTAAAAAGTGGTTTGGCCTACGGTTTGGTCAAAGGTCACATGGATTTATTTGCTAAGGTCATAAGTCCCTTTCGAACATAATTTTTCGTGTGGGGAAATGAAAAAAATCCTATGGAAAGTAATTTTGAGGGTTCAGTAGGAGCCCATGAGAAGATTCAACTCCAGAGTTGAAAAATGCTTAGACTGAAAGGTCATGTGAGCCCTACGAGGAGGTGGGGGTTTGCATCAGAATCCATGTCATGTTACAAAGTATACTCGAAAAAACTTTGTTGGTAGGTTCGACTTGGTCATTGGCGCGTGGATAGTAAGGAGTTGAGTTTTCATATCGTAAACCCAACTTGGATGTTCAATCTGACATCATATAATTATGAAAATGAATTCCATGATCAATGACAATGTCTTGAGGCACTATGAATTCAGTAATAATGTGATTAAAATTGAAAAGAGTTGCAACCTTGCTAGTATTGTTATATCTGTGAAACACCTCGAAACATTTAGTAAAATAGTCTACAATGACAATAATGTATCCATGTCCCTCAGTCAAGTGAGGGTTACATGTCATGAAATCAATGTCACATTTTTCAAACAAGCCAACAAAAACTACAAGGTGAAGAAGAGAAAGAGGGGTGTGCAATTTATGATCATATATCTGGCACGCATGACATTTTTTGAATGCAAGAATGCAATCTTTAAATAATTATGGCCAAAAATATCCTTCCCATAGAATTTTTTGGGCTGTGGCATACCCAGAGATATGACCACCACATGATATAGCATGGAAATCATTAAGGTCTCTCCTGGCTTCCTCATGTGTTAAACACTGCCAAAACTGGAATCGACACAACAAAGATAAAGTGTATCATCAATAATAATGTATTGGTGAGCCTGGAGTCGAATATGACAACATTCATTACTAGAGATATTAGGCCGAAAGTTCTGGGTTTGGAGGTAGATGATGATATCTCTGTACCACGGATCGAAAGAGATGATCAAAAAAAGGGATTCATTGGGAATAAATTCTTTTTTCAAAATCTGAGAACAATGATGACTATCATCCTAAGGAGTTTATTCCAAATACATGACCTCTAAGATACTCTCGTGAGTGGGTAAATTATCATCAAAAGGATCGGGAGATGCCATAGAAATAAGCCGAGAAGAGTGAGAGTACTCATCGAAAATGTGACTCATGGGGTCACTAGTGTTAGAAGAAGTCATAGAGGAAGATTGAATTTCTTCATAAGATATTTCAATCGGACAAAGTGGCATTCTATCGTCATAAATGTCATATTTAGATGGACTCAATACTACCCAAGGATCCTATGAGTGAAGGGATTTACTAGTATAGTCAAAATCATGTTGACATGGGATACAGTTGGAGGAATGTCATGTGGTGGGAGTGGAAGCGTTTCCATAATAGATGAATCTTTCAAAATAACCAATCCAACATCCTCATAGAAAGATGGGGTTTTATTTATAAAAGGAACACTACGAATGCATGAATCAGAATTAAAGTAGGAGAGTTGGACTACTGTGACTATTTTTCCTTGATGGGGGGGAACGCAGTACACAAAACAAAGTATAAATTATGACAGACATAGCATAAATCAAACTACAACATAGAAGAATATTATAATCAAGCGGTGCATTGACAACTTATACTTCAACAATTATTATTTTACCTTCTAATTCAACTCATAGTGCAGTGAATAATCCAAATGGTTTAAATCCTCTAGTGTCAAATTCCTTTAATGTATGAGGTGATTGGTTAAGTGACAAAGAGACAATGGATTTATAATAGTTAAGAGGCATCACACAGGTCAAAGATCCTTCATCTATAACAATTTGAAAATAATTTTTTTGGAGTACAATAACTTGAATTCAAAATACAAGTTGGTGAGAGAGAATTGGAAGATGAGTTTCCAAGTCAAAGGGTATCATATTTGCATCAATAGGGTCAACTCCACAAATGGATGAAAATAATGCTCTTCATTTTAAATGTACCCCAAATTTCCCAAATAATTATTTTTTTGTTAGGGGACATTAAAGCTCCTTGACTCTTCAATATTTGTTCAAAACATAATTGTAGTCCTTTATTATATGCAGATTAAATTTATCATCATTGTTGGATTAAAATCATGCACTTCTTTGTAATTAAGATGACTGTGACTAGGATAGATATCATGTCTAAGTTAAGTAATGCTATCCAAAAAGATTACAATGTTTAATAACTATGGACAATAGAGTAGCATATAGTCTATCCATAATGCTTGTATTATCCAATATGATATATGTATTTATTACTATATTGACTATAGTATGAATACCATAACACTAATACTATTCCTATCAACACATATGCCTCACAACCGACCTGACTGGAAGCCATATAATCATCCTCTGCAGAGCTCAAAGCCACTGACTTTTTCTTCCGACTGAACTAAGACACAATTGTTGAGCCCAATCCGAAAAAACACCCAGAAGTACTCTTCTGGTCACTTACACATCCTGCCCAATCTGAATTTGTATATTCAACTAGATGAAATCCATCCCCTCTCTGATAGTCCAGACCATAATCTACCATACTACAAAGATAACTGAGCACATGTTTTTCTTCCACCCGGTGCACTCTCCTAGGCTCCACCATGAACTGACTGAGAGTGTTGATAGAAAAACAAATACATAGCCTGGTATTGACCAAATACATCAAATAATCGATCAAATGATGATATAAAGTGGAATCCACCAACTGTGACTTAGAATAATGAATATTCTTCTAGTTGGTAACAATGGGAGTGGTCATGGGCCTACAATCCTTGATCTGAAATCTCCTCAGAATATCACACACATACTTCCCTTGTCCTAGAAATATTTTTCCAAGCTCCTGCCAAACCTCCAATCCCAAAAATAGCACATATGTTCGATATCAGTCATCTCAAACTTTGAAGAAAGTATCTCCTTACAGCTAATGATGGGTCTCTCTGCCCCTTTAATGAAAATATCATCCACATATAGCAAGAGAATGAGAGGATCCTCTCCAACCAGAATGAAGTATAGGTTGGGATCCGCCTCACTCTTCACAAAGCCCAACTGTTGAAAATAGTTATCAATCCTCTAATACCAAGCTCTGGGATCTTGCTTCAGCCCATACAATGCCTTCTTTAGTCTACACACATGAGAATCTCTCCCATGTACCTCAAATCCAAATGGATTCTCAATATACACCTCCTCCTTTATAAGACCATTCAGAAATGCAGTCTTCACATCCATCTGGTGCATATTCCAACCCATCTCCAGAGAAATGGAAATCACTGACCTGATCGAGGTATATCTAGCAACTGGTGCAAAGGTCTCATCATAATCAAATTCCTCAACCTATGAGAACCCCAGAGATACAAAGTGATATTTGTACTTCTCAATGCTACCATATGCAACATGCTTGAGTTTATAGAGCCACCTGGAAGTCACCACTGACTTCCCCTCAGGTCTAGGAAAAAATTCCCAAACATCATTCTTCATGATGGAATTGTACTCTTCCATCATGGAATCTCTCCAAAACTACTTATGAGTAGCCTCCTCAAAAGTGGAAGGCTTAGACTCTTGAATGCTGCTCAACATCATGATGTAGCTGTAAAACATCTCGAGAGGTTTACTCTCCCTCAATGCCTGCCTAGGATTCCCCACTGAACCTTGTGCCTCCCTCAAAGTATCCTAAATCCACTTGGGATTCCTCCTCTTTGAAGTAGTGTCTCATGGAGGCGAATATCTTTTCTCAACCCTATATGTTGAAGACTATGATCCTGAAGTAGAATATGGAGAAATCGATCCTGAAACCTTTGGTACAGTAACTTGTGATCCTGACATATGTGGCCCTGTCACCTGTGGACCAGTCGTCACTGGAACTAGTGGCCCCAAATTTTGTGTCACTGAAGTCTACTATAGACTCACCTGAATCTGAGGCGATGACTACTCACCCCTCTTTGTCCCTCGTGACTTCCTAAAGGTTCCATCCTCCTCAAATATCACATCCCTCCTCAAAGAACGAATGTATATAGAAAAATCATTTTAACTCTCACTATACCCAACAAATATCCCTCTCTCTTTTGTGGGTTCTATATTTTTCCTCTTCTCAAAAGGGACATGTGAATATGTGATGCACCCAAAAATATGAAAGTGCCCCACCTCAGGCTTCTTCCTAGAAAAATCCTCCTTAGGAGTCATACTCCCGACTTCCCTGTTTGGACTCGTGTTATGTAGATAAAATGTAGTGTAGCATGCCTCAACCCAAAGAAGTAGTGGCACCCCCTAATCATGTAGCATGGCTCTCACAGCCCGATCTATGGCCCTATTATTCCTCTCAGCAACCCCATTCTATTGTGGGTTGTAAGGAAAAATCAAATCTCTCTTGATGCCCTCTCCTTCAAAAAATTCGATGAACTCCTTGGATGTATGCTCACCCCCATTATTTTTCCTCAGAACTCTCATTTTATTCCAAGTCTAGTTCTCCACATAAGATTTGAACTCTTGGAACCGATTGAATACCTATCCTTTGGTCTTCATGAAGAAAATCTAAGACTTCCATGAGAAGTCATCAATGAATATGACATAATATAAACATCCATTCAATGATGTCGAAGACATCGGGACACATACATCTGAATGAATAAGATCAAGGATACATGTTTCTCTACTGTCACTACTAGGAGAAGTAGTCTTGGTGTACTTTATGAATGCACACCCCTTGGACAACTCCTGGTGCTTTGTATTGAAATCTATAACTCCAATCACTATCTCCCTTTGTACCCTCAAAGCCCCATGGTGCAAATTTGTCATCCTCCTGTGCCATAGCTCGCATAGGTCACTGCTTCTAGTATAATGAAATAATTCTCTCGCTGGAGGGAACATGAGATTTTACAACTGCTCATGTCAATTTCCAATCACTTCGGTTGAAGTGATTCTAGACCCCTTAGGGAAAAGAAGTACCTTCCCATCACGGAACAACACCTCATAGCCCCTCTCCTAAATAGAAAAAACTAACACTAAGTTCTTCTTCAAGCCCGTTGTTATCACCCTATAAGTTATAGGATCAACTGGTGACTGGGATATTATCTGTCTCTAGTATTTTTTGTTGACAAATGATTTTTCATTCTGCAAATAATTTGGAAAAAGAAAAAGAAAAAAGAAAGAAAAGAAAAGAAAAGAGGGCATAAAAGAATTCAATAAAAGCCCCATGCAATAATATTAACTTGGTCCATACCTTTCAAGCATGGCCAAGTTCTTTTTAAATTGACGTTGTTAGGGTAGTGAATGGGTTTGGCTAAATAGTTTAATATTAGCCAAAGTGTCTAGGTTAGATTAGTGAATAAATCTGGCCAGACCTCCTTGCTCAATCACAACTCTATAGAGTATAGCTTCAAGGAGTTCATTGATCTATTCTACCACATTGTGGTAAGTATTCTAAGTGGAAGGCTCGAGCCTCAAATAAACGATGAAGTTTAGAGGATCCTGCACCTCTCGGATAACAAAAAGATGAGTGATTGGTTTTTATACCAGGATTACACCGAGATTAGAGTATAGGGGTTCGAGTTGGCATCGTATAAGTTGCCCAAGTATCTTCCTGTCAGGATTTTTTCTTTGGAATATATAAGGTAGATTATAAATTCCGACGATATCCATTTTGTGTTGTTCAAGAAAAAGAAACATCTTAGAATCAAGGGGTAGATTGGCTCCTTCATCTGCAAAAACTATGGCGCTGGGGATGAAGAAGACAGGATGCTGCGGGAAATAAAGTTCTTCATGAGTTTCCCATGGCATTATAATCGATGTGGGATCATCTCAGAGATCAGGGTGAAGAACAAGATCGCATATGTTCATGAAGCTAGGCCTGAAGTGGAAAAATCTGCAAATCAAACAGCCTGGGAGCCAAACACATTGGTCGAAGTACAACAACAAGATCCCCTAGCCACTGTGTCACAAACGACCACACCATAGGTCCCAAAAGAGAAAAGGCCGAGGCAAGATTTATCTCCGCCTGTCACTGAGGTATCTTCCGAGGAATTCCAGCTGCATATGAAGAGGTGTAAGACTATTGTAGCTCCTAGCCCGACCAGGGAAAAAGAATCCATGTCTACTACAATGACCAAAGTGGGTATTCCACCCTTTGGTTCGAGCCTCCATAAAAGCATAACCTCAACATTTCTAAAATCATCTACAGACTTTCCATTGACCACCCAGCCAGGTAAGGTGGCACTAAAACTAAGCATCTTCAAAAAGTATGAGTTGATCAAGAAAAAGGAACCAGACCCTGACCAGCAGTACTTGCACCCAATTCTGGAAGTAGATGTCCACTGCACAACATAGGTTGCTATATGCATTTGACACCGAGAAGGGAAGAATTCATATGGAATTCCTCCAGGAACAGGTACCAGATCCCAAGGTGATCACTGACTATAAAAGGGCCACCTTTGAATTCCAAACAAAGCATGTGCATCTGGCCGCCTGGATGGATCTGCACAAGCAATTAGGGGAAATGGTTTTCTATACATTGGCGCATGCTTCCACTTCTGCGTACAAACTGCAGGTGTCCCTGGCCAATGTTCAAACACAATTAAAGCTAGAGAAGATATCTTCCTTTGCCAAGCACAATAGAATCAATAATCTGGAGGAGTTGGTACTCAAGACCAGTTACGATCCCTCAAATGTGAAAGAAACTGAGCAAATGATAAAGAAGAAGAATGCTGACATAGAATCCTTGAGGAAGCAACTGAAGCTCCCGCCCACAGAGGATTCACAGGAAAAGGAGATAGCAAAGAAAGAAGGGGAGAAATATGAAATGCTCAAGTTGCTCATGGAGCAGAATGCACAGCTTAAAGAAATGGAAGCTGAGATGGAGAAATTATTAAAAGAGAAAGAAAAATTGAAGCCAATGGAAGTCATTCCATTGAGTGCTATTCCAATTTTAGGAGTGAGCACAACGTCAGTGACATAAATCCCATCTGCGACTCCATTGACATCCTAGGAGAAGACAACCGACCTGGCCAAGTCTATGGAAAAGATGAACCTGCAGGAAAAAAAGATTAGCAGGCTTAAAAAGGAGATTGAGAACCTTCAGGAACTCAAATCTTCCTTCTAGACTAGCCTTTCCAAGGAAAAGCAGGTGACAAAGCAGCCCAAGCAGGAGTTACAATAGCTCCGGAAGAAAACAGTGGCAGGAAAGACATTGGCTGAGATTAAAGAGAGTGTATGGATAGACATCACTAAGTCCATGAATGAGATATGGCCCATGATCCAGATCATGTTTGAGAAAAACAAATTCGTCCAAAGGAGCAAACATGCCATCGAGGAGATCAAATCAGAACTGGGGGAGATGCCAACATAGGCAAACGATATCATCAAGTTCCTAAACTCCAAGACCAGGGAAGAGATGGAAGAGCTGAAAATTGAAGACAAAACAGAGACCATCCTTGAGGTCAAAAGAGTTTTTACCAAGAGAGGATTAATTCTTCAGTTGGAAGAAAAGGTTTAGGCCATGGACCTAGGGGTACAAAGATTCTTCAGTAAGATTGAGGCTCTCCAAAAGAAAGGTCTTCCTGGTCTGAAGGTAATCAATGATAAATTGATGACACTCCCAGATTATAAGAAGAGATTGGCTGATGTGTCTAAGGACAGTTCGAAGTTTGCAGGGATTCAAGGGAGCATCACTGGCAAGGCATTTCTAGATTCCCTTCAGTGGGACATCATCATCCAACACGAGATTCGATACATCTTCCTCACCAAGCCTACATTAGCCAAGTGCACAGAAATGGACGAAGTGTATCGAAGGCTACTCAAAGTCAGCGTGCCCAGTCATCTTAGATGGGAGGAGCTTTGTGATCTGATCGATTAGCAAATGAGTTGTCCCAGTCCAGTTAGTTATCTAGTCAGATGAAGTCGTGCAGAGGCTTCATCAACGGTCCACCCCGAAATCAACGTGAAGTTACACCACATCATCAAGAAGTTCCTAGATTTAGGAGATTCATTAAATTAGTTAGGCTAAAAATAGATTTAGCACATCCTGGTCATTAATGACAGGAACGTTTGTAATTTGAGTTATAAATACTTCATCTTTTGAATTATTGTCGTTGATCTTCACCCCCTTACGCTATCAGACTGTAATCTTTTTGAAGAGATATTCCATTAATAAAGAGAGGCACTTTTATAGGATTCTTGCGTGTACTCATTGGTGATGTTTTTCTCTCTAAGTTGAATGTTATTCTTGCTTTGTTTCCATACCATTTTCTGAAATCTAATCTTTAAGAGTAGTGAATGTTGCAGGATTTATCTCATATACCCTGTTTTTGACTCAAAAGATTTTAGTGTTTTATCTTTTGGTGTTTTCAATAAAGAAATTCTTAACTGCTTCTTTGTTGAAATTATCTTTCTCATCTTTACTGTCATTCATCATTTAAGCTACTAAAAGATCCAGTGATTATATTATCTCGCCCTGTGAAAGTTTTCCCTTTGCGTTTCTGGTTTGTATTTCATATTTTATTAAAACACAGACCCCATAGCCCAATGAATGTGTAGACTGTCTCAACCAATTCGAAAAACACTTTGACAACAAAACCAACCTTTTCCTTTACCTAGCCTAATATTTAAAATCGTAAACATAGCTAAATCATATAGAGAGATCCCTCTCTGAAGTTGGAAGGGATAGATCCCAGGTTCAAAAGTGGTTGGATAAAGTTACATTTTGTGGATTTATTCTGCTGTCAACCTCTAGGAAATTTACAGAGTGCTAACATAGTGGCGACCATACTGGGGAAGAACATTTAAAATTTATAACTTCACGTTTTCTTTCCCTAAAGAAAGTATGTTCCTGAAATATTGCAAATTTGAGAAGAAAGTAATGTTTAGAGGTTGATTAAATTTGTACATATTATTTTCGGACTCATAAAACTAAAAAGTATATATATAAAAAATCAAAAAGAAATCTGGCTCCCAAGAAAGTTTATACTCGATCTCATCCAGACCTAAAACCTGCGATAGTGATAGATAACCCAGAACAATTGCTTAGGAGAAAGACCATAGCTGAAGGCTCAGTGAGTCATACTTCCTTGCATAAGTCCCTTTCCTTTTTAGGGGAACCCATTACCTTCCAAAACCCTGACTTTGACACCTTTTCCCAACAAATCTTGGTTAGAACATGGTTCGATATTTTTGTGAGTGGAATCACTTTTGACCCAACTATTTTGCAACCTCGAACCCCTGAAGTTCTATCTCCCACTGCTAAACAACAAATCACTCCCTCTGTGCTATCTAGTCCCTCCTCGTCCTCGTCTTCAGTCACTACCTCACTAATCATCTAGTCCGTTATCCCACCTCCTCCACACATCATGGCAACTCGATATGCTCCCTTGGTGTTGGCTGGGCCTCTTCATTCCATGCCCCAAGACTATCAAACGAGACTTCCACAGTTCGATGCTATATGACCTTTGAGTGCACAACAACACGTAGATAAAATGAATGATTATTATGACCTGCATGAAGTAGATGAGGTTGACATTCAAATGAGATTGTTTGCCCAGAGTTTGACAGGTGACACTAAAAAATGGTATAAAGGTTTGTGTGTCGCCTCATTCCTTGACCTTACCACATTCCAAAAGATTTTTCTAGACAGATGGGAGGTAAAGAAAAACCCTCTCCAAATATTGTCAGAATACGAAAATATTAGAATAAATCAAGGTGAGACAGTACAAGAATACTGCACTCATTTCAATAACTTGTACAACACAATCCCAGTTGAAATCAAACCTCCAAAATTTTTGGCATTGATTAAATTCCTTGATGTTTTTGATGCTGACATGTCATACCAACTAAGGGAAATAAATTCTACCACCCTGGAAGATATGATGAAAAGTGCGATAAGTGTGGAGGCCAATTGGTTGGCGAAAAGAGCACGTCAAAGGTCAAAAAGGAGAGTCATAATTAAAGAAGAACCTTCCATGTCAAACTCAGATTCCAAATTGGATTCTTTGGCCACAGCAATGGAAAGAATGATGGAAATACTTACTGTTTCAAACAAGAATCCTCCAAGAGAAAATCCACTAGCTCCTCAGGTTCGGAATCCTAACGTTAGAAGAAACCCTCCTCAAATCAGACAGAGAGATCGTACGGATCAAAGAGAGAAGAGGGGTCCAGATCAACAGATCAGACCTCCCCTACAAGAAAATTATGCTAATGAAGGGGAGGATGTGATTGAGGAACTAGAATATACTCACATAAACCTCATGGGAATTCACGACAACGAAGTTGTTTTCCTTACCCAAGAAGAGCAATAACTTTTTCTTCTCAACCAAACAAAAGTAAGTGAAGAAGATGAAGAGACAGAGCAACAGGCATTCGAAAATGCCATTTTGGAGGTACATCGACAGTATAATCTGCGGAGTAAAAAGACAGAAGGGAATTCCCCAAAAACGATGATTGAAATGAAGAAGGTAATCGAAACCAAGAAGACCTCTGAGCCATCTGCCGAGAAGATGCCTAAAAAGAGCACTGTCAAAGTTCTTGCGAAGAAAAAATTTACTATTCTGAAAAGATCATCACAGCCCGAGGTTTCACCTACTAATCCACCAAGTACTTCTGTCCAGAAGAATATGTTAGACAAACCAGAATTGATGAGCCAAGGCAGAGATCCTACACCTTTCGGCCTTGAGGGAGAGTTAACCAAAGTAAAAATCCCCATTCCACTTTCTGAGTTGATGAACAAAGACATTTATCATTCACAGGTAATTAAAGCACTAACCATTGAACCTGACATAGGCACGAAGGCCTTAACCATTAGATTAGCAAATCATTCAGACACTGTGAACCTTATTGATGATCAACCCGAACTTCTGTTCGGACATGAAGTAGATGGTCGAGACGATACTGGTGATGTTGCTCCTTTTTACATCAGTCTAAACATACATGACCTGGTCTTGCATAACGCTATGTTGGATTCGGGTGCTTCCCACAATCTGATGCCTAAAGTAGTAATGGAGAAACTGGGACTAGAGGTCACCAGACCTTACAAGGATTTACACTCATTCGACTCCAGTAAAGTTAGATGTATTGGTCTTATCAAGGACCTATGTATCATCCTAGTTCATATTCCTACAAAGAGCATGGTCATGGATGTGGTAGTTGCAGACATCCCTCCGAAGTATGGAATATTCCTATCCCGGTCTTGGGGGGCTAAGTTGAGAGGTACCCTGTAGCTAGATATGTCTTATGCCACTATCCCAATTTTCGGGCAACAAAGAAGGCTATACAGAGAAATGTTGATGAAATACATGGTCAATAGCCAGGAAAAACAACAAAACTATCCCCTTTACTCTGCACATTCCGACTTGGATTATTTTATTTTGTACAATGATGGTGACACGGCAGAACAAGATACTCATTTGGTCGAAGATACATCTAGTTAGGATGAAGGCCAAGAAACCATTGAGGTAATAAGGATGAAAAATGTGATAAATGAAGAGCTACCGACAAATTTCTGGAGCATGGATTTTGACAGAGTAGTAAGTAAAGAAGGAGCTGGAGCAGGAGTTCGGCTACATAATCATAGAAATAGGTATTCAGAAAATCATTCTTACAAGTTAAATTTCCAATTCACTAACAATATTGCAGAGTATGAAGCCTTGATGCTCGGTCTGAATCTTTTGAAAAGAGTTGGTGCTAAGCAGATTATGGTAAGAGGTGACTTTGAGTTGATAATCAAGCAAATCAAAGGTGAGTACGCTGCGAAACACCCACACCTTAGATCTTATAGGAATGTTGTTCTTGATGCCCTTAGATGTTTCAGTGAAGTTGACTTACAGGTAATGCCGAGGGGACAAAACATTCTGGCGGACGGATTGGCTACGTCAGCAGCCACATGTAAGATTCCTTTCCGCTCGACTCACCCATACACTATTGAGGTGAAATGCAGACCAACCGTTGCCGACAATATCAGGTACTGGCAAGTTTTTGGTAATGATGATCAAATATAAGACTTTTTGCAGTGTAAAAATGATTTTGAATGTACATATATAGATTTAGAGAATGAAGATGAAAATGTGAATAGATCTGATTTTGAAATTGATAGTGTAAATAGCGTAGGTTCAGGAGAATTAGGTGATGAAGAAATGGATGCCGATGTGTTACATTTGAAAATCAATGTTTTGTCTAGGGGTTTAGTTCCTTTGGAGGACTTGTTTAATTTTAACGACGTGGACAAAAAAACGAAAATCAAAGCCCATGGACAAGAGGTAGAAGACTGTAATATATGGATAGAGGAGAAACCCAGGATAGTCAAATTGTCCAAATCACTGCCCCCTGAGAAAAAACTCAAATACATTGAGTTGTTCAAAGAATATTCGGACATCTTTTCCTGGGGTTATGAGCATTTGAAATCTTATGATACCAGTGTCATACAACATAGGATTCCAATAAAATAAGACCAAAAACCGTTCAGACAGAAACTTAGGAGGATAAATCCCAAGTTACTCCCTCTGATAGAAAAGGAAATCAAAAAAATGTACGATGCCAAAATCATAGTGTCGTTGCATTTTTCCAAATGGGTCTCGAACTTAGTCCCAACACATAAGAAATCTGGGGAAATCAGACTTTGCATAGATTTTTGAAATCTAAATAAGGTCTCCCTAAAGGACAACTACCCCTTGCCCAAAATGGACCACATCCTGCAAAGGGTGGTCAGATCTAGTCCAATTTCTCTGTTGGACAGTTTCTCAGGTTATAATCAGGTCCTAGTTCACCCAGATGATCAAGACAAAACCGCTTTCACTACACCATGGGGCACTTTCATGTATGTGAAAATGTCTTTTGGTCTGATGAATGCAGCAGCCACATTCCAGAGGGACATGGACATTGCCTTTGTGGAAGAGTCGGGTAAGTTTATTGTCGTCTATTTGGATGATGTAACTGTGTTTTCCCGATCTGATGATGAACACTTGCAACACCTCAGACGAGTCTTCGAGAAATGTAGAAGGTTTGGGATTTCTTTAAATCCTAAGAAAATCCTTTTCGGACTAGAGGAAGGAAAAATGCTAGGACACATCATCTCCAAGGACGGAATCAAAATTGACCCCAGCAGAATCGAGGAAATACAAATCCTAGAACACCCAAGAAACCTCAAAGAATTACAGTCTTTTATCGGGAGAATATAATTTCTACGGAGATTCATTCCCAATCTAGCAGAACTCCTCAGAAACATTACAAATATGCTAAAAAGGGACGTGAAAATAAAATGGGACTCTGACTCCAGACAGTCTTTCAAACAAGTCAAACGAGCACTCACAGAGGCCCCTGTCTTAATAAGTCCTGATTTTACCAAGGATTTCTATCTTTTTTATTTTGCTTCCAAACACACTATAACAGCGGTATTACTACAAAAGAACAGTGACGAGTATGAACAGCCCATAGCTTTCTTTAGTAAAGCGTTGAGAGATGCCACTCTAAATTACAAGATAATGGAGAAACAAGCTTTTTCCTTGGTGAAAGCTATAAAAGATTTTAGGGTCTACATCCTCCATTCCCATACCATTGCATATGTTCCAAATGCGGTAGTAAAAGACATCTTAACCCAGGACAATCTGGATGGAAGAAGAGGGAAATTGATTGTTGTCATTTTAGAATACGACATAGAGATCAAGCCTACGAAACTAATCAAAGGTCAAGGCCTTGCTAAATTAATGGATGAATCTAATTTCCATGCTCTTGACATTAATTTTTTAGCTGCAACATATGAACAGGGTGAGATGGTGACTCCAAGCGTAAGAGAGGTATTCCTCAACTCTCCATGGTACGCAGACCTTATATTCATTTTGCAAAATTTACAAGCTCCCCTTGGTTTGACTAAGACTAAAGCTAGATTTTTAAAGTTGAAAGCCTTAAAATTCTGTATTCTGGAAGGCAATTTGTATTGGAAAGATCCTGGAGGCATTCTGTTAAATTGTTTATTGAAAGATGAAGCTGACAAAGTGTTACAAGAATTTCATGCAGGAGAATGTGGTGGCCATCTGAACTGGAAGGTCACAGCCAACAAAATCCTCAGGGCTGGTTTCTATTGGCCCACCCTGTTCACTGATGTACATCGTAAAGTGACTGCAATGTCATCAATGTCATCTATTTGAAGGAAAAAGGAAACTCCTTCCTCTCCCCCCGAAACTGATCTTAGTTGAAGCCCCTTTCCAGCAATGGGGACTGGACTTCATCGGAGAAATACACCTCCCTTCTTCAGGCCAACACATGTGGATTCTCACTGCCACCGATTATTTTACCAAATGGATCGAAGCAGTACCAATAAGGCAAGCCACTGACTCTGTTATTATCAAATTCCTTGAAAATAATATCTTGTCTCGCTTTGGATGTCCTATAAAGATTATAATTGATAATGCAGCTGCTTTTCGGTCGAAGAAACTCATAGGTTTCTGCAACCAGTATCACATTGGTTTGGGACATTCGATAGCTTACCACCCTCAGGGGAATCGGCTGGCGGAATATTTGAACAAAACCTTGGAAAACATCATCAAGAAAATGTTGCAGGAAAACAAGAAATCATGGCATAACAAGTTGGTGTTTTCCTTGTGGGCTGAAAGACTGACAACCAAGAGGTCAATCGGCATGTCACCATACCAGCTGGTCTATGGAACATAAGTATTTTTCCCCACTTCTTTAGGAGTCCCTGTCATGAAGTTGCTTCAAGAGGTACAAGTTGAGCCCAATGACTCACAGAGAAGGATCAACCAGATGATGCACTTGCAGCAATCTAGGGAAGACGTTTTCAACAAGACTCAGGTAATCCAAGAAAGCATCAAGAAGATTTTCAACAAAAGAACCAAGGAAGATGATTTTGAGCTAGGATATTTGGTGTTGAGATGGGACGCCATAAATGAAGACAAGGGAAAACATGGAAAATTTGACAGTCTGTGGAGAGGTCTATACATGATTCAAGCATTCAGGGGGAACAACGCTTTCTTGATAAACAACACTGATGGATCAGATCTGCCAGGAGGACCTGTAAATGGCAGAATTCTAAAGCATTATGTGCCACCTCAGTAAAGACCCAAGTTCCACTCACCATTGTACATACCATTTTTATTTCTTCACCTGGATTTTCTAAGAGAATAACATTAGTCAGTTGGTTGAATCCCGAAGAGAAGGCCCTAAGATGCTGACCATTGTTCTTCCAATTTTTGAGAATAAAACCAATCAATCAATGAAGGATGTGACGTAAAAGGTTCATAATGACAGGAACCAGGATTCTTGGCACTTTACAGGGCAAGTACCATCCCTAGGTGGAGCCGTTGTTATCACCCTATAATTTATAGGATCAAATGGTGACTGGGATATTATTTGTCTCTATTATTTTTTGTTGACAAATGATTTTTCATTCTGCAAATAATTTGGAAAAAGAAAAAGAAAAAAGAAAGAAAAGAAAAGAGGGCATAAAAGAATTCAATAAAAGTGCCATGCAATAATAGTAACTTGGTCCATACCTTTCAAGCATGGCCAAGTTCTTTTTAAATTGATGTTGTTAGGGTAGTGAATGGGTTTGGCTAAATAGTTTAATCTTAGCCAAAGTGTCTAGGTTAGATTAGTGAATAAATCTGGCCAGACTGTCTAATCCTGGTCAGATAGCCCTAGGGTAGAGTAAATTCTTAACCCAACAGTCTAATCTGGGTTAACTATCATAGGAAAATAGGATAGAATATAGGTTAGTTGCCTCGTTGCTTCATTTTAATAAAACCAACTTGATGTAAATGTTGCACCATGTTTCAGATGCTTAAAAGATCGTTTGGTCGAGCCCCATGGTGGTGTAGTCATGAAAAGTTTGGAGAAAACCCATGAAAAAACATTTATCCAAAGTTTTCTAAGCGCATGTCTTGTCCACGCCCTCACTTATTCTCTGATCATGTATTAATAGTCCAGATGATCGCACCCATATCTACGGTGGACAGATCATTCCGGACCCCCCTGACCATTCTACCTTTAACGAAGGGGGGGGGGGGGGTCCGAAATTGCTGATAAGACTGGCGCGCATCTGGACGACCCAGGATCAAGCGTGCAGATCTACTGTCAACATTGGATTCCAGACCCCCCCGTCCATTATGCATTTAATGGAGGGGCCAGTGTCCATAATGTGTGATAAAAGGCATGCAAATATCTGCGGCCAGGAAACAGGCGCTCAGATCAATGGCTCAAAGTTCTTTTCGGACCCCCCCGACTGATCTAATTTTAACCAAAAGGGGGTTGTCTGGAATGGAATCTTCCCCCTGGTGGGCCCCTCTTTATACATGGCATCATTTTAATGGCCCTGAGTCCCATCATCCCCTGCGATCTGACTGACCTTCGTCACCTTTGAACGTCACCTTCCACTTTCCCGAAATGGTCATGTCCCATAACTGCTGTCAGTCCTTCCCCCCCATTCTCTCATGGAAATCCCCTTACTATGAGTTTTACCTCCAATCGATAGCCACCGTCACCCGCCATCTCACCCTCAAAATGATCTGTTGGCCATTTATTACTGGATAACCAATATGTTATCCAGCTGACCTATCTGCCGCACCCAACCGACCCCCATTTACTTAAAACTACCATTATTCCCCTTACTTTTTCTCTTCATCCATAGCACCAGAGAAATTCACCGCTTACTCCTTCGTTACAGTTGGTCGCCCTCATCCACAGTCAGTCGCCCCAACTAACGTTGTGTTTTATTGTAGGTACTGTTGCAGAAATGGCACCAAAATCCAAACAAGCAGAAGGAGAGGAGAATCTGTTTCTCCTGCCTCCTGTCGACCTGGAAAGGATCCCATTGGTCGAAAAAGACTGATTAATCACAAATACTAAATGCGATTTTGATTTTTCAGACCTTCAGTCATGGCTTAGGGAAGTTTTCTCGAGTTCTCTCTCAAGTTCCAAGCCCACTATATTCCCGATCAAAGAGTCGTCATCTCCTCGTCCGGAGAGATCCTTTTCCTCATCACACCCGAGTCCATAGACCAGATGATCAAAATCCCCCGAGCCTACTCTGTGTCTCCCTTCAACCTAGAAATCCTTACAGAGTTGTACCAGAAAATGAATTTCCCCCAAAGAGCTCAAATATTTGATCTTTTCCTTCCAACATCCGCTCAATTCCCCTCCACAAATCCTTCTTATCCATCTTCCATGTTCTTGACTAAAGGAAACCAGATCATCTCATCCCTTTGTGATTTGTTAGGATACTATTCTGATTAGTGGGTAGATGAACCCATTCTAGGTTTTTTATCCATCTTCTCTACCGATGAAAATCTCACCACCCAGTTTGACTTCAGCACATTCTTGGAAAACAATATTCACGAACAGTTCATGAATTTCGGCATGGAAGGCATGTTTAGATATTCATTGATGCTAGCATACTTGTTCGTCTTCTTCCAGGTAGATAAATTTGGTTTTTCCATGCAGAAGATGGATGAAGATGGTAGACCTCAGAAAGTCACAGCATGGACCTCCTTGCTCAAGCACAACTCCATAGAGTATAGCTTCAAGGAGTTCATTGATCAATTCTACCACCATGTGGTAAGTATGCTAAGTGGCAGGCCCGAGCCTCAAATAAATGATGAAGTTCAAAGGATCCTGCACCGCTCGGATAACACAAAGACAGGTGATTGGTTTTTATACCAGGATTACACTGAGATCAGAGTATACGGGTGCGAGTTGGCACCGTATAAGCTGCCCAAGTATTTGCCTATCATGATTTTAGCTTTGGAATATATAAGTCAGATTATAAATTTTGACGATATCCATTTTGTGTCGTTGAAGAAAAAGAAGCAGCTTAGAATCAAGGGGCAGATTGGCTCCTTCATCTGCAACAACTGTGGTGTTGGGGAGGAAGCAGACAGGATGTTGCAGGAAATGAGGTTCTTCATGAGTTTCCCATGGCATTATGATCCATGTGGGATCATCTCAGATATGAGGGTGAAGAACAAGAACATCCCATATGTTCATGAATCTAGGCTTGAAGTGGAAAAATTTGCAAATCAAACAGCCTGGGAGCTAAACACATTGGTTGAAATACAACAGCAAGCTCCCCTAGCCACTATGTCACAAACGACCACACCATAGGTCCCAAAAGAGAAAAGGTTGAGGCAAGACTTATCTCCATCTGACTGAGATATCTTCCGAGGAATTCCAGCTGCATACCAAGAGGCCTAAGACTGTTGCAGCTCCTGGACCGACCAGGGAAAAAGAATCCTTGTCTACTATAGTGACCAAAGTGGGTATTCCACCCTTCGGTTCGAGCCTCCATAAAGGCATAACCTCAACATTTCTGAAAAAAACTACAGACTCTCCATTGACCACCCATCTAGTCAAGGTGGCACCAAAACTGAGCATCTTAGAAAAGTATGAGCTGATCAAGAAAAGGAACCAGACCCTGACTAGGAGTACTTGCACCCAATTCTAGAATCAGACATTGACAACACAACATAGGTTGCTATATGCATTTGACACCGAGAAGCGAATAATGCATATGGCATTCCTCCAGGCACAGGTACAAGATCCCAAGGTGATCACTGACTATAAAAGGACCACCATTGAATTCCAGACGAAGGACGTGCATCCGACCGACCAGATGGATCTGCACAAGAAGACATGGGAAATGGTTTTCTATACATTGGTGCATGCTTCCACTTCTGCGTCCAAATTGCAGGTGTCCCTGAACAGTGTTCAAACACAATTAAAGTTAGAGAAGATATTGTCCTTCGCCAAGGACAATAGAATCAAGACTCTGGAGGAGTTGGTCCTCAAGATCGGTTACGATCCCTCAAACATGAAAGCAGCTGAGAAAATGATAAAGAAGAAGAATGTTGACATATCATCCTTGAGGAAGCAACTGAAGCTCCCGCCCACAGAGGATTCACAGGCGAAGGAGATAGCAGAGAAAGAAGGGGAGAAAGATGAAATGCTCAAGATGCTCATGGAGTAGAATGCACAGCTTAAAGAAATGGAAGTTGATATGGAGAAATTATTGAAAGAGAAAGAACAACTGAAGCCAATGGAAGTCATTCCATTGAGTGCTATTCCAATTTCAGGAGTGAGCACAACGTCAGTGACATAAATCCCATTTGCGACTCCATTGACATCCTAGGAGAAGACAACCGACCTGGCCAAGTCTATGGAAAAGATGAACCTACGGGAAACAGAGATCCACAGGCTTAAAAAGGAGATTGAGAACCTTCAGGAACTCAAATCTTCCTTCCAGATCAGCCTCTCCAAGGAAATGCAGGTGACAGAGAAGCTCAAGCAGGAGTTACAGCAGCTCCGAAAGAAAACAGTGGCAGGAAATACATTGGTCGAGGTTAAAGAGAGTGTATGGACATACATCACTAAGTCCATGAATGAGATATGGCCCATGATCCAGATCATGTTTGAGAAGAATGAATTGGTCCAGAGGAGAAAACATGCCATCGAGAAGATCAAATCAGAACTGGGGGAGATGCCAACACAGGCAAATGAGATCATCAAGTTCCTGAACTCCAAGACCAGGGAAGAGCTGGAAGAGCTGAAAATTGAAGACAAAATAGAGACCATCCTTGAGGTCAAAAGAGTTTTGACCAAGAGAGGATTAATGCTTCAGCTGGAAGAAAAGGGTCAGTCCATGGACCTAGGGGTACAAAGATTCTTCAATAAGATTGAGGCTCTCCAGAAGAAAGGTCTTCCTGGTCTGAAGATAATCAATGATAAATTGATGACACTCCCAGATTACAAGAAGAGATTGGTTGATGTGTCTAAGGATAGTTCGAAGTTTGTAGGGATTCAAGGGAGCATCACTGGCAAGGAATTCTAGATTCCCTTCGGTGGGACATCAACATCCAACACGAGATTCGATACATCTTCCTCACCAAACCTACATTCACTAAGTACATAGAAATGGATGAAGTGTATCAAAGGCTACTCAAAGTCAGCATGCCTATTCATCTTAGATGGGAGGAGCTCTATGATCTGATCGATTAGAAGATGAGCTGTCCCAATCCAGTCAGCTGTCGAGTCAGATGAATTCATGCAGAGGCTTCATCAATGGTCCACCCCGAAATTAGTGTGCAGTTACACCACATCATCAAGCAGTTCCTAGATTTCGGAGATTCGTTAAATTAGTTAGGCTAAAAATAGATTTAGCACGTCCTGGTCATTAATGACAAGAAAGCTTGTAATTTGAGTTATAAATACTTCATCTTTCGAAGTATTGTTGTTGATATTCACACCCTGATGCTATCAAATTGTAATTTTTTTGAAGAGATCTTCCATTAATAAAGAGAGGCACTTTTACAGGATTCTTGCGTGTACTCACTAGTGAAGTTTTTCTCTCTAAGTTGAATGTTATTCTTGATTTGTTGCCATATCATTTTTTGAAATCTAATCTTTAAGAGTAGTGAATGTTGCAGGATTTATCTCGTATACCCTGTTTCTGACTCGAAAGATTTTAGTGTTTTATCTTCTGGTGTTTTCAATAGAGAAATTCTTAATTGCTTCTTTCTTGAAATTATCTTTCTCATCTTTTATGTTGTTCATCATTTAAGCTACTAAAAGATCGAGTGATTATATTATCTCTCCCTGTGAAAGTTTTCCCTTTGCGTTTATAGTTTGTATTTCATATTTTATTAAAACACAGACCCCATAGCCCAATGGATGTGTATACTATCTCAACCAATTTGAAAAACACTTTGACAACAAAACCAACCTTTTCATTTACCTATCCTAACATTTAAAATCGGAAACATAGCTAAATCATATAGAGAGATCCCTCTCTGAAGTTGGAAGGGCTAGATCCCATCTTCAAAAGTGGTTGGATAAAGTTACATTTTTTGTATTTCTTCTGCTGTCAACCTCTAGGAAATTTACAGAGTGCTAACACCCGCAACATATAGGACCTCTCTCAACAACATGGGAGGAAAATTCTCCCTCTGAAATGATGCATTCCCACTACCAACTACCTTGACCACCCGGTCATCTCTAGGCACTACCTCAACATCACCAATTTGAGTAAGATTTGTCAAGTGCTCATGAACTCCTGTCATATGACAAGAGGCCCCACTATCAATATACCACATATGGGAATGAGTGGTCCTCACGGAAAGACACACAACTAAGGAAGACTCCTTATCAAACTTGGTGGAGAAATCCTCCACCATTGTTGAAGCTATTGTTTGATTCTTCTTCTTGTTCATACACTCACCTGCATATTTCCAAAACTTATGGAATGCAAAGTACTTGAATTTTCTCATGTCCTTATTCCCTTCACTCTTTGGTTTTTTTCTTCCCTTAGGAACCTTTCTCAATTTCTTCTTGATGTTGGTATCAAGAGCCACATTCTCCTCATCATGACCTATAGATGAACTATCATGCACATATCCTCTCTGTGTCTCCTCCTAAACAAATTCATCCCAAAGACGTTCCCAATTGGGAAGATTCTCCCTAGACACAATGCCCTCAACAAAAACAACCCATTGTTTGGAAACTCCATCGAATGTTGTCCTCACAAGATCATTGTCAACAATGGCCTCTCTCACAGTTGTAATATCATCTCTCACCTTGTTGGCAGCCCCACACAATTTTGTTATTGGAACAATAAATTACTTTTTTCATAGTTGTCTTCACGTCATCTTGTAAATATTATCATTTTGAGATGATTATTGGATTAGATAAGGTGTTCATTAATTCAGTAATTTTGCATTTTCATTTTTTTTTTTATGTTTGAATCATGAGTGAAAGCATGAATCAAGCATGAAAAACTAGCTTGGTATTATATTTTCTATACAAGGTTTTTCTTTTAAGAGTTATCATGCTTATATCCAATTTCAATCAAACACTTGAATGACTTATTTTTGGGATGTTTTGGGTATTTTTATAATTTTCATATGCTTAGATGGTTTGCATTTGAATTATGCGGATTTTTGTTTTGGTATATTTTTACCCCTTGCAAAAAACAATGGTCGTGCTAGTAGTCATGGGAATTAATGCGCAATTGTTGTAATTTGTACTTAATTCACCTTGTTGGCACAATGATTTAATGAGCGTTTCATTACAGGTATAGGTTTTCTATTTTGTGTCAGGTTTTCATGACCAGGAATGGTAAAGCTTCATGACCAAACCCTTGATGTTCATGATATGATAACACAGGGGCTTCTTTATGGTTTTTTCCCCTTTATCCATTTAGATCTGTTCCTATCACCCCTTTTATATAAACCTACAATCATTCTGAGTATTCCTTGTTACATTCTAGTCATGTTTGTTATGGCTCCTATTGTGTGTTTTGAACCTAATGGATGTCAGGAATTTCTATCACACGATGATGCATTCGTGGATTTAAAAGAGTCAAGGATGGGATGCCTTTCTTAAAAGGTTCTAAGGCCATAAAATTCAGGTAACAAGGGATTTTGCACAGAATTTCGATGAATGCAGAGAGAAAATTGGTGATACCCAGTTAGAGGTAACCGAGGAGTTTGTGAGTGAATCCATAGGACTGCCATCGACCAGGAAGAAATGGTTCAAAAACTTAAAAATTCAAGAAGTGACTCGGATCCTCTTCATGACCTCCAAGAAAATCAATTGCTGCAAAAAAGGTATCCCTATTTATTTGGTTAAATCTAGGTGCCATGGTATTCTGTTGATCCTCAAACAATTTGTGACCTGTGAGGGTCGTTATGGTTTAGTTTTCCTCTATCATATACGGCTATTGATGCATTTCATTGGTTTTCAATTAAACATGCCTTTCGATATGTTGAGAAGCCTATACAAAATTTCTAAAAGGTATAAGAGACAGAGCCTTAACTATATTCTTTTCCACCATAGATTGATTAAAATTATGTTGATTCACCAATTGAAAACCATGGGCGACTGTTGGGAGGGAGTTTCAATGATAAATGGTTTTCTTATGGTTGTTCCTGTAGAAATCCCTAATTCGAATGAGCCATTGATTAAAAAAAAACTTTACCTCCTAGTTAATGAACCAAGTTCTCTTAACAGAAACCCTCTAGATGAGATAAGGCCAAGTCAGTATTCACATGAGAAAAAGGTTGTTGAATCAGAGTTAGCTAAACCTCCTGTGTGTAATTTTTATGTTGTTCCTAACATTACTATGAGCCCCGATGTAAAAAACCTTCACAAACAGACAAAACAAAAACAAACAGCATTAGGGTTTCATAACAAAAGAGCAGGTCATCTTATTTCAAGAAAATTGAGGAATCGAACCTACTCTCATTTGAGCTTGATTGTCCTGATCGAGGTCAATGAGGTCTTGGATTATGAAATTGAATATTTTCTGGCTTGGGAAGACCAAGATTGTCAAGGGCTTGGTCCTGCTGAACCCTATGAATTTGTTACGAATCTACCACTGTGTCTCAAGGGTGAGAAGGGGTCCTCTGGGATTGGGTTTGGTCAAGAGAAAATAACAGGTAAATATGATACAATCATGCTTGACTACACACTTCACCAACAAGTCATTCCTTCAGTACAGTGTGAAGTTTGTTTGCATTGGATTGAACGATATTAAACAAAAATTCCCATCCTTCAGGCTCAGATTAAAACACTCACAAGTCAAAGCAAATCATTGAGACAAGAAAATCTTGACCTTAGAGTAAATGCAAAAAGGAGGGATAAATTCCTTAAAAGGATAGGGAATATAGTGATAAAAAACACAAACAATGTTAAAGCCATAATCAATTCCAAGATACCCTGATCCATCTTTAGTAAATTGTTGAAATGGTAAAAAGATTTTCCTCTTATTATATTCATGTTATCTATTTTGAATCAAATCAGTTTGAAATTATATTGTGTTTGCTAAGATAATATTGGCTACAAAAGCTTTCTATTCTGTACCCAAGTCATTTTTAAATAATAAATTTCAGAAAGTAGTTATTAGAAATTGTCTAACTTATTCTTGTTTCATTTTTTAGGGAATAATAGATATTGATGTTGATCATATGGTGGAAACATGTTCGGTTTTGCATTAGAATGATTAGTTTTTCCTTTTCTGTTTTCTTTTGTAATTTTTTTTATTAATTTTTGGGAAAAATCAGCTTAGTTATGAGTGGTTGTTAGCCCTCTATTTTTGTAATATTTTTGATCTCATGAGATCCTATCCTATCCTAGGAGATAGGAAGATGGGATTTCAAAACACTCTAAACACTCTTCATTTTAGAAGGGAAAGGCATATTTTCCTGGAACAGGTTATGGACACATGATTTCAAAACTTCATGGAACAACTTATAATAATTAAGCTTTAGACCAATCTGAATGTTGTCTCATTTATGTTTTGTCTCTACTATTTTGGAATAATAATGTGTTGTATAGCTTTAGTCTCTATGACATGTGATATTCCATTTTATTTTATATTTTAAATGTTGTCTCTAATTGTTGTTTCAATTAATTATCACTGTGATCTTCATATCAATTGTCAGATCATGATTTTTATCTACTCTGAGTTGATATATAATATGAACATTCTACATTAAGTTTTATATTACTGTGATCATTCATAATTACGAGATCATCGTGTATACTTGTCTTTCATTTTGTTCTCATATTTCTAGCTTCCAACAAACATCTGGAGTTTGTTCTGGAGGCATCATTATCAACTTGTCATAGATTTTTCTTACAGGCAAAACAACTGGATTATTGGATTGCACAGAAGACATAGACATGATTTAAAACTCAGGTTAGCTTCATATCTATTTCAGTTTTGTTAATTTTCCTATTAGTGAAACAATATAGTTTTAGATTGGCTTTGACCATCTTTACATCTTTGTTTGGAAACTTAGTTCAAGTTTCATTAGAATTATAATTAGAAAAAAAAAAATACAAATATATTCTTTCTTTATCTTCTATTGAGAATCATTATAAAATGTAAATTTTTGCAAAGATTTTGTTAAAACTTGCACCCTATAAATCCTGTTTATAAGTGACATGTTCATACTTTATTTTCTTATTAACATAGTTGTAAATAATTATATTAAAGTTCATAGGTTATTATAGTTTTAGTATTAGTTAGTTTATCTCTTTTATTTTGGGACCCTAGATTGGATAACAGAGCCATTAAACCCGTTAGAATAGGTTATACCAAGCAGATTGGGCTATTTAGAAAACCATGGACCGGATCTATTCTTCCATTTGATAGCATGTCAAATTTTCCCATCAACAAATGGTGCTAGAAGGAGGGCCTGAATTCAATTGGTGGAACGTGGAAATCCCAAGACTCCTCTCCCACACACTCGCTCCCCTGTCGTAATGTGTAGTTGCTCAAAAAACAACATTACACTTGAAACAACAACTACCTCAAATGATAATCCTGAGTTTTCTATTGAACCAATGACACCAACTCCTCAAGGGGCTGACGTACAATAAATTGTTCGTCAGTCACTTATAAGGACACATAGTGCCTTGGCCCATATCAGACAACCTGGTAGGCCTCTTAATCAACCCTTATATTTCTCAAATATCCAAGAAAAACTTGAAGGCACTGGTCTACTCTCAAATCCCCTAGGAGATAATACCACCAATCCTACCGAAACCCTTATTCTTGGAGTCAAAGGGTCTAGTATCCCACCTTCTCCTCCTAGTTCATTTCCATCCTCTTTAGGAGGAGAGTCATTTGACGAAGGAAATTCCTTGTCTCAATCATCTTAGCCTTCAACACCACCAACAGCCATGTAAAAACAAAAAAATCCCGCTAGACCTTGGCTCGATCAAGATGTCGTGGTTGTACCCAGACCTCAACACCCATTACCAAAAAACCCAGACAAATGGTTGCTTAAATTTGATCCAGATTCTAAACAATCTGTTGAAGATCACATAAAGAAGTTTATGTTGGCCATTAGACTCTGAAGTGTAGAGAATGAATATGTAGTATGAAGACTCTTTCCTTATACATTTGAGGTCAATGCCTCCACGTGGTATTTCGCCCAACATCCCAAAACCATTGTCTCCTGGGACAAGTTTGAAACATGTTTCTTAGAGAAGTTTGGAGATGATAAATCTTCGCAAGTCCTGTTTATGGAGCTCTCCAGCCTAAAAATGAACCCTAAGGAGAAATTAAAAGATTTTAACCAAATATTTCTTATGTTAAAGAATCGAATTCCCACAGATTCAATGCCTGCTGAAAGTCTAAATGTCACATATTACACCATAGATCTACACAACAACATAGCAATTTGGTTCAAAAGGTATAAGAAGAACACACTGCTGGAAGCCTTTGAGGAGGCAAGCCAAATCGAAAAGGATATATTAAGCTTAAAAGACAATTTCAGTAGTGAAGCTGAAACCATTTCATGCTCTAAAAATAAAATAGAAATCCTTACTATGCCTCCCCAATCCAAAAGTCAACTTGAAACTTTAGACTTAGAAATCTTGTAGAAATCTTTCCAAAAAATATCAAATCAAGTCGTGGACTTGAAGAGATCATCCGAGGATGCATCCTCAAGAAAAGGAATTTTTAAGCCTCCTTTAAGAAAACTTTTTCCTCCCAATCGACCAAATCCGACCACTGAAGGCCTCAATTTTGAAAGCTTGTAGTATGCTTTGAAAATTATTATAGAAGCACATGATAATCCCGCTTCTGCCCCTCCTGAAAGTTCTGAAGACGTAGTTGAGAAAGAAGTACCGGAAGAAGAAGATTCATCTCCCAATATCTTCAGTCACTTCTCTGACAATATTTTCCAAGCAAATTTTGAAACTGTCCACCCCTGCAACATAATAAGGAAAACAAAGAACAAACCTTCTTCTGAAGAAAGTAATAATGTGCTTCCAAATCAGTCGAAGTAAGCTGAAATTAAACAAAGTTTATCAACCCTTGTTTTAGAATACGATTTAATTGAATATATGAAAAAACTGAGGGCTAATATTTATGTTTTCGAGTTGCTGAAATTTCCCTTTATTCTGTAGAAAATGCTTCAAAGTATAGCATAAAATAGTAAGAACAAAAATCCTAGTAGCAAGAAAACTACAGAAATTGGTTCTAAAATAGCCAAAAAGATCCCAACTAAAACGACATGTGAACCTCCAGATAAAAAGGATTTAGTTGAAAAAATTGTATCAAATGTAGATAAAATTGTTTCAGGGACAACAACAAAAAATTAACAGAATTATGTTGTTAACACTAGTAAAAATGTCTCTCCTTTCTTATTAAATTTTGAAATTTTTAATAGGAATGTACATAATTGCATGGTATATTCTGGCACATCATCAAATGTGATTCCTTTATCTATTTTTCAAAAAATCAACGCAGATGTTCAACCTTCTAGTCTCAAAACCATTCAACTTGATCGGATGAACCTTAAGGTAATTGACGAACTTAAGAATGTTTTGGTTAGGTTATCTTCTAATCCTAAGGCTCACCAAATTATTGACATCATTTTTTTTGACATCCCTGAAGTCTATGGTTTGTTTTTAAGTGGGGACTGGTCCTAACAGCTACATCACTACTTTGCCATAGATTGGTCTCATTTGTGGCTGCCGGAAAATGGATAGCCCAATAAAATTAGGATAAATTGTGAATGTTATCTCAAGCACATTGTGACAGATCTAAACGATGCAAATTCACCTTTTACCACATCTACTAATTCATTTGAAATGTAGGGAATGCCTACCTTTTTTGGTAACTTCATGACCGAAAGTTCCCCTATCACTAATCTAGGGAAACAATCATAAATTATGACCTATACTTAGTCATCAAATTTTCCAAGTGTTTAAAACACTATTGATGAAGCTCAGATATGGTCATTGTACTTTGATGGATCCAAATCAAAAGGATCCGGTGCAGGATGTGTACTCATAGATCCTGCACGTAATAAGACTTTCATTGCATCTCGATTACAATTTCAGTGCATTGATAACACCACCAAATAAAAATCACTTTTACAAGGGCTTAGGAAATCTTTGGATATGGACGTACGAAATTTAATGGTATTCGGTGATTCAAAGATCATGGTTAGGTAGATAAGAAAATCCATACATTTCTTATCACCACATCTGAAAAGTTACCAAACTAAGGTATGGATTTTAATGAAATTTTTTTCATCATTTAACACAAATTCCATTCCTAGACTAAGTAATTCGGAGGTTGATTTATTAGCTAATGTCTCTTCTAAACTATTTCCCACATAAGGTATTTCTCCTAATGCATTTTTGATTGAATTGTTGTTCAGGTCGTCGATCCCAGACAACATCACCAATTTGAGAGTGTTCGTCGATGACCAACAGATCATCAACTTCTTGCATATGGAGGACACTTTACAAGGTGCAGTCATCGATGAAGGAACTCACGATGAAAACCTCTGTAACTTCATGGTAATATCAGATCATAGATCTTATGAATCGACGTCTTATATGGTAAACTCTATTCCCAGATCCGTTGTAATACTAGAGAAGTTTTATGACTTGCATGATAAGTTTATAGGGTCAGTTAATTGTAAAACGAACAATTCTTCTTTGACTTATGAGACGGTAAATTTAGGGACTAAGGAAAATCCTGAAAATATTAATTTGGGAACGGGATGCTCCAAGCAACAACGATTTTCCTTTATAAACTTATTTAAATAATTTAAAGGCATTTTTTCCTAGACATATGATGATTTGAAAACATTTGACCCTAATATAATACAACATGTCATCCCCATGAAACCACAAACTCAACCTTTTCAGCAGAAATTAAGAAATATGCACCCCAAATTAGAACCCACTGTCAAGAAATAACTGAATAAATTACTAAATGCAAAGATAATTTTCCCGGTGAGACACACACAATGAGTTTCTAATCTAGTTCCTATAAGGAAGAAAAGTGGTGAAATTCAACTCTGTGTCGACTTTCGTAACTTGAACTGAGCATCTGATAAAGATAATTATCCTGTTCCTCCAATGGAACAAATCCTTCAGTAGGTATTTGGTTCAGAAAGACTATCTCTCTTAGATGGTTTTTCAGGATAGAACCAGGTCCTCATGTCTCCCCCAGATCAGCTCAAAACCACTTTTCATACCCCATGGGGGGCTTATCCCTATAGGAAGATGCCTTTTGGTCTTATAAATATTGGGGCCACTTTCTACAGAGCAATGGACATTTCTTTTGGTGGTCTCATAAATCAATCACTAGTGGTCTATCTTGATGACGTTACATTTTTTTCTAAAAACAAGAAAGATCACTTGTCTCACCTTAGGGTTGTCCTAGAACAATGCTGCAAGTATGACATATCTCTCAACCCTAAGAAATTAGTCTTTGCGATAGATAAAGGAAAACTACTTGGGTTCATAGTGTCCAAATATAGAAATATTATTGACCTGGAAAGAAACCAAGCTATTGCTAAACTCTCCCCTCCCTCTTCCAAAAAATCCATGCAATCCTTTTTAGGAAAAATTAACTTCGTCGGAAGATTTGTCCCAAGTTTCTAAGAAATGGTAAGGCCTTTAAATAATTTAATTAAAAAGGATGTTCAGTATTGTTGGGGACCCCAATAAAGTCAATCTTTTGATTCTATTAGAAAATCAATAGTAGAATCTCCTTCCTTGATGAGCCCCAATTTTTCCCAAGATTTCACTCTTTACACTTTCGCCTCTAACCGATCTTATTTTTCTATGTTAAAAAAAAAGAATGTTGAAAGTAATGAAATACCCATTTCCTTCATGAGCCCATATTTCAAAGGGGAATAGATAAATTACCCATTTGTTGATCAACGGGTATATGTTGTTTTTAAAGTAGTGAAACACTTCCAGTCATATCTGCTGAAATTCAGAACTAAAGTCATCGTTCCTTACACGACTATGAGAAACTTGTTGGTACAAAAGGAATTGGGTGAGAAACGGGAAAATTGGATGATGTTGTTACAAGAATATGACCTCGAAATAACTCCTTCACAAATGTTTAGAGGTCAAGGCTTATGTAAACTAGAGGTTGATTCTGTTGAAGGACAAGAAAGTCAAATTAACATCTCAACTGTAAATCATCACAACAGGAAACAAATCAGTTGTACACAAGTTGTTGTTAATTCTTGGTATGATGATATTAAATTTTATTTAACACATGGATCTACTCCCCGCTATCTTGATCCTAAAAAAATAAGAGCACTAAGACTGAAATCTGAATCTTTCTAGTTAATAAATGATGTCTTATTTCGAAAGAATTTTGATGGTGTTCTTATGCATTGTTTGGAAAAGGATGAAGCAAAGAAAGTACTATATGAACTTCATGTAGGTGAGGCTGGTGGTCACTTTGATGGAGACACCAACACTCATAAGGTGTTAAGAGTTGGGTACTATTGGCCCACATTATTTAAATATCCCTATGAGTTGTGTCGTAAATGCATAATCTGCCAAAAGGTTGTTGGACGGGTGAAAAAGGAAACATTCCCTTTGCAGCCTCTTACCGTAGATTCACATTTTCAACAGTGGGGTCTGGACATCATAGGACCAATAAAACCTTATTCCTCATAGCATCACAAATATATCATTACAATAACAGATGATTTTACCAGATGGTCCAAAGCCACACCTTTGAAAGTGGTAAACACGAATCAGGTAGTATCCTTCCTTAATTCACATATCATTACTCGATTCACCATTCCTGAATGTTTGGTCTTTTATAACTCATCTTATTTGTCATCCCTGGATATGAATGTGTTTTCTTTAGAAAAAGGGGTTAAATTGAAATATTCTATCAGCTACTACCCCTAAGGAAATGGTCTAGCAGAATCAACAAACAAAAATTTGATCAAGATCATTAAGAGGACAATTTCTAAGAACCAGAAGAATTGACATAACACACTATTTAATGAACTCCAGGATGATAGAGCGACACCAAAAACCTCTATTGGTAATTCCTCTTTCTTTCTCATCTACGGGAGAGAAGAAATCCTACATCCTCATGTTTTACTTCCATCTCTGCAATTATCATAGAAATTCCAAGAAGAGGACAACCCTCCTTTGGAAAGTTGAATTATTGCCTTGTTAAAACTAGAGGAAGTAAGAGCACAAGAAAAGCAGAAGTTGGATCAACATCAGGAGATTGTAAAAATCTGGTTTGATTCAAACTTCTCTTCGGATAGGAACTTCGAGGTAGGATACTTGGTTCTTAAATGGGATAAACCACGCGAGGGAAATGGGGAACACACCAAGTTCCAAAATCTATGGCTGGGACCATTTGTAATTGTTGAGAAAATAGGTCCCAGTGTTGGATTACTAAGAGGGGAGGTGAATAAGTAACAGAGAAATTTAATCCTTTTTAACCATATAATCCAAGTGTTATATAAATGAATCATTATCATCCAATAACTACATACTAAATAAGCAATGAACAAATGAAAAAACATACACATTCACAGTACACCATTGTTTTACATGGAAACCCAAATTGGGACAAAACCACAGAATGCTTTTTCTTATATGTCTTGAAGAATTACATTCATTGGAAGAACCAACTTTCTTTGTTTTCCAGCTGCAACTGGAAGGAGGCTCCAACCCCCTAGTTTCTTAGGCTACAACCTGAGGGAAGCTCCAACTCCCCAATTCTCTGGCTACAACCAGAAGG
>JZKD02S1641347.1:403905-414854 GCA_000966675.3 Picea glauca
ATAGGAGACTAGGAGGTATAATTACAACTAATGGAATAAAGCCGACATAAATAAAATAACATTACTAATGTAATATGCTCCAATTAAGGGGTAATGAGCCAATATTAGGGCTTAAAATGCCCCTCCCCTTGAGACAAGTGTTTTCCGCAATGCTTGAGTAACTATGGATGCTTCTGTATAAAAGACTCATCTTCCCAAGTGGAATCTTCAGCCGCTAGTTTCCTCCATTTAATAAGATACTTTGAAATGGATCTATTCCTCAGCTGGCGAACTCTTCTATCAGTGATGGCTTCAAGATCCAATATGATTTTTCCTTCCTTGTCAAGTTCTGGCAATATAGTTTGAACTGGGATCTTGTCGCCGATAACCTTCTTTAAGCATGAAACCTAGAAAACTGGGTGTACTCGTGAAGATGCAGGCAACTCCAATTTGTATGCCATAGTACCAATCTTTTGCAACACCTTATAAGGGCCATAGTACTTTGGTGATAATTTATTATCCTTTTTGGCTTGCTTGAGGGACATCTATTTCTATGGTTGTAGTCTTAAAAACACCCAATCCCCTACTTCAAAACTTCTTTCCTATGATGTCGATCTGCTTGTTGTTTCATGCGATTCTCTGCCATGGTCAGGTTTTCCTTTAAGATTTGGAGAACTTGTTGTTGATGATTGATGTGATCTTTCACTGCTTGAACCTTAGATTTTTCTTTTAGAGAATAAGTGATGGAAGGAGGGTGGTATCCATAGAGTGCCATAAATGGTTTCATTTTTGTTGCAGTATGAAAGGAATTTTTATACCACCATTATGCCAAGGGAAACCATTTGAACCATTGTGTTTGTTTATCAGAGACAAAGAAATGAAGGTAGCCTTCCAAACATTTATTCACTATCTCAGTTTGTCCACCAGATTGAGGATGATAGGATGAGCTATGAGCCAATTGAGTACATACACAAGAAAATAATTATGTCCAAAAATGTCTAGTGAAGATGGGATCTTTGTCACTTACAATAATCTTCGAGTTGCCATGTATCTTCTATCTCGATGAATGCGATGGAAGATGTACTAGCTTTGAAGGGATGAGAGAGTGCACAAACGTGTGTGTGCTTGGTCAGTCTATCAACAATCACCATGATGACACTCTTTCCTTCAGACTTCGGTAACCTTGTGATGAAATCCATGGAAACCTCCTCCCAGCGCTAACATGGGATGGCTAATTATTGTAAAATACCTGGGGTCTTAATTGTTTCCATCTTATTTTGTCGGCAAACCAAACATTCTTCCACAAAAATTTGAACATCAGTTTTAAGGCCATCCAAAAAAAAAATCCTTCTTGACTCTATGGTAGGTTTTCAAAAATCTCGAGTGCTCTCCTACTGGAGGAGTGTGCAATTCTAATAATACCTTTTGTTTGAGTTGGGAGTTCTTACATAAATATAAGTGATTTTTGTACCATAATGAATCATTTTTCCATGTAAATGTATCTGATGCACTAGAATCCTGCTGCAACCTTTGAATGAGAGTCCACACTTTTTCGTCATTCATCCATTCACCCCTTGCTTCTATTATCCAATCGGGTTGGATGATCGACATAACACAAAGAAAGGCTTCAACATCTTCATCCTTTATTGAGAGTGTATCTACCACAACATTTTTCTTCCCTTTTTTATAGACGATTTCAAAATCATAACCCAATATCTTGGTTACCCATTTTTTTTGTTCTTCTAAAGATAGTATTTGTTCCAAGAAGTATTTAAGACTATCATGATCTATTTTGACCTTGAAGTGCCTACCTATTAGTTAAGGACATCATTTCTTCAATGCATGTAGTATTGCCATCATTTCCTTCTCATAAATGGGTATGTGTAAGTCCTTTCCCTTGAGTGGTCGACTTTCAAAAGCTAGGGGCCTTCCTTCTTGCATTAGGACATCATAAATTCCATTTCCCGAGGCATCACATTCCACAATAAAGGTTTTTTTGAATTCTAGAATGGTCAAGACAAGATCTTTGAACATGTAACAACCCTAGTTGAACAAATGTTTAAGGATTATTAAGTAAAAATTAATTAGGGGATTAATCGTCTTAATATGGTATTAATTAAACAGGATATGTATAGTAATACTAATTAAATAATTATTAATTAATTAATGGTTGCAATTTGATTAATTAATTGATTAATTAACTACCTATTACATTTAATAACATGAGTATTAAATTTAATAGATTAATAAGTTATATTGTTTAAATTAAAAGGTTACGTACACGAAAAGGGATAACTTATTAATTACAAGAGGATGAAATAATAAAGGAAAGGATAAGGGGAATTAATGAGGAGTAGGTAAGGAAGTAAATACACGAGTCGGTGAAGGAGGAATATGGAGGGGAAGGAGGTTTACGAGAGGATCATTCTGCGGGAGATTGGGGATTGATTTTCGGGGCTCTTGGATTTGTAGAGAGAAGTTGAGTTTTGGAGTTGGATTGGATCAGTACAGGCACCAGTTTGCTGGAGGTTTTGGGCATGGTGGCCAGGATATCCATATGATATCCTGGAGCTAGGAAGTTACCTAGTTGGCAGGGTGGAACTAGGTTTTGGGCAGTGTTTACACAGTGCAACAGTGGTCAACAAGGCAAGCAAACAAACGGAGGTTAGCATCAAAACCAAGTATTTAAATTTGTGTATTGTTTTATTTTGATATAAAATTTATTAATTGTGGATAAATATATATGTGAATGTGCTGCGAATGTGCTCAATTAAAGAAATTTTTGAATTTTACTAATTTGCTCAATATAGAAGAAATTTGTGAATTTTCTGAAATCAATATTGTTACAATTATGTAATTATTTGATGTTAAATCTATTCGACCCCTACATTTGGTATCAAAGTGTCTTAGTTTGAAATATGGGCCTATGGGCTAAGTTCCCAGCTCTAACTCCAGCTATGCCTAACCTGCAAACAAAACACAGAAATTTTAATAAAAATAAAAATAAAATAAATAAATGCAATATGAATTTTAACACGAATTTACTAAAGTAAAACAAACTACTAGGGTTGTTACAAAAATATTTGGGTATCATAAAAAAATCTTTATGACATCTAAAATGAAGTTAAATAAAAAAAAATTACATCCTAAAATTTGTGTGAGAAACATATGGCTGCTGAAAACTACGATCAACCCTAAACCTACCCCTACATTTGGTATTAGAACCTGCTGCCTATTTGGACTTTAGTATTCTTTTAGTAGCATCAAGGAAGAGGATTTGAGTGCCATTGTAAATATCCTTCCAACTTTGTTTTTGCTTTGACGATGTAAATATATTTATGTGAATATAGGAAGTATTATTTCAAAAAAACAATAAACCAAGAAAGGAATGGTCTTGAGGACAACCAAACACGGGGAAACAAAACAGAACAAGATAATGCATTACTCATTTAAGAATAATTTTTTAAACGAGCATGCATCTCCACATGCTAAAAATGCATGTAATAGTCTGTTCCTCGAGAAGAGGTATGTCTATCAAGAACAAACTACCCAAGGAGATAGTGTCCAAAGTCCCCAATTGTTTGGAAAAGCACTGAAAGTACCAACACCAAACACTCAGAGATCCAAATGGTCTATTGCAACTTTACAAATTTTTTTTTGTGACTCTAACCTCTTCTATGGCTAAAGGGCAAGGATTTGCATGTTTTCATTTCAGAGTTGAAGTGTAGGAATAGGGGATGGAGTTGAATGAAGTGTAGGAATAGGGGATGGATTGTTAGTTTAAGAAAATTTAACTAGCAAATCCATTTATAGTGGTAGCGCAATGGACTGATTGTAAGAAATTTGAAAATTGAAATCATTGTTATGAATGAATGGAAGACAAATTGAACCAACTAACTACTAGACGAGGTTTTGTATGAAAGATAGATACTTACATTCGAAGCTGTGAGAGATCACACGCTCCCAATCCAGTGGTTCCTAAGGATCTCTGAGGGTTTGTATGAAAGATAGATACTTACATTCGGAGCTGTGAGAGATCACACGCTCCCAATCCAGTGGTTCCTAGGGATCTACGAAACTCACCATTCCCTTATTTGAATCCTTGTCAGGTGGCAGATGTTGCTGGGATCCAACGCTTGGGGTAGCAGCCCCATTCAGAGCCTCCTCTTCCATTGTTTCATTCTGAACTATGCATTTCATGTAAGAGTTGGACTTTACATTCAAACTTGCAGTCACAGTCTGCTACCTCAACTCAAGAGGAGAACCCCAATTGTTGCATGTATTCGAAACATCTTCAAGATTTGATAGCGTATTCACAACGGTCGATCTACATTCCCCTAGAAAACAAAAAAAATCCCTGTCCTCTGGGTCGGCCAAATCAATACCTATAACTCCATTTGCATCTACATCCATATCTATTGCTTGCGAGAAAATCAAAGAATCATCTGTGTTCATGTGTTCTATCTGATTATCCATGGAAATTGGCTCATCTTTCTTGGTATTATTATTATCATATGCTATCAATAGTAATACAAAGTTCTCTGCATGGCATGAAATTCCCTCATTCCCTACTTTAGTTTGTTCTGAAAACCCTGATCCGGATCATTCCATAGTGTCTTGCATGAAGAATCCGATGTCCGGGACAGTGGAGGGGGAATTTAGGGAATTCTCTGCAACATTATTTCCATGGATTTGGCCATTTTTCGGGGCTGAAAAGAGTGGTAAATTTGTGGCAGTTCTCCTTAAACCCTTATTTCTACGTCGTCTGCAGTGTGATGTAGCGGCAACATCTGAGCCATTCCAGGTAGGAATTCTAGGCTTGGCATTTCCATTGCCAATGAAAAAATCTCCATCTTCTTCTTCATCCCCTGAGCTATCGTAGCGGAGAAGATCGAAAGAAAGCCTTCTTCGGATGGCCATAGTGCAAGGTCTAAGAGATTTGAACCCGCGACCTTAAAATCTCCCAAACCAAGCGAAGGTTGAGGCTGGTGATGCATTCATTCGAGGATGTGAATGCATTTACAATAGAATTGAAGGTGCTTCCTTCGGCTGCGGGTATTGTCAATGTCGCATTTTAGAATATTCGACAATTACCGATGGGATGCGATGCGAGCTCCACATCTCGACCCAATTCGCAACTTTAAAATTCAACCGCCATACCTTGTAACCATTTCTAGTTGAATACTTTGTAGCACTGCAGTAGACACCGTAGATACCAATAAATTTAAAATTTCAATGGTTCAAATCGTAAATTTTTTTTAATTAAATTATAAACAAAAAAAAGAAAAAAGGAAAAAAAAAAAAAAAACAAAGGTTTAAAATATATGTTATTAAACATTTAAAGGTTATTTATGTTTTAGATCTTTAAAAAAAAAAAAAAAAATAATGTTATAAATATTTAAAGATTATTAAATCTTAAAGGTTATTTAAAGATTTTATTAGTTAAAAAGATTTAAAACTGTTTTGGAGGCTATGGGTTTTGAACCCCAGACCACCCACTACCTAAGCCTTAAGGAACAAACAAACACCAATGCACCATGTATGCACCTTTAAAAAATACCAGTAATAATAATATAATATACACAACAAATTAAAACTAAGTATATTAATTAACAAAAAGTAATTATCATTAATTAATTAAATTAAAATGTTTTGGGGTCCACTGGTTTTGAACCCAAGACCACCCACTACCTAAGCCTTAAGGAACAACCAAACACCAATGCACCATGTATGCGCCTTTAAAAAAATACCAGTAATAATAATATAATATACACAACAAATTAAAACTAAGTATATTAATTAATAAAAAGTAATTATCATTAATTAATTAAATTAAAATGTTTTGGGGTCCACTCGTTTTGAACCCAAGACCCCCACCTAGAGAAGCGTCTTAAGAAGAACACTAACGCCGAAAGGTATATAGCACTGGTGAACATCGAAACATGGCTGGCAGTTGTGGACAATTATTTAGATGCCACGGTTTAATCCTATTTAATCATTTAAACATGGTAATTATATAACCTTACAACAATTGTTTTAATGTTATTAGGTAAATGTTAAAAAGTAAACATGTTAACGGATGCCTTGATAAATGCAAGAAACTTATGAACGATAAATCTGACCCATTGATTTTGGAGGACGACTAAGAATATGCCAGCATCTTCAATGCATAGCCATCAGATAATGGTTTAAGGTTAAATAAGATTAAAAGATCATTAATTGTGCCCATTGCCAATAGGTGTATGCCTTTCGGCATAAATTAATAAACATAAGGTCGGAAGTCACTTTAATCAAGTTGTAAGTGTAAAGTTAAAAAGGGCTTAGACTAGGACAAGCGGGAAGTAGGCATCATATGCACTAGGAGAGTAAGCATAGTAAGTGGCGAGTATGGCACAAGGCTAGCATAGCTATAGGGCAAGGGAACCAATAAATTTTTCATAGGGGCGAAGAAATCAAGCTTAGATGCTTAATCCTAACCCTAACCTAGCCAATTCCCTAATGGAGTAATGTCTGTTTACAGAAAAGTAAAGAAAACTTATGCCTAACCCTGTTTCTAGTTTGAGTAGCACTAATTTGAAACATCCTGGAACTCACCCTAACAACTTTGGTTGATGCTAGTTAAAGCATACAGAATGGTCAAGACTCGAAGGAGTCGAGGCAGGGGAGCGTCGTCGCAAGCACCACCAACACCGCCAGTGCCACCACCACCATCGCTCAAACTAACCCTCATACTGCGCTCGTTGGAAGCCATTAATGAGACTTTAAAGGGGTGACAACCGGCAGGGACTGAAGTGGAACCCCCACCGTCTAGAACGGGTAATATAGAAGCGTCAAGGGATTTGGGGGGAGGGCCTCCACCTAAATACATCACGCGAGAATTGCAAAAGATCAAAATTTTGATGTTTGTCAGGGGTCACGCCAGTGAATGCAGAGAAGCCTGGTTGGAAGGCATGACCAGGTGTTTTTCCTTAAGGGACTATGCGTCCAACTCAAAGGAAAAGATCTCCATTTTTCAGTTAAGAGACAACGCCTTGAACTGGCGGGGCAACCTGGAAAGACAACTGCACCTTACCCCAGACACAGTATCTTGGGAACTTTTCGAGGAGAGGTTCCGAATGAAATATCTACCAACATACTACGAGGAACAAGAGGTAGGGGAATTTCACGCCTTAGTACAGGGAAACAGAACCATAGAAGAATATGAGATCAGGTTTATGCAACTAGTCAAATATGTTTAGTATATGGAAAATGACCAACGACAGGAATAGCGCTTCGTCTATGGATTGAACCCTAAGATAAGAGCTATGGTGCGGATGTGGAAACCGTCTTCAGTAGCGGAAGCGGTGGAAAATGTGCGTTATGTGGAAGAACATATGAACTTGACTGGGGGTACAAGATCGACATTTCTGCATCGCCCGGGATTTGTAGGGAAGGCCCCGAGGACTTTTCCTAGGGGAGGGGCCTCAATACCACCACCATATGGTAACATAGTCGCGCCAAGGACAACAGCTGTAGGGATTTCAATGGCAGCAAGTGCAGCTTCTCGTTCATCGCCAATGGTGCAGACAGGGCCACGACCATCGCAGGGAACGATTAGTAGGGGCAGGGGTTCCAGGGGAAGGAACTCATTTTAGAGACAATCACATAATAGTGCACAGTTTAAATATCGTGTTACCTGTTGGCGGTGCGGAGGACCCCATTACCAGTGTGACTGCCCAGAGTTACAATCAGGGTTCGTGCATAGAGAAGGAAAAGCATCGATGGGGAGAGAAAGTAGCAGCCACCAGATTTATGCAGCGGTTAATAATCGCCAGGCCGAACATCAATCCACGGTGGTGGAGTCAGCAGGTACACTAAATCATATCAATGTTAAGATTTTGTTTGATTCTGGTGCGACAGATAGTTTCATTTCACCATCTGCATTAGAAAAGAGTGGTTTGGTAGCCTACGAGCATGATGACATTAAACAAGTCGAGATAGCTTCGGGGGAAAAGCAAGTTGTAGGACCTAATGTTGATAATTGTATAGTAGACCTACGAGTGTGTACTACCAGGTTGAAAGTATACGTCACTGCTCTTAGAGTGTATAACCTAATCATTGGAATGGATTGGTTAGCAGCTCATTGAGCTTTGGTAGATTTTTTTTCAAAGAGGGTTCTTTGTGTCGATGATGAAGGAAGACCAGTAGAGATCCAGGGTGTACAGAGAAAAGTGTCATTATGCTTTATTTCAACTATGAGGGTTAAGTGATGCTTGAGGCAAGGGTGTCGACTTTATGTAGTGGAAGCAGTGAATGAAAGGAAGGGACCCTCATTGGATCAATACCCGATATTGTCAGAATTTCAGGATGTTTTTCTGAACGAGTTACCAGGGTTACCTCCTGAGAGGGATCTTGATTTTACCATTGAGCTAAAACCTGGTGCAGAACCAATTTCCAAAACTCCGTATCAGATGGAAGCACCAGAACTTTGTGAGTTGCAAATGCAGTTGAAAGAGTTACTAGACTTAGGGATAATAAGTCCCAGTGTCTCACCTTGGGGCACACTGATAATTTTTGTAAAGAAGAAGGATGGATCCTTACGACTATGTATAGACTACAGGGACTTGAACCATGCTACAGTAAAAAATAGGTACCCGATGCCGCGAATATATGACCTCTTCGATTAGATGAAAGGAGCAACAGTATTCTCAAAGATCGATTTGCAATCAGGGTATCATCAGTTAAGGATTAAGGAAGGTGATATCCCAAAAACTTCCTTTCGAACTTGGTTTGGACATTACGAGTTTGTTGTAGTACCTTTCGGATTGACCAATGCACCAACAGTATTCATGAACCTCATGAATGGCGTATTCCGGAAGTACTTAGACCATTTTGTACAAGTCTTTTTAGATGACATCCTCATCTATTCCAAGAATGAAAGAGAGCACGAGGAACACTTGCGAATAGTTTTGTCTTGCCTTAGAGAGAACAAATTGTATGGGAAGTTGTCGAAGTGTTCCTTCTTCCAGAGAGAGATCCACTATTTATGTCATATCATTTTTGGCGAAAGAATCTCTGTGGACCCATAAAAGGTAAAGGCCATTATGGAATGGCCAGTGCCGAAAAATTCCCATGAGGTGAGAAGATTCATGGGGCTGGCAGGTTATTACCAGAGATTTGTAGAAGGATTCTCAAAAATATCGAAACCCATCACTACCTTGCAGTGCAAAGGGGTCAGGTATGAATGGAAAAAAGAGTGTGATAGTGCGTTCATTGAGCTTAAGAGGTTACTAACTAGTGTGCCAATTCTACGAGTGCCGGATATGGAAAAGTAATTCATGGTCTACACGGATGCCTCCTCAAAGCAAGGGTTGGGAGCCGTGCTAATGCAGGATGGAGGAGTGATAGCTTATGCGTCAAGGAAGTTGAGAAAGCATGAAAAGTTATACGTGACTCATGATTTAGAGTTGGCAGTTGTAATGCTAGCTCTGAAACTTTGGAGGCACTATCTTGTTGGGCGAAACTTTGAGCTCAAAACGGACCATCAAAGTTTAAAACATCTCTTCACTCAAAGATATTTGAATGCCAGGCAAAGGAGATGGAGTGAGTTTATGAGTGAGTACGATTTTGTTATTTCGTACATCAAGGGAAAGGAAAATGTGGTCGCAGATGCCTTGAGTAGGTGACCACGTATCTTCTCCTTGGTAACCTTAAAGGTCAATCTGAGGGAACATGTCTTGACACAACTCCCAGGAGACATTTGGTATTTAAAGGTTACTTCAAACCTCCAGAGCGGGAGGAAGTTAGACCCAAAGTATGAAGGATATAGTCTGGAAACAGACGGATTTTTAAGATATCGAGGAAGGATGTACATCCCTGAGAATGGGGATATTCGAAGCATCATACTGAAGGAAGCCCATAGAGAACTTTATTGTGTGCATCCGGGTGTGAAGAAGATGTACGCAGATATGAGGAAGCTCTTCTTCTGAGTAGGCATGAAGCGCGATGTAGTCCATTTCATCACCAAATGCCTAGAGTGTCAATAAGTGATAGCCGACCACCATCACCCAGTAGGCCTCCTACAACCACATGATGTCCCTATGTCCAAGTGGGAAGTCATCTCTATGGATTTTGTTGTGGGGTTGTCGTTCATATCCCATAGACACAATGCCATTCTTGTGATAGTGGATAAGTTAACCAAGAGTGCTCATTTCATTTCGGTTAGAGACGCTTACGATGTCATTGATGTGGCACGTGTGTTTGTAAGCGAGATCATCCATTTTCACAGGATACCTAAGAAGATCATCTCAGATAGGGACTCCAGATTCACTTCTAGGTTTTGGAAAATTTTACAGTCAGTGTTGGGGACTCAGTTGAACTTAAGCACAACTTATCATCATGAATAAGATGGGAAAACTGAGAGAGTAAATCAAGTCATGGAAGACATTCTTAGGATGTATGTAATGGATAATCAAACCCGGTGGGAGAAGTACCTACCTTTGGTAGAGTTTGCCTACAATAACAGTTATCATAGCTCCATCAGAATGCCACCCTACGAAGCTTTGTACGGGAGGCCATGCAGAACGCCATTGAGTTGGGATAGACTAGAAGACCGAGTAACAGTAGGGCTAGAATTGATTCAATAAATGGAGGAACAGGTGATTCAGATTAGGCAGAGATTAAAGGAAGCACAGGATAGGCAGAAAAGATATGCAGATGCACACAGGACCGACCGAAGTTATGAAGTGGGAGACCAGGTTTTCATTCATATAAGGCCTAATAAGATTACCATACAGTTCGGGAAGGGGACAAATTTGTCACCTCGGTTTATAGGACCATTGAGGATCCAAGAGAAAATGGGACCCATTGCATATCGTCTCGTACTACCACCCCACTTGCATAAAACTCATAATGTATTTCATGTATCTGTTTTACGTCATTATGTTTTTGATGAATCACATAAACTAAATTGGAAGGAATTGCAGGTATCG
>JZKD02S1641347.1:418833-451395 GCA_000966675.3 Picea glauca
ATCAATCAAGTGCTCATATGGAATATCTATTACCTTTATATTCAATCTTTGGAAGTTCTCAATGTGCTCTGTAATTGAACCCTTTTGCTTGAGATTTATCAATTGGCTAAAGAAGTTATTGTTCCTTGTATCCTCATAGTGTGATATCATTTCTTTCGTGAAAATTTTCCAAGTGACGAGTGATTTGCGAGAACAAAGCCATCGATACCATACAAATTGATTGGGTTCTAAATACAAAGAAGCAATTTGTACCTTTTGTGTAGATCAAAGAATTGCTCCATCTGAAGTATCCATATGATTAGGTCCTTTCCATCAAACTTCCTCATATCAATCTTAGGAACATGGTTGGTATTCAACCCAAAGTTGGAATTTCTCCATTCTTGATTCACCTTCCTTGTGTCCTCATCATGAATTTCATGGGATACATTTTCACTTTCAGGTGTCCTCTCTATTATGAATTTTTTCAATCCTTCCATGATCTCCCCTTTTAAACCCTCCATCATCTCTTGTAGTTCATATTTTCTTATTGTCTTCTTTTGTAAATCATTTATGTCCCTACGCATTTCTTCACCTTCATCAAGATTCCATGTAGGATAATCTGAAGGCTTATTTGGTGTAGAATTTCCCTTTTTGGGTGGCATGTTGGCCAAGTATCACTTTTGAACTATGATTTTTAGGTGGTTCTGCTAGACAATATTTCTTCTGCTATATATACAAAGTTTTGGCCCTTCTGGGTATGAAAATTTAATTTTTGTAGTTCTCTGATAATCATTCTATGCAATTCCATAGGTCTTATCAAAATTGGATGTGCCAAGTGGAATTTACGGTAACTTCCCCACAACTTGTTGATTTTTGGCCTTTCTGGGAGATGTCACTTGTATAGTGTGCCCTGCACAAAATAATTGATATAAAATTATGAAACTAGTACCATAAATACTACATATTGTCCACTATCCAATTCAACTAGCCTCACTCAATTTGGATACTCTAGGAAGAAGTTATGATATTTTTACCTGGAAAACATTCTTGAGACTAGTCAATAGGACTAGTCAAATACCCTATCTTCCATAGGGTGTATTTACAAATGCAAGACAACCCAAAAGATAAAATTTTTACAAAAGATAACTTACTAATTTCTATGAATACCCTCCTGATTTTAGGGTCTTAAACATTACATAAAAACTTTTATAGGAACAATTACACAATGACTTAGTTCAGGATGATTCTAGAACCTTATCTTGCACAAAATGTATCACTGAAATTATAAGGCCCCAGGAGATGAAATTTTAACCTAATGTACCTTGATCCATCTACTAAATATCCTCCAAGCCGTTCCTTCTGAAACATTGTAGAAACAAAGTTATAGTGAAAATTCCAAGATATCTCAGATGTAGCAGTGAAACCCCAAGACCTTGAGCTCTGACACCATATGTTAAGAACCAAATATCAATATAGCATAGAAAAAGATAATAATAAGTACTCAATGCCTTGAAAATGAGATAAATTCAGATAATAATCCTCTTCAAGGGGGCAACCTCCTTATGCCCATATAAATGTACAATTCCAAGATGATTCCAAATGAAAATGTCTCCTTAGTATATATAGGAGACTAGGAGGTATAATTACAACTAATGGAATAAATCCAACATAAATAAAATAAAATTACTAATGTAGTGTGACCCAATTAAGGGGTAATGATCCAACATTAGGGCTTAACAATGAATCAATAATAGAGAAATTTAATCTTTTTTAACCATATAATCGAAGTGTTATATCAGTGAAGAATTATCATCCAATAACTGTAGAGTAAATAAGCAATGAAAAAATGAACAAACATACACATACACAATACACCATTGTTTTACGTGGAAACCCAAATCGGGAGAAAACCACATAATGTTTTTTCTTATATGTATTGAATAATTACATTCATTGAAAGCACCAACTTCCTTTGTTTTCCAGCTGCAACTAGAAGGAGGCTCCAACCCCCTAGTTTCTCAGGCTACAACCTGAGGCAAGCTCCAACTCCCCAATTCTCTCGCTACAACTAGAAGGAGGCTAAAACCCCCTATGCTCTTTGGCTACAACCAGAAGGTGGCTACAACCACCTGTACTTGCCCCATCTTGCCACCATGAAGTAGAAGTAGAATGATGAAACCATTTTCAACCTGTCACTTTGTGATATACTACTGCAAAACTGTATCAATAAATATGGACCATGCATGAATCTGTAACTCAACCTATAATCAACCTGTACCATAAACAAGTGCATCAACCATGCAACAACCTATATGAAATAACATGTAATCAACCTGTACCATAAACAAGTGCAGACAACCATGTACCAAGTATGTACCAATCATGTGTCAACTACTCATCAACTAAGACTCATCAATATGTACCAACATCATCAACTATACACCTCATGTATGTGCCAACTCATCAACTACTTGTCTTAACCGTGTACTCAACATGTACCTCAACCAAAAGACCTCATCAATTTCATCATCCAAATCTGATTTGTAGTTCTGTAATATACCTATTTTATATTATCACATTCCTATAAACCTTCCTTAACTTCAACAACAAGAGACTAGCATTTTCATCAAACTTTTCTTTATTCTGACATGCTAGTTTTGGTAGTCAACAAACCAAACTTGAAGTAATCATAACTTTGTACATGTAATTTATAAATATCTGAAACTTATACACAATTTTCTTTAGTGTGATTTATGAAATTCCTCCAGGTTTCACTACTTACAACCTCTTAGAAAAGGAGTTATAGCAAAAATGGCATACCTTGTTGAATTATGGCTTATTCTAGATATCGACCTTGTAGACAGTTCCCCGCATGGAATATTAGTTGAATTGATCTGAAAATGTGACACAGTATACTACAGAATGTACCCTAACCAACACATTTGGTTTCACTTAATTTTGATATTTTATGAATAAGTTATGATGTTTTTACCCGAAACCCTTGTTTTTGACTAGTTTTAGGACTAGCCACAAACCCTATTTTCTAGGGAGTGTAACTCCTCCAAAAATACAATGACCCACAAGATGAATTGTTTACCACAGATAATTTGATATGTTTTCTTAATGGTGTAGCAATTTCACAGTGTGAATCATTATAGAAAAACATTTATAGAGAAAATGGTGAGATAACCTGTAAATAACATACCTTAGAAAGCACCGTCAAAATAATTTACCCTTCCTTGCATTTAGGCCTCCTTTTATTCACCTTCCCTCAGAATTTCATCTTATATATCCTTGGTTACCTCAGACATCTATATATATTGAATATTCTCAAGTGTTATTAAAATGAGAGAACCTTGCCTCTTATTTATACTCTCCAAGTAGCTTCCTTAAAAACATCTTCTAGGTCACTTGGTCCCACTTTCCTTATTTTAGGGTTAACCCACTTTTAATTTCTCCATTAAATTTATTATTGAAATAATTTATTTTGTATTCAGTTTGAATTATAATACACTCATTACTTCACTTTATTATTTACCTTTTAAAATATCTTAAACCACTTTGACTATGTTGACCTTTTGGGGCTTATAGATGACATATGAGGGTCCTCCAACTTCGTACGGCCATAAATCTCAAACCGTGAGGAGTTATGTGATGTTACACATACCACCAGAAATGGAATGACATTTAATATCCATATATAATAGTATTATCTGAAAATATATCATAACTCATACTTTTATCCATCAAACAAACTTGGGTCCATTACCCAAACTTGGGGTCTCCAACTTCTCATGGCCATATCTCTCTAACCGTGAGGAGTTATGTGGCATTCCACATACCAATAGAAATGGAATGACAAGAAATATCCATATAGGATAGTTTACCTGGCAAATTCATTTTCCTTCATTTCATTATTCCATAATTAAGCATGGGTTCTCTTACTCCGCAAAGCGTCTTCCCATGAGGGCCTTCACCATAACGGGACCAATTTGGAGTTCATCCATATTTACTTCTTATCAAACATGACAAGAAAATAATGAGTCATATTTACATCAAACAATCTTGTTCCTTTACCCAAACCTTTGTGTTGCAGGGATTTCTTCAAGGGTTGACATCATTGACAACCAACCTTAATCAACACCCAACTCTTTTCGTCTACACAATTTCTAGGGACAACCATACACTTTCCCACTGAATGGCCAAGCTCTCAAAAAGTATTTCTCCTAATGATTCTAGAGCCACCTCTCTGTATATATTTTTATGTTTTAATTTTCTTTTGTCTTTTGATTTTCGTTCTTTTCATTTTGCTTGTTTTCATTGGTTTCTGAATAAATTTATGTCTGGTTCACCATTTAGTTCATGAAAGGAAACCAAAAATATCATCATAAATAAAAAGTTGAGGTCATTCCAAAGCATTAATGTTGTAAATTTCTAAAACTCAGACTAGTCAAGGAAAATTTATGTTCAAAATAAGCTTCCTGGTTTCACTTTATAATCATGAGAATATACGATCATCATTAAAAATATTTACGATGTCCCTATTTTTAAAGAAAACAACTCAAGTATGCCTTCCTGACCTCGAAAAGTTATTCTTATTATAAAACAAAAATCAGATCATGATGAAGGTTGTCAAGTGAAAAACTAAATGGGGAAATATCAAGTGTTTCAAAATATAAAATTTTCAGCATCACCCCACTCTCTTGAAGATCATAAAGTTTATGTCAAATTCTAAAGGTGTGGGAAGTGTGTGTAAACCCACCGAGATACTGAACAGGTCTGTAGGAAGTGGGCAAATGCATGCATGATGCCAAGGAAACTTCATTGGGGTACTGAACAGGCCTGATGGCAATGAAGAAATGTCGAGTTCATGGAGATTATCATGTTTAACTTTTGGTATTAATCATAAAATGTCCTTCATCTTGAATTGATATTTCTTGGACAGGGTAGAGGTGTCAGAGTGGGTTAATTGATATCCCTATCGAGGCTATGGGAGCCTGCTACAAACAATGGCCCTTTCAATAGTATCAGAGTCATTTGTCTAAATATTGTCTCACTCATGATTAAAACTTGTCAACAGATTGCATTTGGACAGAAACACATTTGACACTAGACTGTGTGATTTTTTGATTTTGATCGGGATTCTTGATTTACTGTCGACCATTCTTTAATTTTTGAATCATTCTGATTTGTCCTAACATGAGTTTTCAAGTGATGTAGAGATAACTTCTTCTCCCACTATTGGCATCCCCACACGATTTCGTTATTGGAAGAAGAAATTACATTTTTCGTAGTTTCCTTCACCTCATCTTGTAAATATTATCATTTTGAGATGATTATTGGATTAGATAAAGTGTTCATTAATTCTTTAAGTTTTCATTTTAATTTTGTTTTATGTTTGATTCATGATTGAAATCATGAATCAAACATGAAAATCTATCTTGGTATTATATTTTCTATACAAGGTTTTTCTTTTAAGAGTTATCATGCTTATATCCGATTTAAATCCAACACTTGAATGACTTATTTTTGGGATGTTTTGGGTATTATTATAATTTTCATATGCTTAGATGGTTTTCATTTGAATTATGAGGATTTTTGTTTTGGTATATTTTTACCCACTGCAAAAAATAATGGTTGTTCTAGTAGTCATGGGAATTAATGTGCAATTGTTGTAATCTGTACTTAATTCACCTTACTGGCACAATGATTTAATGAGCCTTACATTATGGGTATAGGTTTTTGATTCTGTGTGTCGGGTTTTCATGACCAAGAATGGTAAAGCTTCATGACCAAACCCTTGATGTTCATGCTATGATAACACATGGTCTTCTTTATGGTTTGTTCCCCTTTATCCATTTAGATCTGTTCATATCACCCCTTCTATCTAACCCTACAACCGTTCTGAGTCTTCCCTGTTACATTCTAATCATGTTTGTTATGGATCTTGTTGTGCGTTTGGAACCCAATGGTTTTCATACATTGCTATCACATAGCGATGCAGTCGAGGATTTAAAAAGGTCAAGGCTGGGATGCCTTTCTTAAAAGGTTCGAAGGCCATAACCTTCAAGTAGCAAGGGATTTTGCATAGAATTTCGATGGATGCAAAGAGAAAATTAGTGATACCCGGTTAGAGGTAACCAAGGATTTTGTGAGTGAATCAATAAAACTTCCATCCACCGGCGAGAAATGGTTCAAAAACTCAAAAGCTCAAAAATTCATGACCTCCAGGAAAATCAATTGCTGTGAAAAAGGTATCCCTATTTCTTTGGTTAAATCTACGTGGCATGGTATTCTGTTGATCCTCAAAAAAAATGTGACCTATGAGGGTCGTTATGGTTTAGTTTTCATCTATCATATATGATTGATGATGCGTTTCATTGGTTTTTAATTAAACATGACTTTCTATCTGTTGAGAAGGTTGTACAAAATGTCTAAATGGTATAAGAGACAGAGCCTCGACTCTAGTATTTTCCACCACATATTGATTAAAATTCTATTAATTAACCATTTGACAACCATGGGTGACTGTTGGGAGGGATGTTTAATGATCAATGGTTTTGTTATGGTCATTCCTATAGAAATCCCTAATTCGGATGAGCCATTGATTAAAAAACAGCTTGACCTTCAAATTAATGAACCAAGCTCTCTTAACAGAAACCCTCTAGATGAGATAAGGCCAAGTCAGTCTTCAAATGAGAAAAAGTTTGTTGAATAGGAGTTAGCTAAACCTCTTGTGCCTAATTTTGATGGTCTTCAGAACGTTACTATGAGCCCCTATGTCAAAAAATCTTGCAAACAAACAAAACAAAAACATACAACATTAGAGTTTCAGAACAAAAGAGAAGGTCATCTTATTTCGAGAAAATTGATTAATCGAATCGACTCTCATTTGAGCTTGATCGGCTTGATCAAGGTCAATGAGGTCTCATATTCTGAAATTGAAGATTTCCTCGCTTGGGAAGACCTGCATTGTCAATGGTTTGGTCCTGCTAAACACTTTGAATTTGTTACGAGTATGCCATTGTGTCTAAAGGGTGAGAAGGGTTTCTTTGGGATTGGGTTTGGTCAAGATAAAATAGCAGGTAAAGTTGATACAATCATGATTGACTTCACGGTTCACTAACAGGTCATTCCTTCAGTACAGTGTGATGTTTGTTTGCATTGGATTGAATGATATTACATAAAAATTCCCATCCTTCAGGCTCGGATTAAAACAATCACAACTCAAAGAGAATCGCTGAGACAAGAAAATCTCGAACTCAGAGTAAAAACAGAAAGGAGGGCTAAACACCTTAAAAGGACATGGAATATAGTGATAAAAAATGCAAATAGTGTTAAATCCATAATCGATTTTGAGCTACCCTGATCCACCTTTAGTAAATTGTTGAAATGGTAAAACGATTTTCCTCTTATTATATTCATGTTATCTATTTTTAATCGAATCTATTTGAAATTAGATTTTGTTTTCTAAGATAAGACTGGATACAAAATATTTCAATTTTGTAGCCAAGTCACTTTTAAATAATAAATTTTAGAAATTAGTTATTAGAAATTGTCTAACTTATTCTTGTTTTGTTTTCAGGGAATATTAGATCTTGATGCTGATCATTTGGTGGAAACATGTTCAAATTTTCATTAGAATGATTAGTTTTTCCTTTTCTGTTTTCTTTTGTAAAAACATTTATTAATTTTTGGGAAAAATCAACTCAGTTATGAGTGGCTGTTAGCCCTCTATTTTCGTAATATTTTTGATCTCATGAGATATCCTATCCTAGGAGATAGGAATATGGGATTTCAAAACACTTTATATACTCTTCATTTTAGAAGGGAAAGACATCTTTGCCTAGAAGAGGTTATGGAAAAATGATTTCAGAACTTCATGGAACAACTTATAACAATTTGGCTTTAGACCAATGTGAATGTTATCTCATTTATGTTTTGTCTCTATTATTTTGGAACAATAATGTGTTGTATAGATTTAGTCTCTATGACATGTGATATTTCGTTTTATTTGATATTTTAAATGTTGTCTCTAATTTTTGTTTTAGTTAATTATCATTGTGATCATCATATCAATTTTCAGATCATGATTTTTATCTGTTGTGAGTTGATATATAATATGAACATTCTACATTAAGATTTATATTACTGCAATCATTCATGATTACAAGATCATCGTGTATACTTGTTTGTCATTTTGTTATCATTTTCAGGCTTCCAACAAACATCTGGAGTTTGTTCTGGAGGCATCATTATCAGCCTGTCATAGATTTTTCTTATAGGTGGAACAACTAGAATATTGGATTGCATAGAAGACATAGACATGATCTAAAACTCAGGTTAGCTTCATTTCTATTTCACTTTTGTTTATTTTCCTATTAGTGAAACAAGATAGTTTTAGATTGGCTTTGACCATATCTACATCTTTGTTTCGCAATTTAGTTAGTTCAAGTTTCATTAGACTTATAATTAGAAAAAAGAAAATATAAATATGTTCTTTCTTTATCTTCTTTTGAGAATGATTATAAAACATAATTTTTTGCAAATCTTTTGTTAAAACTTGCACCCTGTAAATCTTGTTTATAAGTGACGTGTTCATACTTTCTTTTCTTCTTAACATAGTTGTAAATAATTATATTAAATTTCATAGGTTATTATAGTTTTAGTATTAGTTAGTTTATCTCTTTTATTTTAGGACCCTAGATTGGCTAGCAGAGCCATTAAACCTGTCAGAATAGGTTACACAAAACGACTTGGGTTACTTAGACAACCCCAGATTGGATCTATTATTCCAGTTAATAGCATGTCAAATTTTCCAGTCAACACATCTGGGTCAACCTAGTAAGATATGTGACCACATTTTCATTCTAGGTCATTTTAATGCTCTTCAGGTTTTCTCTCAAAACCATATTTCGGTTTTCATTTGTACTCTAGTACAAATTAGTCACAGACTCCCACATATCATAGACATTTGTCTTCCTTGTAAAATGAGGAATCAAATGGTCCTTTATGGCATCAATAATAATCCTCTTAGCCTTGATACTCTTCTTAGTGTAAGCTACAAGAAGAGTAGCATCAATAGGTACATTCACATGATTAGTTTTGATGTTCTAAACAATATCCCACAACTCATGTTCTTGAAAAAATAAGATCATCCTCTCTTTCCAAGCACCAAAGTTTGTTGCCCCATCAATTTTTTCCTCAACCCTCAAACTTGTAGCCATTGACCCTTTTTTGCTGAAAATGAATAATTCAAAATTTTGTCCAGTGAATTGACTGTTGCCCAACTTTTCTAATTTGTTGATATATCTCTACTTCCCTTTAACTCAACTCAAATACCATGTAAAATTTCAAACCTCAACCATTTTCAGGTCTCATTTTTTTCCAGCCAATGTTTAATTCCCAAACCCAATTTTATGACAGCCAATTAAACTCAACATAAAATAATATTTTCAGAATTGAAACATGAGGATTCTGAATACTCTTTAATGAAGAAATAAAAACTTATCAACAACACATAACTCAAAAAATTATAACAGTGATTTTTGGTCTTACAATGTCCCTAGAAAAACCCACAAGGGGAAAACCAGTGAGAGAGGGAGTTTTTATTATTTCTGAGGTCAGAGGAAATCTCTTTTACAATAGTCAATAATTTCAGAAATTTAATACAGACTTATCTCGAAAATTGTGCCAAGCTTTGTCTTCAAAAAAGCCAAGCCAAACTCCTCGAAATTCACAATAGAATTTCTTGTACAATTGCACAGGTCAGCTCCTCATTTTCTAAAACCACTTTGATTGTATAGTCACCTCGAAAACTGTGCCAAACAAAAACAACAATTTTCTAGGCAATCAATGCATGTACAACCACCTTGGGTACTATGACAAAACTTAGAGAAATCACATAGAAAAATACCTCAATTTCTGTGCAACAATAAACAACAATACAGATTGCTAAAATCCATAAAGTATGACCTATTTCTTTTGGTGTACCATGCTCCTCGATTTCTATGCAATAAATGATTGTATGGCCTCCTCAAAAAATGGTAGAGTATGGTCCTCCTTTAATGTTGTGTATTGCCTCGATTTATGTGCCAACTCTAAAGCTATACGACCTTCTAAATCTGTACAGTACGACCTGCAATTAATGGTTGTACTCTCTCCTCTATTTGCATGCCAAAGTGTGTATGTATTTTGTCTTGGAATGCATTCCCTAGCTCATATAATGGCCTCCTTCTTCAACTCACCCTCTCCTCTTATTTCTCTCTCAACAATGAAAAGAAATCAACCCTATAAAGGGTGCACCCTCCTACCCTAGTTGACCTCATGGGAGAAGGTGAAGAGTCTTCTCATCCAATGGTAGAGATTAGATGAGATCAATGGTGGAAATAGAATCACTTTATTCACCCACTTTCCCTAAGTCTAAAAAAGTCACCTTTTAATTTGCCTCTCACAAATTAAATGACTAGGGTCGACATTAGGCACTTTCTCACCCCTTAGGCACCTAGGTGATGAGAAACACTTACTAGGTACTTTTTAATTATGTTTAATAAAAAATCAGCTGATAGGTACCCTCGTAAAACAAAACAGGGCCCCATAATTAATTTAATTTAACTGTGCATAAATCTTCACTTATAAAACAAAGAAAGTGAAAATAAATAACTAGCATCGAATATAGACTTTCCATAGACTAAGAAAACAAAGTATATACTTACACAGAGCATAAATCTACAATTCCTACAAGGATTAAGACTTCTATCTATAATTACATAGATAACATTTACGAATCCCCACTATGGGTAAGAAATGTGTTTGCATACACAGAGAATGAATTACGATTTACATAGTGTTGATACATATATTTTACACAATGTAATCACGAATCCCCACACAGGGTAAGTAATTTTTTTTTCATACACAAAGAATGAATTATGAGTTACACAGTGTTGATATATATATTTTACACCGAGCGTAATCATGAATCCCCAGCTTGGGTAATTAACACTTTTGTATACTCAGAGCATAAGTCACAATTTGTACAGTGTTGAGATATTCTACACAGAGCGTAATTATGGATCCCCACAGAGGGTAAGTGATGCTATTGTACACACAGAGTATAAATTAAGATCCCCACATAGTCTTAACATAGTTTACACACAACTTAATTACAAATTCCCATAGAGGGATTTACACTGCAATTTATAATTTTACATAAGACAGAACCCACGATACTCCGAGAGAGGATTTATTCTACCCAGAATATAAATGGAGAAATTTCCCGTAGAGGGTTATTGAATATATATATATATATGCATAAATGGTAAATATGAAAATCCCTACGGAGTTCGACAATAGACAATTCAGCAAGGAAACAGACGAGGATTTGACCCTTTTTAAAACATTTCAGGCCACGGAAGAACCATAACAAGTATGGAAAGAAGAACAAAAAAAACCCAAGGGAAAACGTGATAGCCTTCAGACCTGAACCTTAAACACAGAGTAACCTTGAGAGTAGAATGGTTAAGGTGGCCCAATGGTAATACAATGAAAAAATTTAACAGAGAGAGAAATGGGAGTCTCTTAAACACAGAGTAACCTTAGGAACAAAACGCTTAAGGTGGAACAATGATAATACAATGGAAAACCTTAACAGAGAGAGAAATGGAAGTCTCTTAAACACAGAGTAACCTCGGGAGAAGAATGCTTATGTTGGTGCAATGATAATACATGTAAAACCTTAACAGAGAGTGAGATGGGGAATTTTTCTATAGACCTCTCTTACATTACTTTACAGTAAACAGAGTATTCTATCATGATATATATATAGGTAACAGAGTTATTTTACTTACCTTGTGCATAGGAGAACCAGAGATGTGTTTACTCCTCCCATAGTTACCATAGCTAAGCTTCCCAAGTCGTCGACCATACAGAGAAGAGGAAAATGTGAGCATACAATGCAAAGGGCGTCTTCGCATTTCGACGCAGAGACAAAATGTTACAATATGAAGGGGGGAAACAATGGACAGTCCTTACCTTGATCCTCTTTAGAGGAGTAACACGGTAGGTATGCACCAGTATTTCTACCATGTGAAACCGTGGAGATGACGAGTCTACATTGGATGCGGTGGCCGAAGTGTCAAGTCTGGGAGGTACAGTTCAAGTCTCTCCATTAATGGAATAGCCAGGGGTTAAATTCCTATGGGATCCATACTGACATCCTCTAGTAAAACAAATTCAAATCAATTTATTGTTGAGTTTTGTTTCCAGTCAGGTAGGGTTACAAACTTAACATATGTATTGGTATATGCTCGCTACTCTATGCTAAGGGCATACATCGTGGGTTCCAACACTTTAGTCCTTATGTTTTATGATAGGTATATCATTGGGGATATTGCTAGCGTTATAACAGTCTGCATGTTAAATGATAAGCGCATCTCTTAGGCTATATTCATATGGGTTGAAGTATCCATATAAAAGACTACACATTAAACGTTATGCAATGTTATGGATAGTGTTAGTATGTAGTATCCATGAGATAGATAATATGGTAAGCAATATATCTATAAATATGTTGATATGGGTAGAGTTAAGGTTATGTTATCCATGGGTTAGTTTATGTGATAATATATATATATACATATTGACATGGATAGTGTCAGTACTATGGAATCCATATGATAGTTTACATGGTAAACTATATGTTTGCATATTATTATGGATAAGTGTTAATTGTCATGGATAGACTATATGATAATATTTAGTCTTTAGTTTATTACGCATTGTAATTTTTGGATAGCATGTCTTAACATAGACATGTTAGATATTGTAAGGTCTATGATATTCGTGGTCGCAATTGTATTAATTACAAATAAGTATATGATTCCAAACCGAATAGCCACAATAAATTGACTCTCCTTACAATAAAGGAAATAAAGATATGTTTTGATCAAATGTTGAAGAGTCAAGGAGTTTTAATGTCCCCTAACTTTTTTTTTTGGGGGGGGAAATTTGGGGTACATTACATATGGTATCAAATATGAAGGTTACAACACTTGGACCGAGGGAAAGGGAAAATTATGTTAATTTTTTATTTTCTTTTAAATAAAAACTACCAAATATGTTACTCTTGTTGATACCGAGAGGGGGGTGAATCAGTATCAAGTACAATTTAAAACCTTTTTCAACTTATACTTAAACCATTCAATTATATCCAATGAGAAATGAAAAATAGTATAAGAGTTACATCAATACACCACAGTACACCATGCACAATATATGAAAAATAATCAATAGTTATTGTTCAAGAGAAGTAATGACTTCCAAAGGTAGCTACAACTTCCAAATGTAAAGAGAGGGATAAACCTCCAAGAGGAAGATACAATCCTCCAATATCAAGAGAGGGTTGAACTATCCATCTTGGACCCTTCCTTCCACTCATGAATATATGAGAGATAATAAAACTTTACATTAAATCATCACTATCGACCAACCATCACATAGAACTTGATAATGATTCCTCGGACTTCTTCAACTTATGCAATTGTTAAATTATTGGAATACTTTGATCTTGTAGGTAATATTACTCAATGTATTCTCTGAAACTTCTCCAAGTTTCACTCCTTGAATCCTCTCCAAAATAAGTTATAGAGAGAATGGTAGACCTTGTTCAATTATGGTTTATTTAGGAGAGAGAACTTGTACAGAATGCCCTGCGCTCAATATTTAACATCAGATTTTGAAACTCACACACAAGAAACTTTAGTTTGTACTATTTCCAATGAAATGGGTATCACTTCATTTGGATTATTTATGAATAATTTATAACAGTTTTGCCTGGAACACCTGTTTATTGACTAGCTTCAGGACTAGTCAAAAACCCTATCTTCCACATAGCGTATCCCCAAAATTATAGCGAATAAAGAGATGATTTTTTTACCACAAGTACCTTGATATGTATTATCAATACCATATCAATTTCACCATTTGAATCATTCTAGAAAAAATGTTATAGAGAAAATTGTAATATGACATGTAAATAACATACCTTAGAACACACCACCAAAAGACTTCATCCTCCCTTGAACTCCAACCTTCTTTACTTCTGGTTTCCTCTGAAATTCGACTTGTGTATAAAATGAATGTATAATGATATGTATTTATTCCATTTATGTCACTTTATTTTAACATTAGGGCCAACTTGGCACTTTCTTATTTTGTAATTCTTTTCTTTAATTTCCTTTACAAACGACCTGTATTTCCTTCTTTAATTCACTTTGTCATATTAAAAAATTAATTTCTCCTCAACCATGAGTGATGCAAACCCCCTACCCTAGTGAGTTTCACTAACTCCCGGTCACTAGATCATCCTCTAACTCTAAGATAGAACAACTCTTTCGGGTCCTCATTGGAACCCTGTAAATCAGATCCACAGGTCCTCTTGTTTAGAACTCGCATGTGAAGACTCCAACATCAAGAGTGAGCTCCCCCTTCATGTGATCGTCCTTATGACCATGGACTTACCCATAAGGAATGTTTCACATTTCGTGATTCGATATTTATCGAGGGAGAAATCCTTGTCTCTTCAACCATCGAATGTCGAAAAAATCTTAACGACTATTAGCCTATGCTTAAATCTCAGCCCATGCGACCATTTCCCATGACCTCACGCTAAATAAAAAAGTTCTTTTCATAGATCATAACTTCTATAGTCAAGCATCCCGTTATTTTGCAACCTGAATCCCTGAATCTTGACTAGGGGCTCTAGCTAAGAGCTAGCCCTCTTCCCTTGATCCTCTTCCATATGACCACTATGTCGTGACCATGGTCTACACCAAAAGGGTTATCGGGGTTCATGGTTCGGAAAACCAGTGAACATTTTCTCCTACCTCACAAATCTCAAAGTTCCAAACTCCAAAAGGACCCCACATTCTTTTAACGCTTCCCTTAGTGGATCACCATATGACTTGGTCTCGTGACCTAGGGTCAAACCTTGAGTGCGTCGGGGTTTCACACTTTGGGGTTTCACAACTTGTGAGACCAAAAGGTCCTGCACCTTCAACTCCCCGAATGTCGAAACTCCAAAATCCTTTCGCACTGGAACAAGGGTCTCCATTGCCCCTTGACCAATGATCAGGATCCTCCATCTTATGCTTCCTGAGGGACAATCTGGATGATTTCATGGTTGTCCTTCTCGCGAATACTCTTCTCTTCTCCTCGTGAGTTCCCCGGTGTTCAATTCCCTGGTCGATCAAATCTTCTTGCCACTTGTTCTATCCATGATGGACGGTCTTGATTCTTTCAGTGATTCTCCCAAACAATGACTACTCACCACGTCGCCCAACTCTCAATCTCTTCCCTACTTGACAGGTGTCTTCCGTGAAATCTGACGGTCGTTAGGATTTTGCAACACATGAGTCCAAAGGAACTTCACCCTTGTTCCACCAGATGTTGAATGACAAAATCTTCCTTTAGGCACAAAGCGCTAAGGTTCGCATTGCTTCCACAGATATGATGGATATTGGAAGATCGATTGTTCCTCTTGAAGTATTTCCAGCGTCCGTTCAACTCCTCTTTGTTCTTCTATATCCGACAACTATCGACTCTATGTGTTCGGATTTGACGGTTACTGTGGTCTCCCCCCTGATCTTCTGTGCCTTTTCTTACCAGACTTAAGAAATCTTCAAAGTGTCAAGGAAAAAATATTTAGTCCTTCTTCAGTTGGATCTCTATGGATGAAAACATACTCCCTCTTGAGCTTCTTCTTCTTAAAGATTCGAACTCCTACACACACCTTGCATTCGAGGATTTCAAATATCTTAGATTCAAAGGGATTTTCTTGAAAATAAAATAGCTCACACCCTCCCGACATTCTTCTTTGTTGTTTCTTCGATCTTAGTTGTCTCTAAGTTCTATGCACTCCTTGCACTTGGAATATCAAGTCTCCTTGTTCTTCTCTGAACCTCCCTCTATGAATCATTCCAAGATCCAGTTAATGCACACCTTGCATTAGGGAATGCACACCTTGCATACACGGTTCAGTAGAAAAACAATTGAAACCTATCCAGTTTCGTTATAGAATCATACAGTCATTCTCTCCACTCTCAACAAGAAATGAAAATGAAAATATGAACATCACACAGAATACAACACACTTTTCCTTAAACAATAAATGAACACAGATATATGACACTCTCCTGTCTGTTCTATTCAATACTAAAAAATGAAAATTACATGGTGTTCATGCTATTCTATTCTACTTTGTTCTATTCTATCTATCCATCATGATCTAATCTTAGAATGAAAAATGAAATTTTTTTAAGGATCGAATCCCTGATCTCTCTCGTCCTATTCCTGAAATCTATCAATTTAGACTTAAAACTATTACCTACTCAGTCCTATTATAGTAACTTCTAATTACTATCAGACAGAGTCAACACTCCTTATCTGTGATTTCTTACAGTCCTTAGAGACTTTATAAACAAGTTACGATTTTAAAATTTGCTCAACAAAATATCTCAACGACCCAAATAAATTCTGAGTTAATTCTCGATTTGAATTTATGGATTTGTTAAAATGTCATTCTTCTCTCCTCCACATGTGTGCTAATGACTTTGAAGGTGATTCTCCTGCATCATACTCCTCTGGTTAAAAAATTTCATGGACTCCTGTCCATGAGCTCCTGCACTATTGTTCCATGCTTCAAAATATCAAGTTCTGTGACCCAACTTGCATCTTCCCTTGGATGATATTTCCACTTCACTAAGTACTCAAGATATGTTTTCCTCCTGGTTTTCTTTCCATCCCTCTGTTCAATGATTTTCTCCATCTGAGGTATTTCTACTGTGGGAAATTTCTCTTTCCACTAAATCTCTTTATGATCATCTACCTCTCCTGCTTCATTCCTCTGGTAAGGATATAGGTATGCAACATTTAATATTGGTGATATCCCAATGTTTTCCATCAACTCAATCTCATAAGCATTGGCAACAAATTTTCTGAGAATTTTGCATGGCCCAATATTTTTCATCTTCAATTTTTTGTACGTTCCCCTTGGGAATCTCTCTTTTCTCAAATGAGATAAAACTTCATCCCCAACTTCAAATTGAATTTCTCTTCTTCTCTATTCAACTTTTCTCTTGTATTTCTGATTGTTTTCCTGTAGCTTCTCTCTGACTCTATCATGGATTTTTTGCATTTATGCTCCAAAATTCTCTGCTCCAGTGCTTCTGAACTCATCTTGGCTCAAATCTCTTAATTTGGAAATCCATATTGGTTGTATACCATACACAATTTTGAATCGAATATTCACTGTGCTATTGTTCACTAAATTGTTGAATGCAAATTCTGCCTATGCCAGAATTTGATCCCAATGTCTTCCTTTCTCAGTGACTAAACTCCTCAGTAGGTTTCCTAGCCTTGTGTTTACTACTTCATTTTGTCCATATATTTGAGGGTGATATGCTGAACTAAAGGACAAGTTTTTCCCCAGTCTTTTCCATAGAGTCCTCCAAAAATGTCCCACAAATTTGGTGTCCCTGTCTGAAACTATGTTCCTCGGCAATCCCTGTAGTCTCACTACTTCTCTGAAAAACAATTTGGCGATGTGTGTGGCATCGCTTGTCTTATGGAATGGTATGAAATTCTCCATTTTAGAGAATTTGTCCACCACAACAAATATGGAATCGCTTCCTCTCTGAGTTCTAGGAAATCCCAAAACAAAATCCATGCTGATTGCATCCCATGGCCTCTCTAGAATTGGTAATGGTTGATACAAACCAGTATTTTGTTGTCTTCCCTTTTCATACTAACAAACTCTTCATTTGTTCATGAAATTCTTCACTTCTTCTCTCACGCTCAGCCAATAATATGAATTGCTCAATTGTGCAAACATCTTGTTGTGACCAGAGTGTCCAGCTAAACCTCCACTGTGTTTTTTTTTCAGTAGGTTGTCTCTCATTGAGCACTTTGGAATACATAATTGGCTCTCCTTTAACAGTAATCCATCCTGAATTAAAAATTCAGTCCATGGGCTTTTGTCTCCCAATAAATGATTGTTGCATGCCTCATATGCTCCCTTGAAATCTGCATCTTCTATATACATCTCCTTGAGGTGTTTGAACCCCAATGTCTCCACTTGGAATTCCTGTACAATCAAACTTCTTCGGCTTAAAGAATTTGCAACTTTGTTAGCAGTTCTAGCAATGTGCTTAGTAACAAAAGTAAAATTCTGCATGAATTCTACCCATTTTGCATTTTTTTTATTCAAATTTTATTGCCTAGTAATAAATTGAAAAGCATGCCCGCAGGGGTGTAGACCGATTGGCAAGTGCCGTGTAAATGGAAGGAACTATGTAAAATGAGGTCTCAAGGTCGATTCTCACCCCGATTTACTCGGAGGGCGTGCTTGTGGGCTGTGCGTTTCTCCCTAGGGGTTATAAGGCAGCCGACAGGATTCGACCCCGTGTCACGCGAGTACAATACTGCCGTTGTTACCGATTCCCCTAGTATAAATAAATAAATAAATAAATAAATAAATTGCAAAGCATGATTATCACTATACAAGACAAATTCTCTAGAAATTAAATAACGTCTCCATTTTTTTAAAGCTTGAATCACTGCATAAAATTCCTTTTCATATGTGGAATATGTTTTCTTGGAATCATTCAGTTTCTCACTGAAATAAGCAAGTGGCTTATTGTCCTAGCTCAAGAATGCTCCAATAGCTAATCCACTTGCGTCACATCTCACCTGAAATGTTTTTCCAAAATCTGGTAAGACCATAATTAGTTTCTCTATGATATTCTCTTTCAACACTTTGAAACCTTTTTCAACTTCCTCTGTCCAACTAAAGGACTTGTGTTTATTCTTCATAATATCCAACATGGGTGCACATATGCCACTGAAGTTTTTGATAAATTTCCTATAAAAACTCACTAACCCATGAAAACTTCGTACTTCAAACAGGCTTCTTGGTGATGGCCATTCTCTAATTTCTCTCACCTTCTCTGGATCCATCCTCAATTCATTTGAAGAGATTATGAATCCCAAATATATGAGCTCCTTCTTCATAAAAGAACATTTCTTCAGATTTATCAGCAATTTCTCTCGCTGTACCCTTTCCATCACTGTGGTAAAATGTCTTAAGTGTTCTCCTTTTGTTTTGATGAAGATTAGTATGCCATCTAGATATAGTATGAAAAATTTGCCAATGAATTCTTTCAACACTTCATTCATTAGTCTCATGAATGTTCTTGGTGCATTTGTCAACACAAATGGCACGACCAGCCATTCAAATAATCCTTCATTCGTCTTGAATGTTTTTTTCCATTCATCTCCTTCTCTAACTCTTATTTGATGGTATCCACTCTTCAAGTCTATCTTGGAAAAATAGCTTGTGCCACTCATGCAGTCCATTGAATGATCCATCCTTGGTAAAGGAAATTTGTACCTAATGGTTATTTAGTTGATGGCTCAAGAATCTGTGCACATTCTCCATTCTCCATATTTCTTTGGGCCTAATATAGTCGGTATTGCACATGGGCTTAGGCTTTCCCTGACTAACCCTTTATCCAACAACTTTTGGACTTCATTCTTGAATTCCTGATTCTCTCTAGGTGTCAACCTATAAGATGCTTTGTTCGGAAAACTAGCTCCTAGAATAAGGTCAATGTGATGGCTTATGCTCCTGATGGGTGGTAATGAGTGTGGTAACTCATCTACAACTATATCAACAAATTTCTCTAACAGTTCTTGGATTTCTATAGGAAAATATTCTACATAAGTATTTGTAAGGATCACTCTAGTATTCCTCACAACAACAAACTACATCTCTCTCTCTTCCTTTACTTTTTTTAAGAGCTCCTTCCCACTCATGAGAAGTATGCTTGAACTAGCTTCTGCCTTCTCCTTGTCTACTATGGGTAACAACATACGTGTCCTACCATTATTTTCTAGGGTATAGGTATTCTTCCTCGCATAATGAATAACCTTTCGGTCATATTTCCATGGTATTCCCAATAAAATATGACAAACATCCATAGCGATTACATCACACAATATTTCATCTTTGTAACCTCCTATTTTAAGCTCAACTTGGCATTGTTGACTTACCATGACTTGATGTCCTTTCTGCAACCACGATACTTTGTATGGCCTTGGATGTGCAGTTTTATTGAACTCTCGTGTTTCCACCATCTCTGTGGATACTAGATTATCTATGCTCCCATTGTCTATGATCACCTTGAAAACCCTGTCTTTGATCTTGCAAGCAGTTCTGAACAGGCTTGTTCGCTGAACTGGTTCTTATAGTTCCTTCTCTGGTTTGAGAAGAACTTTCCTCATCATGAGGTTTCTTCCTCCTTTTGCAGCCTCTTCTTCCACATGCTTCTCTTCTTTGGCAATGTGTTTTTTTGCACCTTCTCTTTTTCTATCAGGACATTCCCAATATTTGTGCCCTTCCTTTCCACAGGTATAACATTTAACTATGCCTCCTCTGGCTCTTCCTCTTCCTCTATCTCTAGGAAAATAAATTCATCCACCATGTTGTCCTTCCTTAGAGCTTCCACCCTTCTCCTGGTAGCTATGTTTCTTATCAACTTCCATCTTTGACTTATGGAACTTCTCCCTGGTGGTTCCTTTGCCTCGACTCAAATTTCCACCTCTACTTTATTGGCTTTTCCTTTTGGCTATTTTTTCCTCAGCTTTCAAGGCTTATTGATAAGCATCCTCGACTGTATTGACATACATCATGCTGATCTCCTCTTGGATTTCATATTTCATACCATTGATATATCTGGTTGTCTTTTCATCTTCATTCTCCTTTTTTCCAGACCTGATGTTCAGTCTGTAGAACTCTTGAGTGTACTCCTTCACTGATAAGCCTCTTTGTTTATCTTTCATCTTAGCTACCATCCTATCCTAGATTTTAATTTTCTTCTTACCATTTCTTCTATGTTTGGCTTGCATTTCATCCCACCATAATGCTGTGTGACCCTTCAATCTTGTGACTGCATGCTTCAACATTTTTTCCTCTTTGATATCTTCATAATAAAAGTGCTTATCCATGGCGCGTATCTAATCTAGAAATTCTTTAACTTCCAGATTACCTTCATACATAGGTACTTCTATCCTTGCTCTGGCCCCAATATTTGAAACAACTTTTATCAAGCGGTCTTGTGCAACATCCTCTGCCACATTTTCTCTAGCTTTGGCCTTTTCTTCACTCTCATCTTCATTGACATCGCCAGTATCTGGTGCCCTTCTCTATGTTGTTCCCATGGCGTCCAACCTCATTTTGAGTTGCCTCATTTCTTCTTCCATCTGTGTGCCTGCTCTATGCCTTCTTAGTGGCATGAATTCACTACGTTACCTCCCAATAGAGTGAAATTCCCACTAAGGATACTGACCTTCTGTTACACGTCAAAATTTCTCAGATGGATAAGTGTCGCACTGTCCCTATCAATCGTCGTAAGTGTCACATCTTCCCTACAACTTTCGCAAGTGTCGCAAGTTGATCACTGGTGTCGCAAAAAAGGTTTAGACATGATACCATGATAATGACACTAAGGAGGCACTTCTGACACCTCACATAACTAACTTGAAGGAGGAGAACTAGTCTACTGGAATCAAATAGCTCTTGACACCTGAAAGAGACCCTGAAACACTGGTTTGGAGAGGGAACGCTCCCCTACTACAGCTGCAGAAGCACTGGCGCTCCTCTGCCATTCTTCAAGGAGCGTTATAATGCCCCTCGGGCCCTTCTGGAGGAGCGCTGCTCATCTTGAGAGTGTTGGCACTTTCCCAAGGCTCACCAGGAGCGCTATAACGCTCTGATGCCCGTTTTGGGGGAGCGCTCCCTATTCTGGGTCAGTTGTTAGCCCATTGAGAAGAATAAGGGTAGGAACATTCGAGATTAGGACGCAGTTGTGCTCAAATTCTTGTTTTCATCAACAGATCTTTGATCTAAGGAGAAGGTCCCCAACTGGTTCTAAACATAACTCAAGAGGTTAGACCCTCCTAACCTATATAAACGGGCTCTATGATGGTGGAAAAGGGGGAAGAATTGAACATATGAAACTTATGATCTTGGAGGAAACTGACAGTTAGCCAAAGGAGAGTGAGCAGTGAAGCTGCTATTATCCAGGTTGTGGATATTTTAGGCAAGGGTTAGGCGAAGAGAACTTGATGAAGCTATCGCATTTGCATCTACGATTGTAAGTACTACTGTCGTTATTCTCATTAATATGACACGCTTGGCCTATTTCTTTCTAGTTTGTGTCTGATGTTACATGAACTTATCACTTAGTGATAGATCTATTTTCAAGCTAATGCCAATAGAGTAGAAAGTGGTCGTATCTCGTTTTGTTCAAAGAGCTCTGCGAGGAGCAAAATATTGGAGCGCAACTCGGAGCGTGCAGGGAAAAATGTCTATTGAAAGGTACTTCTAATATCTTCTCTTCTCATGCATTAGTTTAGATAGATTCGAAAGGAATTCAGTGTCCACATTAAGCATTTTTCTGTCTAGGGTTAAGGTCAAGCCTTAGAGGTGATCTACCTGTCCGCAGGGAGATTTTCCTACAATAGAAACTGGCGACTCTGCTGGGGAGATAGCCTCAAATCAAAACCTCTTGTTTGGATTTTTCTCCTCATTGACCTTGTTCTGTCCCTTGATTGTTTCAGAACTGGTCCACCCCTCTTTGATTAGTTTCATGAGCTGATTGGTTCCTTACCTTGTCACATTCAGCATATTTGTCAAGCTCGGATCTCAATTTTTGAAATTTTTTGACATTTCTAGGACTTTTAGACCCTGGCGCCCCCGACCTAGTGTTATCAGAGTGCCAACGCTTCTAATAGACTTACACAAAGTGCTATAACGCTCTTTTCCCTTGGCAACAAAGCGCTAGCCTCCTTTTGGCCAAAAAACCCTCCACAATTGCATTTTTTAGGGTTTGCCTCTGTGGCTCTTTTGCTGAGTGATCTTGAGAGTCATTTTTTCTTTCTTTTCAACCTCGATATCTGTCTTTTAAATTAAAATATAAGAACCTTACTATTCGGATCTTGTAGCCTCCTTCACTTGTTCATTGAATTCTTCCTGTTGAGTGACATTTGAAACTTCTGCATTGTTCTTCTCTCCTCATCAGCTGAGTAAAAACCTTGGTGAAGGTCATCAAAGGCCTACAGACCTCTTCATCTTGATTTGAGTCAAGGTCATTGTTCTTCAATTTTTGCTTGTTGGGTGTAAAATTTTTGTTTTCTCTTTGATTATTTCCTTTCCTTCGCTTTTTCGTTTTGATTGATACGAAGGGTGTATTGTTTGTGTGACTTTTTCTTATGCTAGTTTGGTTTTCATTCATACCGAGAAGATAATTAGCAAAGATAAGCATTGTGATTGTATTGATCATCATCCATATGCAAACAATAAAGATATTTTCATGATTGATTGAGCATATTAGAAGACATTTAAAAGTTTTTGCATTACGTCAGGATTTGATTGAGAAAAGAATTGTTTGAAGGCATTCCGTAGTTGTGCTTGTTAGTGAAATAACTCTCTCTCTCCCTTAGCTAGATGTTCATCGAAAAGAAATGATTGTTTATCATGATCGATGCATTCTTTGGGTCTGAGTCATAATTCCATTTGTTTCACCTCCATACACCCCTTTGCGTAAAGAACAGCCGTAAAAATCAACGCCAATTAAAATGTATCTAGAACTTTTTCTTTGCTAGAATCCTCCACCAACAGTAGAATAGGTGTAGTACTTTGGATTAGGCTGTGAGCATAACTCTCCAAAGTTGTCAAAACAAACATTAGCATCCTGAGTTAGGGAGAGTAGATCTAGTTATCGTATAAGTCTGCCTGGGATCCCCCTCTCACATAGGGGTTACACACGAGGTTGCATTCGGGTAAGCTACAGGGACTAACCCTCTGTGGTTTAACTGATTGTGGTGGTCGAATCGTATTATGGGGGTCACTTAGAGGTAAATCCACAATTACTGTGTGGAAGCTTCTTAGTTGATTTTGGGCTTGATACCCTGCCCATACGTTCGGATCGAACTGTCGACTGTTCCCGCCCAGGGGATGACTACGAATTGGTAACCTTAGTGGCCATAATATTTAGGTTCTTACACAAGGTGATGGTGACGGGAAGTCTCACTGTACCTGGATCAGACATTGGTCAAACTCACTCGGGCTCCTTGGAGGGTAAATCCACAATCACTGCCTGGAATCTTCCACCAAGGCGTAAGTCCGTTAAGCAGGTCTCCATTGTAACTATTCCACCCTATCCCCACCCCTTCTGGACTTGATCACGTGACATTGGATTTCATCACCAACTAGTACGGTCATCAAAAGAAGGTCATGTTTTCTTGGTTGTGATTCTTAGATTTTTAGCGTGTGTTGTTTCTTTTCGCTAGTTGGCCATAGATTTCTTTTGTCGACTCTTTTCTTCCGCCAACATCGACCCTCCACGATGCTTGTGGAGGCTACAGGGACTTCCTCCAGAAAATATAGAAGGAGACGCCCCTTTACCCCCTCATTCTACGGAGCAATCTCCTCAACAGACCGAGGTTAAAAACACTACGACTTCTCAAGAAGAAGTTCCCATCCCTTTGGAGAATTTTAGAATTGTCTCAGAATCCCTGGAAGATTATCGCATTTTGGAGGGATATGAATGACAGCTCCTCCACCTAAATTCTGCTGGAGAATTTGTTGTCATAAACCCTTCTAACACTCCGGTCAGGTCTCCTCAAAACCCTTTACCCAATGACCCTTTTTGGACTGAAAACATTGTTCGGAGTCCACCACGCTTGGTGCGAGATCTTTATGGAATGGGAGAAGGTACTGACGTACCTTTCTCCTACACTGTACCCCCAAATCACTTCACCGGTACTACCACTTTTATAGCCACACCAACTGTTGCTCCGACCACACCACCTGTTGGCCCGAACGTAACATCCGTCGGCCCGAGACCTACTATTCCCCTCTAGACAGCCCATTTGACAATGGCCCCACACATTCTGACCATCCCCATCGGTAATGCAGTAGTTAATCAAGCCCCGATTGGCACACCTGTAACACCAAGACCAAATCTCCCTTTTGGATTTAGGGCACTGAACGCATCTGCCACTACCACTGCCCAAACTACTACTCAAATCATACCGGGAATTTCCATACCTATCCAACAACCAGGAGGGACTATCCTTGGTGGTTCTAACCCAATCGGCAACCCTGGTCAATCTTTTACGTTTGGCCCTCAAATCCCGGGAACTCTACCTCAAGCCGGGGGGCATCCTCCCACCGGAGGGCACCCTCATGCTGGAGGGAAACCTCAAGTCAGAGTCCACCATCAACCACAAGGACAAAACATGTCCGTTGCACCCAATACATGGAGCGTCCCTTTCCAAGGAAATCTGCATGCCTCCACGGGACAGACTATGCCTGCCGCATCTAACCCGTGGAGAGTCCCCTTTCAAGGAAACCCACATGCCTCCACGGGGCAAAATGTTCAGACTTCACAACAACCCCCTCATGGAAAAATGCCCAACCCAACATATAACCCACAAAACCCATCCAGTTATCCTTCGCTCACAAACACTTCTCAAAATGTCTCAAATCCTATGTACCTCGGTCAAAACCAACCTCACATTAGAGGGCCCACGAGTTATAATTATCCACATAACCTAGTATTGGGCCCCATTGGTGTTCCTCTGCCGCACCATCATTACCCACAGGTTAACCGACAACTACCTTTTTTAGCCACCCTGGACCTTCCAGACTTGTCTCAGTTAACGAATGATCCCATTCATCATTCTTCAGTTTGGCCAGTGATTCCGACAAAGCTCCCTTCTGATATCCAAAAATTCGACGGAAAATTCAGAGAAGACCCAAACAACCACGTGATGACCTTCCATTTGTGGTGCTCATCCAACTCCCTCATGGACGATTCTATTCATTTGCGTCTTTTCCAACGGACACTTACGGGTTCCGCAGCAAAATGGTATATTGAATTACCAAACGCATCTTTTTACGACTTCAAATCCCTCGCCATGTCCTTCCTCACACACTTCCAACTGCCCATCCGATATGAGACGGGTACTGAACTATTAACCTCTCTTCGTCAGACAACTTACATACACATCTCCGATCATATCCATGAATGGAGAAGACGATGAAGGCTAATCAAAGCGCTCATCCCTGACCAATTATTAGAAGAATGGTTCACGAAATCATTATTACCCAAGATCGCTTGTGATGTTTCCATGGGCGGTGTGGTCGCTGAGGAAGAAGCCATCGCCTGAGCTCAGTACTTAGACTTAGTCTATTCACAATCCAGTACTCTGTATGAGTTGATACCAAATACTACCCATCCCAATAAAGATCCATCCAAACCATCGACTGCTTCGCATGCGGATGGAGTTATTGGCTCCGTCAAAACTCAATCTACTAATCAGTCTACTGGAACAATCCAGCAGCCCACTTCCACGGCTGCCCCCAGTTCGAATGCAACCTCTTCTACCCCCACCCAAACTCAAGTCGTTGATGTGAATGAGGTCCAATCAACCCCTTCACAACAACTCGGGGGAAAGAAGAAAGCGAGAAACAAAACAAAGAAAAACAATAACAACGAAAAACCCAAGACCCAACCACAAACCCCTACTGTTGGAAAACAACCACAGCGAAAACTAAAATTCCCATGTCTCATTTGTGGTGATGATCACTACACTCAAGACTGCCCACATCGCGATGAAGTGGCTAAAATTTTTAAGGGAAATTCGCAACCCGCTGTGCTCACTCAGCCATTTCCGCAACAACAATATTTGGTTGAACAAACCCCCACGTCGGGGGGTAGTTCCAACCAAACCCATGATGAGCCCTCGACAAGCACACAGATTTACATGTTTAACGGGGTTAATCTAACCACTCGTTCTGTGACATATGACACACCAGTTAAACCTGATAAGTCGAAGACTGCTAACGGTTCTTCACCAGATTCTTTACCATCTGCTATCAATCCTCCGTTTGTTAGCCCTCCATCCGGGCCACTTCAGATTGAGAAACCTTCTTTTGAATCCATCTTATGCCCTCCTAAGAGCACCATCCAGAAATCCACTTTCAATCCTAATTCACGGGCTACCCAAAACTACAATATTGTAGAAGATTTGGCCCAAGCTTCGTGTGCCATGTCCGCATTGGAAGTTTTACAACACTGTCCTAACCAACGTAGGACGCTCTTAGCTGCTATCAACGCTTTCGATCCCGAGTCATCCAACTAAATCACATTTAATCTGGATGACCATCAACTGTGACTCTCCCACCAGCTATCTTTCCAAATTGATGTTGTTGTTCATAATCAACAAATCCATCGAATCATCCTAGATGAGGGAGCCTCCACATGTGTCATGTCTCTAACCTATTGGAAAGGTTTGAAATCACCTGCCTTAAAAAATCCCCCATGATGTTATGTGCCTTCGATGGACTAGGTTTTCATCCTCATGGATTACTACAATCCCTTGCCATTAAATTGGGCGGTAAAACTGTTACTATTGATGTCGAGGTGGTCGATGCTCCCCTCGATTACAACCTATTACTCGGAAGAAGTTGGTTCTACGCTATGACTGTTGTCGCCTCATCGGTGTTTCGATGTGTACAATTCCCTCATCAAGGAAAAATTTTCACCGTCGATCAACTTGATTTCTGTACACCCGACGCCCGCATCCCTGCCACCAACAACGTTCCTTTTTTGGGAGACCACCTAGTTACGTATGAAAGCGTTGGTGTTGGCTTATTGAAAGATTCTAGCCTCATGGGTACCTTCCCTACACCACTTCCACCTACTACACATCATATTGCCATCGTCAATATGATCTCGACTTTGCCTCATCAATCCTTGGAATCATCTGACCCATGGATTATGCCTAGTCCTTTAGAATTCGATGGACTCAGTGACACCATGCCATTCAGCCCAACCGAGGCCGCATACGTAGCTATTCAATCTGCCTCTCCCTCTTCGACCACTTCATATTCATGGGAACCCAACACTTATTCGATGCCTTCATGGTTGAATTCCCTATCATCTGTCGTTGATTACATTTCCCACATTTTTCCTTCCGACGAATCTATCATGGAAATGCTTAGCATTGACGATTTGCCCTGGGATGACAACCACCATCGATCCTCTTTTCTTCTGTCTTTGGAAGAAGTGCAAGACATACAATCTGTCTTCCCCCCGAATGTTACCGATGCTTCACAATATCCTATCCTCACTCAAGATACTTTCTCTGAGGGGAACATGGGTAACATCTCTACTACAATCACGATTGACATTTCAGTCAAAGAAGGTGTCGTGGAAAACATTAATCTTGGTGCTAATTGCACACCCGACGAAGTGGTTTCTTACACCGCTTTGTTCAAGGAATTCCGCGATGTCTTCGCATGGAGTTATGAGGAAATGCTAGGGATTGACCCTTCCATCATTATTCACGAAATCAAGACTTACCCTGACGCAAAACCGGTTCGACAGAAACTCCGCCCGGTTCACCCCAAGAAACTAGCAGCTATAAAGGCAAAAGTTGAAAAACTTCTAAAATTTGTCTTCATCTACCCTGTCCCTTTGATGGAATGGGTCTCTAACCTCGTTCCAGTTGCCAAGAAATAAGGGACCATCCGTGTTTGTGTAGATTATCGTGACCTCAACAAAGATTGTCCCAAGGACAACTACCCTACACCTTTCATCGATCAAATGATCGATAATTGCGTGGGAAGCATAATCTTCTCTTTCATGGATGGATTTTCTGGATACAACCAAATTGAAATCTTACCTGCTGATCAACATAAGACAACCTTCATCTGCCCTTGGGGGAATTTCGCTTACCGAAAGCTACTGTTTGGCCTTAAAAATGTTGGTGCCACTTTCCAGTGGGCCATGTCCTAGGCTTTCCACGACATCAAACATATTGTGGAACCTTACCTCGATGATCTACCTGCCCACTCATCCAACCGACCCGATCACATTGGTCACTTGCGGGCAATTTTTCTTCAATGTCGCTTCTATCGTATTCGTCTGAACCCACATAAATGAATTTTCGCTATCGAATCTAGCCAACTCCTTGGTTTCATTGTCTCCAAAGACGGGATCAGGGTGGATCCCTTGAAGATTAAGGCCATTCTAGCCTTACCCCAACCCACCAACTTAACCCAACTTCAAAGTTTGCAAGGCAAAGCAAACTTTCTCCGCCGTTTCATCTGCAATTATGCCGAGATCACTAAAGTATTTATGTGGTTGCTGCAAAAGAACATCCCTTCCATCTGGGATGACAATGCCAAATGGTCATTCGATGCTCTCAAGCATGCTTTGACCCACATTCCTTTGTTACATCCTCCCGAATATACAAAGGATTATATCCTTTACTTGGCCGCTTCTACTTCCACCATTGCGATGGTGTTGGTTCAAGAGGACACTAACGACGAAGAACACGTGATTTATTATCTAAGCAAGAGTTTATCCGGACCTGAACTCAGGTATTTTCATGTCGAGAAACTGGCTATGGCAGCTGTCATTGCTATCCAACAATTCCGCCACTACATCCTATTACGCACCACCACAGTAATCGCAGACTCCAACCCCATGTACCACGTCTTAACACGTCCATTACTTGGGAGAAAATATTCAAAATGGATCGTTATTCTTCAAGAATTTGATCTCGAGTTTACAAAGGCCAAAGCCAAAAAATCCCTGGTGTTTTCCGAGCTCATCTGTGCTCTCCCAAGTGCTGATGAAAACACTGAAACTGGAGATTCTCTCCCTGACGAATCTCTCTTCCTCATCCGCACCTCTGACCCTTGGTATGGAGACATTCTCCTCTACCTTCAAACCCAACGCTTTCAGCCAAATATCTCTCGAGAAGAGCGTCGACGCATCCGTCACCACTCTCGTCGTTATCTCATCCTCGACGATACTTTGTATCGTCATGGTATTGACACCATTCTTCGGCGATGTCTGATTCACGAAGAGGCTGAACGCGTTCTGAATGATTGTCACCTTGGTGCTTGTGGTGGTCACCTTTCCAGGATGGCCACAACCCAAAAAATCCTACGTGCCAGCTACTTTTGGCCCTCGATCTTCAAAGATTGCATCGAGGCCGTCAAAAAATGCCCACCCTGCCAAATATTCAACAAGAAGGCACGCACCCACCCTACTGTGCTGCATCCCATTATTGCCATCGGCCCCTTTTTCAAATGGGGTATTGATTTCATGCAGTGTAAGCCTACCTCAGCCGGGGGGCATGGTTATATCATCGTCGCCGTTGATTATTTCAATAAATGGGTTGATTCTATGCCTACCTTCCTGAACGATGGCCATACTGCAGCTCTATTCCTCTTCAACCACATCATTACTCGTTTTTGCGTACCACATACCATTGTCACCTACGATGGTGCACACTTCAAAAACCAGATGATAAGCGAATTACATGTTAAATTGGGTTTTTGCAATGAAAACTCATCCCCTTACTATCCTCAAGCGAATGGACAAGTTGAATCCATCAACAAACTCCTAAAAACCATGATCCAACGCATGGTAGGGGAAAACAAGACATCGTGGAATTTACAACTGTTTTCCACTCTCTGGGCCTATCGCACATCTGTGAAAACCTCAACTGGATTCACTCTGTTCCAGTTGGTCTATGGCATTGAGGCCATCCTACCAATCGAGTGGGAAATTCCATCACTCAAATTGAAAGTAGAACTCCTGCCCCATACTTCTGCGGAAGAAGAATGATTCTTGTACCTATCCAAGCTGGACGAAACACGCCGTGATGCTGCTCTCGTTAATGAAGCACATCAGAAATGGATCAAGAGTCAATATGAAAAATCTGTCCAACCTCGAGCCTTTGCAGAAGGAGACTTAGTCCTCATTTATGACCAAGCACATGATAAATTGGGAACAAGAAATTTAGAACCTATGTGGCATGGTCCTTACATCGTGAAGCATGTTTTACATAGAGGTGCTTACGAACTAGTAGATCATGATGGAATTTCCTTGGGAGAGCCCCGAAACGGGCTTTACCTTAAAAATTACTATGCCTAGATCACCTAGCGTTTGTACTTTGTACATTATTGTATTTTTAGTTTGGTGTGCCTTTTCTTTCATGTTCTCGAGTCTTTACCGTTGCCACTCATGACTGTGCCTGTGTTTTCATGCGCAGATGACGTCTTCCTTTCCTATCTTTTTTGGGTTCGCGGATGGCGCCAGCCGACATACCCAGAACATTGCTTCGGCATCATGGGTTATTTATCAGTTTGACGAGGTGGAGAGTTCAGGAGGCATCTATTTAGGACCAGCAACCAACAATATGGCAGAATATCATGCTGTCATTGGACTGTTAACCCAAGCCTCCTCCCTAGGTATTTCTCGTATCATTATCTACTTAGACTCCCAACTCGTGGTTTATCAACTCAACCGCATCTACGCTATCCGAAGTCCTATCCTGCTACGTCTACACTTGCAAGTTCCCCGTCTCAAACGAATGTTTGATTACATTGAATATAGACACATTCCAAGAGAACTTAATAGTGTTTCAAATTCGTTAGCTAATTATATCATGGATCGGTATTTAGCCCACAGAGAAGATTCAAGGAAAGCAAAAAACTGTACATTACATGTAAATTAAAACACATCACAGACATCATTGTGTACAAACCATCGGCATCATAAAAACTTGAAACTGTATATATATATATATATATATATGGCGTGACTGAAATGTTTACATTACATCAAAAAGTCTGTAAGAGAACAAAATATTGGGCTCATCCACCCATACAACTTCGCTAGACAAGGCATACAAAAACATGATCTCGGGGAAACTCTAATCTCCACGCACTACATTGTGTTTTGAGTAACATAATATTGTGCATAGTACACGCCTCAATAGAGAATTGATATTCTCTGGCACCCCTACAGTGTGTCACTGCAGATGCAAAGGCACGTCCCCCCTCTGCAGAGGAGGGATACCCATCGTAAGGCCTTGGAGGTTCCTCTCAACCTCCCGAAGGCCCACCACCGGTATTGTTGGGTCTGCTACAACTGGGGCACCGCCACGACGTCCTGGCACTGGTATGTCCACTGGGTGCACTGCTCCCTTGTCTGCACATTGAAGACAAAATGTTTGTTAACACTCTCTTACATACCCAAAAAAATACATATACATCAAAAAAATTAAAAAGCAAAACTAGACAAGGTACGGCTTAGTCTCTTACCTGACCCGTCCCAATCTTCCTCCTCGGGCAAGATCAAGTCCAAACTCCCACGGAAGTCCACATCAGCATACGGGAAGTCCTCGATCCAGAGGTATTGCTGCCTCATCTAGGCAAAGAAATCACCAGTAAAATGGAACTCTGACTCCGAAACTAACCTCGGAGATAGGCTAGTCCATCTCTCCATCCGAGGCTCATCCACTAGTCGTACTGCCAGTGTGATCTGAGGCTGCATCTGAGGGATGCGCTCCAAGAAAAATGATACTAAGAACGAGCCATAGACAAACTGCTTTTGGTCGTTCCTGCACCGAGAAATTTGTTCCTTCACATTCCGA
>JZKD02S1641347.1:464480-486563 GCA_000966675.3 Picea glauca
TAAAGGATACAGATGCTATAATAAGAGGTTGCATAAAATGGTTGACTGTATTGATGTAAAAATTGATGAAGGAATCCCAACAAGAGAGGTGTACAGTAATGAGTCTTCTACAGAATACACAGCTAAAGCTGAAGATGAATAGGTCCAAGAATCAGAAAACGAAGACTGTAAATCAGATGAAGACTCAGACACTCAGACACACTCAAATCAACAGTCAACTACAAATTCCTCCTCCAAAATCATTCAAAAGAATCATCCTGCAAGTCAGATAATTGGGGAGAAAGACAAAGGTGTACAAACCAGAAGAAAGCTAATCAAAAACACCGAACAATCTCATACAACCTTCATATCCATGATGGAACCTAAGAATTTTAATGAAGCCAACAAATATGACCACTGGGTTAAAGCAATGAATGAAGAACTTGATCAGATTGAGAAAAACAATACATGGGAGATGGTTCAAATACCTAAAGATAAAAACATCATTGGGTCCAAATGGATCTTTAAGAATAAGTTGAATGAGCAAGGGCAAGTTATCAGGAACAAAGCAAGGTTAGTCTGTAAAGGCTATGCTCAGATAGAAGGACTGGATTTTGATGAAACATTTGCGCCCGTAGCAAGATTAGAAGCTATCAGAATATTTCTTGCCTATGCTTGTCATAAAAGGTTTAAAGTTTGCCAAATGAATGTCAAGTCAGCCTTTCTCAATGGAGATTTAAGTGAAGAAGTATATATGGAACAACTAGAGGGTTTCAAATTGTCTAATAACCCTGACTTAGTATGAAAGATGAAGAAAGATTTATATGGTTTAAAACAAGCCCCTCGAGCCTGGTATCACAGACTGGATACGTATCTCAAAGACAAAGGGTTCAAGAGAGGAACAACTGACAACAATCTATATATTAAAACAGAGAATAATGATTTGCTCATCGTACTGGTCTATGCAGCTGACATCATCTTTGGATGTAATAAGGATTCACTGGTACAATGGTTTTCTTCTGCCATGGAGTTTGAATTTGAAATGTCTATGATAGGAGAACTGTCATTTTTTCTTGGTCTGCAAATTACTCAGAGGCCCGAAGGGATGTTCATTTCTCAAGAAAAATATCTAAGAGAAATGATGTTAAGGTTTCAAATGGAAGATTCTAAACATGTGGGTACATCTATGGTAACTGGATGTAAATTAAGCAAGGATTATGATTCACCTGATGTTGATCAAAGCTCATATCGATCAATGATAGGAAGCCTTTTGTACATCATAACATCTCGCCCAGACATAATGCATGTTGTAGGAATGGTGGGAAGATATCAGGCTACACCCAAACATAGTCATTTGCAAGATTTTAAAAGGATATTCAGGTATTTAAAAGAAAAAATGACTTATGGTCTATGGTATCCCAGAAATCAAAATCTTCAGTTGACTATTTATTCATATGCAGATTGGGCAAACTGTGTTGATGAGAGAAAAAGCACCAGTGGAGGAGAATTATTCCTGGGTGACTCCATAGTAGCCTGGATTAGTAAAAAGTAAGGTTTCATTTCTTTATCAACCATAGAGGCAGAGTACATTGTTGTTTCTACCTGTTGCACCCAGGTATTATGGATGATTCAGACACTTGCAGACTTAGAGGTAAAATACACTACACTGATCCCAATTCATTGTGATAACGCTAGTGCCATCAGTGTGTCTAAAAATCCTGTATTCCACTCTAATATCAAGCATATTCCCATAAAATATCATTTTCTGAGAGAGCATGTCACCAATCACACTGTTCAGGTCCATTACATTCCCACTACAGAACAAATTGCAGACATCTTTACTAAACCCCTAGCCAAGACACCTTTTGAATATCTTAGACAGAAGTTGGGTGTCATTTCGTCTCACACCTAAAAGAGTCCATCGTCTTAGGGGGATTTTTGTATTATTTGAATATATAATGCCTTCTAAAATTACTACAACAGCTTAGGGGGAGCATGTTTTTTTTTGACATTGATGTCAAAGGGGGAGAAAAGAATTCGGGTGCCTTAGTTTCCATCAATGACAAAGGGGGAGATTGTTGGCATGTTTTATAGGTAGCGTATGCTTGTCATTGATGGGAAGTACAACAATGATGATGGCTTGAGTACAACAATGATGATCAACAATGCAACGATAATCGGGGAAGAGCAACAACCGTGATCGTTCGATCAACAATTCAGAATTCTCGATGGCTGTCAGATCTCAATGTAGACAAGAAGAGCGCGCTGAAGAGGAGGATAGATATCAGGAATTAAATCCAAGCACGGGATCCAACCATCGTCGAATCAAGGAGAACCTGCATGTTATTTAAAGTGCAAGGAGTAGCGAGCTCACAAAATCCTGAAAGAAGGAGGACCGTCCATCATCAGGCAGGACACGTGGGGAAAGATCGTCAGTTCACTAACTGGAGAGTCAAAGGAACGGGGTTCCCTAACCTCTGGAAATTGCGATATGTGAAATCATGACTTAATCTAAGTCCTCAGATCAAGGTTGGAACTGGACCGTTGAACCCAGCCCATTTCAGAGTTTTGTGGATCGAGAGTTGGAGATGTCAAAGAATAATAACCACAAGAATCCCAAAATCACGATATGCGGAATCATGACTTAATCTGAGCCATCAGATCAAGGTTTGATCTGGACCATTGATACCAATCCATTTCAAAGTTTCGTGGATCGAGAGTTGGATATGTCAAAGAATAATAACCACAAGAATCCTGAAATCATGATATGCGGAATTGCGACTTAATCTGAGCCGTCAGATCAAGGTTTGATTTGGACCGTTGATCCCAGTCCATTTCGGAGTTTCGCAGATCGAGAGTTGGATATGTCAAAGAATAATAACCATAGAAATATCGAAATCATGATATGCAAAATTGCGACTTAATCGCAGCCGTCATCTCAAGATGTGATCTGAATCGTTGATCTAACCCCATTTTGGAGTTTAGTGGATCGGGAATTTGTGGTGACAAGAAAACTGAACATCAAGAATGTCAAAATCGTGAAATGAAAAATCACGAAATGATTTGAGTCGTCAAATCAAGTGTTGATTGGGACCGTTGATCCCACGCCATTTCGGGGTTTCGGGGATTGCGACTTGGAGAGTTGAGATGCCTCATCTCTAGATTCACAAAATGTGAAATCGCGAAAGTGCCTTATGCATAAGGATGTGGTCACAACCCTTGCTCACATCAGCGAGAGATGGAGGAAAGAGATGGAGAAACCAAGATCCTTTTCAGGGATCACGACTGGGAATGTTGAGACACATGGTCACACGAATGTCGAACTTTCGAAAGCCGAAATGCTGAAATGAATGCAAGATCCCATGGAATCAATCCAATGGTGCAGGTGAATTTGAACAAGATCGGAGGGCTACTGTAGCATGTCGCAGTATAACTACTAGAAAACATTGATGGTCTCTGCCAGAGAATTCAAAGAGACCTCTGTGTGATCGCCAGAGGAGATGAAGAATCTCTAAGCTTTGTCCAGTGAAGCAAGATGATTTTTAGGGGGATTAACAGATGGATGAGCGTTGAAGTCTATAACTGAAACAAAAGGCATAAGCTCGACTGTTCCAGGGAAGACGAGGAGTATCAAATGCCAGAGAGGCTGAAGAATCTCAGCAGAACACCCATTGATGTTGAACGTGTGGTGGGAACCACTAGAGAAGCTGAAGAGTTGCGATGATCAGGAAAAGCACTCAAGATGTGTCGGAGATTTGGCGCGGTGTGATCATGCAGAGGCATGGTAAATATTGCATGCACAAGGAGCATAGGGATGATATAAGAATGTTGAACAAAGAAGAGATGGGGGGTTGTTGTCATGGGGAAGGATTCAAATGTGATCAAGGAGGCAGAGCACAGGTGCAGAAATGCATAGTAGAGGAAGGTTGCATTGAATGGATATGGATCAGAGAGTATAAAAGGCAGAAGAATAGAAATTGCAAGGGGTGTACAGAAGACACTGACGCAAACCAAGCAGAGTAGTGTAATAGAACAACAACAAGGCTAGTAAGCCATTGAATAACTTTATATCACTGTAATAAGTTTTAGTAACAAGGAATTTATATACCAGGGTGGTTGGGAGGTGCTAGGGAGGATTGGTGTCCTCTAAGTTTCAAGTGGGTGCTTGAACGCAGGGAGTAGGTGCTTCCTTCTAGTTGGTGCTAGAGAAACTTGGGAGTTGGTGCTTCCTTCTAGTTGGTGCTAGAGAAACCAGGGGTTTGGTGCTTCCTTCTAGTGGTTCTAGAGAAAATAGAGAGTTTGTGCTCTTAGCAAGTTGCATCTTGAAAAACTAAAGGTTTTATCCTCATAATGAGTTGGTGCTTATATGTATGATAATGTAAAGAATGTAGATAATAATTATCATATAAAGAAAAAGAGGTTTTTACCCTTTATGGGTTTCCTCGGGAATCATCTGTCTCTGTCTTTCTCATATATATGACTGATGTTGAATGTGATTTTGTTTATTTCTCTGCATTATTGTGATCATCATTAAGTGCCTTGTAAAGATTTTAAAAGAAGCATAATTGTTTAAGAACGGTAACAACTGATTCCCCCCCCTCGCAGTTGTCCAAGAGAGGGAAGGCTCAAACAACATTAAGTGATTTACATTAATGAAATTGTGGATTCCCATTTATGGTGGAAGATCCAACCTATATGCATTTTCTCCAATCTTGTCGAGTATTGTATACAGACCATAGCTGATTGGCAGAAGCTTGTGATGCTGGCCTTTGAGGCACTTCTTATCCAAGTGTAACCAGACTTGATCTCCTAGTTGAAAGGCCATGAAGGTTCTTTGTTTATCATGGCATTGCTTGGCATGATCTTGGGTTTCCTTGAGTGTTGATGTGACTGCACTATGGAATTGCTCAATTTGATGGAGAAATCGATGAGTTGACAGTTGTTCCTGCTGTTGATGGAAGGTACCTTGAGGAACCCAAGTGAGTGGGAGCTCAGTTGGAGATGCTAGTTGGAATCCCAAGAAGACTCTAAAAGGTGAAAAGCCTATAGAAGAATGTTTTTCCTTGTTGTATCTATGATGGAGAATGTGTAAGTAATTTTCCTATTGTTTTCTATGCCCAAAGTGAGTTCGGGGAGAATGCACCAAGACTCTATTGAAAACCTCTATTTGGCCATCCGTTTGAGCATGGAATGTAGTATAAAACTTGAGGTGGAACCCCAATATTTCCCAGATGGTCTTCCAAAATGTACTGAGGAAGCGATGATATCTTCTTAAGATAATATTGCTTGGGAGATCAAAATGGGGCCAGACATGGCGGGAATAGAGTTCTGTTGTTTGCGTTGTTGTAGTAGTCTTTGTGCATGGGATAAAAGGTGCCATTTTGTTGAAGTAGCATACCACTACCCATATTGCATCATGTTTCTTTTGGGTTGTTGGAATTCCATTGAGATAGACTCCCAAGGCCGAGAAGGAAGCGACAATGGTTGATACAACCCATGCTCCCCATTGGATGGCCAAGATTGCGAGCATAAGGCACAAGCTTTGATAAATTTTTCAACTTGAGGCTGCATGGAAGGCCGATGAAAATGGAGTTGTAGATGTTGGGTGGTATTTGTGGTCTCGAAGTGGCCCCCATAAGTTGAAGCATGTGCTTCCCTGATGATAAAGAGGAGGTCTTCTGAGTGTGGAATGCATAACAAATTCAACTTATATAGCCACCCATCCTGAATAGTGTATTCTATGAAGGGGGTATAATTGATCACTATGGGGATTTGCAAAGCTTCCCAAATATCTCAAAAGTTGGTGTCAGTAGCATATTGATCTTTCCATGTGTCATAAGTAGCACAACGTACTTCAAGAATGGAAATAACTAGAGTGGGAGTTTGACTTAGCAAATCATCCATTTTATTAGAAGTGCCTTTCTTACATCTGATGACTAAGTGAAATTGTTGAATGTAGGAGGCCCATTTAAGGTGCCTTTGTTCCTAATTCATTGATTGAGAGTTGATGAAAATCAAAGGGTGGTGGTTGGTATGCAGAATGGTTTCTTTACCCAACAAATAATGGCTCCATTGTTTGAGTTCTTCCACCAAACTATAAAATTTCTTGTCATAGGTACTATAATTTTTCTTTGCCTCGGACAGGGTTTCAGAGTAGTAAGCAATGGGGTGTCCTCCCTGTTTAAGTATGAAACCAATAGCATATTGTGAGGTGTCAATATCAATCTCAAAGGGTTGGGAGAGGTCTAGAAAATGTAAAATAGGGGATTAGTAGAGGGCGTCTTTGAGCTAAGAAAAGTGAGTAGTTTCTTCTTTGGTCCAGATGAATGTAGAAGAATTATTTGAGAGCTGATTCAAAGGTCAAACAAGATTTGAAAAAGAAGGAATGAACTTATGATAGAAATTGATGCCATCCAAAATGATTTTCAATTCCTTAGCTGAAGAAGGTAGAGGCCATTGTTTTAATGCTTGGATGATGGTTGGATCTGGTTCTATACCCTCTTAAATGACTACAAAGTCGATATAGGGGACTGAAGTCTGACCAAAATATGATTTATTATCTTTGACTTGCAACTTGTGTTCTTGGAGAATTTGGAGAACTTGTCGGACATGTTGCATGTGAGTGTCCCATGTTCGATTGAAGATGAGAATGTCATCTAAGTAGATGACCAAAAATTGACCCAAATGTGCTCTGAAGATGTCATTAATGATCCTCATGAAAGTGGTTGGGGCTTTGGTGAGACCAAAAGGCACGACTTTCCACTCAAAAAGACCAAATTTGGTCTTGAACACTGTTTTCCAAACATCATCTGGGTTCATTCAAACTTGATGGTAGCCGGCTGTCAAATCCAATTTAGTAAGCCACTTAGCTCCTTGGAGGGTGTCAAGTAGTTCCTCAATCCGAGGAAGGGGGTAACGATTTTTTATTGTGGCTTTTTTCAAGGATCGATAGTCAGTGATAAGGTGCATTTCTAAGGTATCTCGTTTAGGGATGACAAAGGCGACAAAAGCACAGGGAGAAGATGAAAGTTGGATGTGGCCAAAGTTGATGAGTTCGGTCAGTTGTCTTTCCATTTCCTCTATTTCTATTGGGGCCAACTGGTAAGTAGGGGCATTAGGTAAGGTAGATCGGGGGATGAGATGAATAGAATGGTCAATGTGGCAGGAGGGGGGAAGTCCTTCTGGAGGTTGAAATACGTCTACGAACTCATGGAGGAGGAGAGTCATAGTTTCAAGAACAGTGTGCATTGTATTGTTTGGTGTTATTGGGTGCACCAAACAGAGAGAGACACATTGGTTTAAGTTTACATGTGGGATTTTTTCTTTGGTAGAAGGGGGTTTGGGTTTTGCTGCAATTAAGATATAAGTGTGGCCTTTTTTGGTCATTTTTTACTAGAGGGATTTGGATAGATAGATAGCGTTTCTTTGGGTTTGGTATGGGATATCGAGAAAAAAATCCACACAATCCAAGGGGGAGACATAATCAAGGACAATATCTTTGAATTGGCCTATGGCGAAAGTGACCAGACAACGCTTGGAAACTAGGAGGCAAGGGCCATCCTTTTGGACCCATTCGAGTTGATAGGGTTGTGGATGTGGAGTGGTGAAAAGATTAAGGAAGTTGACAAGAGATTGAGACACCAAATTTCTTTGGCTTCCATTGTCCATAATCAATAAACCCAAGCCATTTTTGATTTGGCAGTTATGGGTGAATAGGGGTTGGGTGGATGTGTTCGAATATTCCCGGGTCATTAGAATCAATGAGGGCTCTACTTTTGTGAGATTGTCCAGAGGAACTTATTTGGTATAATATACTTGGGAAGGTGCAATGAGATCAGTGAGTAGAGTTTTGTTGGTTTTTATATTTTGGAGGATTTGACAATCTAATGAATTGTGTGAAGTAGTTTTGTGGAATGAGCACCAGGGTGTCCTTGTAGTTGTATTGGGTGTGAGGTTTTGAGTTTGAGGAGGTGGAAAGTGGGCTGAGGGATGGGATTTGGATTGTTGAGAGGTGGGTGGGTTGGTGTAAGGGAGGGATTGAGGAATACAACCTCTAGGAGAGAATTTCCTTTCTATAGCCAAATATCTTTGAAATGTTTTATATAAAGTTGGATTTTCAAACAAATATACTTCTTAACAGAATTGAATTAATAAACCAGCCACAAATTTTAATATTAGTACCTCTTTCGGATATTTAACATGAATTAAGAGGCACATCTTACATAAGAAGTCTATGTAGCCTTGAACTTCTTGTGAAGGGAGTTGTTGAAGTTGGTGCCATTTGATCCATAAGGATTGCACATACCCAGGTGGGTAGAAGCGATTTCTCAAATCTTTAGAAAGTTGAGCCTAGTTTTTGATGGGTTGTGAAGTAGAGGATTCTGGAGCATCCCCAATATCTATCACAAATGTGGTCTTCTCTTTCTCTGTATCCCACCAAGTTTGTTCCAGTCCTTCTAATTGCAAGGTGAGAATCTAGAGTTTTCTTTCCTCGATAAGGCCTGGATGTGTATTGAAATAGGTGTATAGGCCATAGATCCAAGAATCCACCATTTCACCATTCATTTTCCCAACAAACTTGGGTATTTGGATTCGAGTGTCCAACTGGAATGGATCTGGATTGTTTTGTTGTTGCATTCTGAGAATCTCATTGAGGACAAAGGCAAGATCTTGGATGGGATTTGATGTGTTGGAATCTGAGTCAATTTCCAAAGAATATTTGTGTGGAGTCATTGTGAGGCCTGATGAAGAGAAAAACTGCCCCTAGGTTGCAATGTTGAACAAAGGAATCTGTTTTGAGAATAGAGGACTCAAAACCCTAAGGCAACGAAGCTTGAACTAGTCTAGAAGGAGAGATCTGTATTGTTTTAGATCCGTGGAGCTCCTCTTTGTGAAAATGGATATGTAGGCACCCTTGGGGCTTATGAGATATGTGGAGCTTCTTGCATAAACTGGAAACCTTGGAATGGGCAAGCTCTAGATTATTTCATGAAAACCCCCAAAACAATTTGGCTCAATGTTCAAGATTGGAATTTTTTCCATGGATCTTGAGGCTCTGATACCAATTTATCTTCCCACTAAGGCGATATATAGGAGACAATTACCATGCAATCCATATCTCATCTTCTGACCAAAAACTCTCCTCAGGGGTGAAAATATGAACAGGGGCACACCATTAGTTTGGGTGACCAAGCAAATGGGGATCTATACCGAGGTGACCCGAGAGTGACCAAGAGGTTTTGGCGATCTCAGAGTGACCTTCTGGGATTAGTGGGAGAATCCCAGTGCATCCATGGAAGAGGGAACACTCACTTCATTCCCACAAAGAAGAAACTAGCAAGGGTGAAAAACCCAGTTGGTGTGCCCTCCCTTCTTCCTCAGAAAAATCGAAGGAAATGATTTTCTCCCTAAGAGAGTGGCTAACTAATAATATAATATTTCTCTCAGAGGTGGAAGCATAGAAAACAAAGTCACTAGGAGGTAGCCATGAATGAATGTGCACTGGTTATTCTTCAGAAAACCCTAAAAATTAAATTGTCATGAATGTAAAATGTAAACTCCGAAAAGAAAAGACCCAAGACACATAGCTTCAGAATAAAAGGTAAGAATGTTTATTTTAGTCCTGGTTCACCTTATATACCAAGGGAACCATTTATTTTACATATATTTAATTCATCATCGAAAGGTGAATAAGTGTTGCACCTAGGTGATTGACTTGTGCACCCTAGGTGGGCGTTCCGCTAGGTGGCCTCCTTGGCCCAGTTTGGTCTTCTTGTTGCAGTTGCAACCAATCTTATTGAGTTATTTTCTCTGATTTTACATTTTCAGGAGTCAAACATAAGAGTGTATCCTTGATCACATATTTTGCTGACACTGAGTAGATTATGCTTCAGATCTTCAACCAATAGGACTTTTCCTGCTTTTACATTTTCACTTCTATATTTATAGTACCGTTTCCATGTATTTTGGTAGATGAGTCATCTCTAAATGCAACATTTCCACCCTTTTTCTTCAAGCTGACAAATTTTCTTTGATCTCCGGTCATATGATATGAGCACCCATTGTCTATGAACCATTCATATTCTTCTTTTCATTCTTTAGTGACCAATGTTGTTTGACAGTTTTCATTTTGTGGAAATTCCTTCCTTTTCTATGTTGTAGTTGGTATACAGACTTTTGGCATACGATTATCTTCCTTCATCTCTCTACAATATCGTGCTTTGTGACTAAGATCATTTCACTTGTAACATACAATATTTTGATCAATTAATGGTTCGAATGGATTATAATTTTTGTTGGCATGTCTACAAACATTACCACATCTACTATTTTCACCATTCATGTAGCTTGCATAGTTATACCTTTCATTGAGTATACAATTGATTTCCTTGTGTCCATAATTTCCACAAGTATAACAATGTCCAAGAAAGAAATGTTGATACCTAGGATTTGTGGTGTGGTCCATCTAGCCTCCCGATCTATTCTTGTGTAGTTTCCTTCATAATGATTTCTTTCATACCTAATGGGAGATGATCTTCTTGATGTCTCGTTCCTTCTAAATTCTAGTCTTCTATCTTGTTGTTCAACTTGTTTTGGAGTGTTGGTTTCATCATTTTCATCTTCCTTCTCTTTATTTGTTGTCTTCAAACTGTCAATGTATCCTAGTCCTGTCTTGTTGTTTGGAGATCTTTGACTGCTAAGGATATCATCTAATTTTTCAGTTCTTTTTTCGAACTTCTTCATCTTTTCTATTGTCAATAGTAGCTCCCCTTTTGTGTGATCCAATTCTTCTTTCAATTTCTCAAAATCTTCTAATTGTTCCTTCAATCTATCAATGGTATTTTCAATATTGTAATTCTCTTCTTCACAACTACTCAATTCACCTTTTAGTATTATGTTTGTGTTTCTAAGCTTTCTATTTTCAGTTTTAGCATGCTTCAAGTTTTCAAGATTCTCATCTTCTTCTTCACTCTCTACATTGTCCTTGTATCCCCAAAAGGGATCAAGGTTGGTTTCTTCATCTGAATCTTCTTCAAAAATGATTTATTCTTCTTTAGAATTCTTGTGATCATCATCCTGGGTTTCTTGGGTTATGAAGAGGACTTCTCCTCCATCATTATATTCTTCATCACTCTCATCTAAGGAGATGTCATCATCCTTGGAGTAGAAGCTCTTTATATTGTTGAGATTTCTCTTTTTATAGTAGCAGTTTTCAACAATATGTCATATTCTACCATAGTTAAATCATTTTAGATGAGACTTACCTTTGTATCTTCCACTTCCATTCTGGAACCTTCTTACAAATTTTTTTATTTCTTCATCAAGGTCGTTATGCTTGTCTGTTGTATTGTTTATGGCTTTAAAGGCTTCTTCATTGTTTGGTTGGTCACTTTCTGTACTTGTTCTCATTTCGTATGCTATATGAGGCCCATATAATTAATACATTGTCATTTTGGTCAAGTCCCTAGTTTCTTCAATGGCAAAGACCTTAGCATCATACTTGAAGAGAAGTGATCTCAAAAATTTTTGTACAAACAAGGATTCATCGAGCTATTTACCTAATCCTCTAATAGCATTAAAAACTTCATCAACTCTAATAAAATAGGCTGCAATATCCTCCTTTTCATTCATCTTCAAATTTTCAAATTCTCCTCTAGGTCGTTGAATCTTGACCTGCTTAACTTTTGGATCACCTTCGTAAATACTCTTGAGTTTGTCCCATACCTCTTTAGCAGTGTTTCATCCCATCACTTTTCTAGCAATGGTTGGTGCCAATGCTCCTAGAATAAAATGTCTTCCTTTTGAATTACAACTCATAATTTTCTTCTCATTTGGATCTATTGGAACATTATTTGGGATTACATAGCCATTTACAATTGAGTACCAAATGTCTACTCCCAAATATGTTAGGAAAGTTTTCACTCTATCACTCTAGTACGCATAATTTATTCCATCAAATATTTGAATCCCATTTGAAATGTTCTCATAGTCATCCATCTCTACTCAGGATTTTCCTTCCAGTGGTTTAACTGTTCTAAAGGAAACCTTATCTGATACGAATTGTTGATACTGAGAGGGCTGAATCAATATCAAGTAAAATTTAAAACATTTTTAAACTTACACTTAAACCATTCAATTATATACAATGAGAAATGAACAATAGTATAAGAGTTACACCAATACACCACAATACACCATGCACAATATATGAGAAATAATCAATACTTATTGTTCAAGGGAAGTAATGACTTCCAAAGGTAGCTACAATTTCCAAATGTAAAGGGAGGGATAAACCTCCAAGAGGAAGATAAAATCCTACAATATCAAGAGAGGGTTGAACTATCCATCCTTTCCCCTTGCTTCCACCCAATAATATATGAGATATAATAAAACTTTACATTAAATCATCACCATCAACCAACCATCACATAGAACCTGATAATGCTTCCTGAGACTTCTTCAACTTCTGCAATTCTTCAACTCTTGGAATAATATGATCTTGTAGATAATGTTACTCAATGTATTCTCTAAAAATTCTCCAAGTTTCACTCCTTGAATCCTCCACAAAAGAAGTTATAGAGAGAATGGTAGACCTTGTTCAATTTTGGTTTATTCAGGAGAGCAAACTTGTACACAATGCCCCCTGCTCAATATTTAACATCAAAATATGAAAATCTCACAAAAGAAACTAAAGTTCATAATATTTACAATGAAATTGGTCTTACTTAATTTGTATTATTTATGAATAAGTTATGGTTGTTTTACATGAAACACCTATTTATTGACTAGCTTCAGGACTAGTCAAAATCCCTATCTTCCACATAGTGTATATCCAAAATTATAGTGAATAAAGAGATGGTTTTTTTACGAAAGGTACATTGATATGTCTTATAAATACCATATCAATTTCACCATATGAGTCCTTATATAAAAAACGTTATAGAGAAAATGGTAAGATGACCTGTAAATAACATACCTTAGAACACATTTCCAAAATACTTCATCCTCCCTTGAAATCCGACCTTCGTTACTTTTGATTTTCTATGAAATTAGAATTGTGTATAAAATAAATGTATAATGATATGTATAATGATATGTATTTATAACATTTATGTCACTTTATTTTAACATTAGGGATGACCCAGAACTTTCTTATTTTGTAATTCTTTTCTTTAATTGTCTTTAGGGTCGACCTATATTTCCTTCTTCAATTCACATTGTCATCCTGAAACATTCATTTCTCTTCAACCATGAGGATCCACATGAAGTGTCACATAATAATAGAAACAACATGATGTATACTATCCATCAATGGGTGTTGTATCTTCATGTGCATTGTCCTTCATGTCCAAATACCTTCATCAATATTGTGGTCCAAAACCAATGACTAGTGTTGACAACAATGACAACAACCAATCCTCCAACAACAGTTACAAACATAAACATTGTTGTTCTATTGTGATAATGTCAGAACATAATGAAGAAGAGATCATACCTGAAGAGAATTATAATCAAGGACTTCTTACAGAAACTAGGCATAACAACGAAGGAATTTCAACCACCCAAGTTTTGGAAACAATGAAGAACCTCATCATGGAATTAAAAGTGTTTAAACAAGATAATGAAAAGTTGACAAAGGAATAGGAAGACCCGTTAGAAATAAATGAAATGTTGTTGCATAGTATAGTAACCAAAAAATCCCAAAGGACGATGAAAAAGAGGAAGAAATCAACAAAATGTCCTCTAAAAACTCTCGTCATGAAACAAAAAATGAGAATAGTTCTTCCAAAGACACACACATGGCACACACATGGCAGGAAACAAAACAACTATAGGAAGAAAAATAAAACAAGTAGATCACTTGGAAGGTGAATTCAAGAAAATAAAACCATCCACCTTTGACAAAGAATCAAGAACGGGTGAAGAGGTTGAAGCATGGCTACTAGATATAAATAAATACTTCCTTATTTAAAATTACTCTAGTAATATGAAAGTCAGAATGAACATTTACAACTTAAAGGGAAAAACAAGTATCTAGTGGCAAGACCTGAAATTGGCAAAGGGATTGAAAGAGAAATAGATGGACTCGTTAGATTTTAAGAAATATTTCAAGAAGAAATATTTGTCAGAAAGATATTACGAAAGAAATACTAAGGAATTCCATGATCTAAGACTCAGAAAAATTACCATGGACGATCTGATAAATAAATTTCTTTAACTATTGAGAATTTTACCATACATCAAGGAAGACAGAGTAAAGATACAACGATTCTTAAGTTTTCTACCACAGTCATACACATAAAGAATTGAATTTGACAATCCAAATAATTTAAGAAAAGTGTTTATAAAGTCTCATGTGTGCTATGATCAGTACAAACATAGATATGAAATTCCCAAGGCATGGGAGGACAAGAAACAAGACGAAATGAATTAGTGCAAGAAAGGCTTCCAACCAACCCCTATCCGGAATATGGAAAAGAGTTTCCAAAATAAGGAATGTCATTCTGGAACCCATAGTGGTCAAGGGGGAGGTAGACCAGTTAATCTGGGAGTCAGTAAAGTTGGGGAAAACCCCATAGAACCATTAAAGTGTTAGTAGTGTGGAGATCCTCACTTGAGGAGAAATTGTCCACGCTTAACTTCCACAACAAGAAGTACAGTCCATAACCTGGAAGAATCTTCTACAATAGGTGATATGGGAAGAAGAGTGCACATAATTAATGTAGTTGCGTATGGAAGGAAAGTTGATCATCAATCCACTATCGTGGAGGTTGACGGTAAAATTCATGATAACCGCATTTCTATATTAATTGACCAAGGAGCTAGTTTGAGTTATGATACTCCTGTTTTAGTTGAATTAAAGAAAATCATGAAAGTAAAGCATGTTAAGTCATGGTTAGTACAATTATCAACAAGGAGCAATAGAAAAGTAACATATGTGATTCTTGAATGTGAACTCAACATAGATGATCAAAGACCAAAGTTAAATCTGAAATTTTTACCTTTGGGATCTTACGATATAATAATTGGAATGGACTAGTTAGAGAAACATAAAGTAATTTTAAAATGTTACAAAAATTCACTTACTTACAGAGACGAAAACAACACAGTAAGGATGATACAAGGGATCAAAAAACTAGTTTCAGTTAGGCAAATATCAACCATGTATTTTAAGAAATGTAAGAATAAGGGTTGCCAAGTTTATGTTGTTTAAGTAACTAATGAGTCAGAAAAGGAAAACAAACCCAGTATAGAAGAATTTGTAGTCCTACCTGGGTTTAGAGATGTATTTAACGAAATACCAGAACTACCTCCAATAAGAGAGATAGATTTCTCTATCGATCTACTACCTAGATCTGCCACAATATCTAAGGCACCTTATAGAATGTGTTTACCTGAATTAACATATCTAAAAATTCAGTTGCAAGAGTTGTTAGATAAAGAATATATCAGACCAAGTGTCTCACCTTGGGGAGTACCAGTTCCTTTTGTTAAAAATAAATATGGGACTTTGAGGCTATGCATTGACTATTGACAACTAAATAAGATGATTAAAAATAAGTATCCTTTACCCATAATTAACATCCTGTTTGACCAAGTGGGAGGAAAATATATCTTATCTAAGTTAGATTTAAGGTATGGTTATCACCAAGTCAGAATAAAGGAGGAAGATATAAATAAACCAACATTTAGAACATGATACAGACACTATGAGTTTGTCGTAATTCAGTTTGGTCTTACCAATGAACCAACAACCTTTATGTGTTTGATGAATAGTATATTCAGTCTATATTTGGATAAATTTGTATTGGTGTTTATCGATGATATTTTAGTTTATTCGAAATCAGAAGAAGAACATGAATAAACTCTAAAAATAGTATTGCAGACCTTAAGGAAACACAAGTTGCATGTGAAGTTTGATAAGTGCGGCTTCTACTAAAGAAGGATACAATACCTAGGACATGTGATATCCAAAGAGGGTATTTCTATTGATCTAAAGAATATCAATGCCATTATGGAATAGTATATCCCTAATGATGTAGCATAAATTAGATCATTTATGGGAATTACCATTTATTATCGAAGATTTATCAAAGGATTTTATAAGATCGCGTATCCAATTACATCTCTACAGAAAAAGGGAATAAGTTTTACTTGGTCACAAAAGTGTCATGGTGGTTTTGATAAGCTAAAGGGACTATTAACGACAACACCTATCTTAAGGGTAGAGGATCCTGATAAAGACTTTACAATTTGCGAGGATGAAAACAAAGAAGTATTGGGAAGTGTCCTAACACAAGATGGACATGCCATTTGTTACGAATCACATAAACTGAAAGAACATCAATGAAATTATGTTACACATGATTTGGAGTTACCAATCGTAATTCATGCGCTGAAAATTTAGCGACATTATTTAATGGGGACAAAGTTTTTTCTACTAAACGACAACAACGGCTTAAATTTTTTATTCATTCAACGAGATATCAATGCAAGGAAAGCGAGCTGGATATCCTTTTTAAGTGAATTGGATGTAGAAGTAGGACACAAAAAAGTCAAAGAAAACAAAGTTGCAGATGCCCTAAGTCGGAGGAATAACAGACTTTTTGAGATAAGTGTTAGTAAAGAAGAAAATGATATTGAACAAAGAATAAAATCTACAAGCTGTAATGATGAAAAATACATCAAAACAACAATAGAGTTACAAGGAAATGCATAAAAAATGTATAAAACAGATCTGAGTTTAGATAAAAATGGACTACAAAGGTTCAAAAAGTAGGTTGTACATACCTAATTCTGTTGATTTAAAGTCAACAATTGTTGACGAAGTGCACAAAAGGCCATATTTTTGTCATCCAAGATACCATAAAATGATAACAAGCTTAAGAATTTTTTTTTAATAGCCTAACATGAAAAGTGAAATAGCTAAGTACTTATCTAAATGCTTAGATTTTCAACAGGTAAAGGATGAACATCAACATCCAGCCGACCAGCTACAACCTCTACCTATACTAGAATGGATGTGAGAGATTATCTCATTGCACTTCATTACAGGTTTTCCTAAGCCTGAAAAGAAAAATGACTCGATTATGGTAGTGATTGATAAACTTAGAGAATATGCACATTTTATACCTGTGAAATCTACTTATAATGCAATTAATATCGTTGAAATATTTATATTGGATGGAATTCCTAAGATGGTGATTTCAGATAGAGATGTCAAATTTACGTCAAAGTTTTGGAAGGAATGGTTTGAAAGGTTGGATACTAACCTGAATTTAAACACAAGCTACCATCCACAAACGGATGGGAAAACCGATCTAATGAATCAGATTGTGGAAGACATGTTACAAATCTACGTGAGAATGAAACCAACTAAGTGGTAGGAGTACCTACACTTAGTTGAATTTGCTTACAATAATGGCTATCAAACATCAACCAATATGAGTCCCTTTGAAGAATTATACAAAAGGAAATGCACAAATTCGATTAGCTGGGATAATCCAATTGGCAGACTTATGATGGGACCAGAAATGCTCCAAGAAATGGAGAAAATTGTAAAAAGGGTACAACAAAATTTAAAAGGGGCCCAACACCGATAGAAAAGCTACGCAGATTTAAAATGGAGACACCGAGAATTTCAAATTGGGGACCATGTATATTTGAAAGTCAAATCTAGGAAATTGTTCAAAGTTGGTGCCCACGTTTTTTGTCCCCTTCGAGATTTTAACTCGAATTGGATTCGTGGCATATCAACTTGCACTTCCTACAAACTTAGAAGTTCATAATGTTTTTCATGTTTCCTTATTAAAAATATATATTCATGATCCTACTCACATTATTGATTGGAACGTGGTTTAGGTGGAACTATAAGGAAAGTTCCAAGAGGAACCTCTGTGTATTTTGGAAAGTAAAGAAATAGTACTATGGAACAAAGCCATCACCCAGGTAAATGTGTAATGGAAGCACTTTATCCCTGAGGAGGCCAATTGGGAATTTGGGGAAGATTTGCATAAATCTTATCCAACCCTATTCCTATAGAGGAATGAACACTTAGAATAGTGGTTTACTTAAGGAGGAGACGATGTAATATCCCCAAAAATATTAGAATATTAAATTCTAAGTGTACTTTGGAATAAATTTCCATTTTGGGGAAATTTGGATTTGGAAAATATTTTCCATTTACGGAAAATCTAAATTGTGAATTTTATTATTGTAATTAATTATTTGATGAATCTTGGGAAAACATTTGACTTGCCCAACTAACTTATTTTATTTTTACACATGTGAAAGACAAACTTCTTATAAATTAAATGTTGGAAGACAAATGGAACAACCAGGTTAAAAGTAGTTGACTATGACTCCATGAGTGGGGAACATATTTGAGTTACTTCAAGGTTGATTTTTACAAGTGGAAAATGTGTTATTTGACCATTAGCAGCCCCTTAAAATCATGGATTTGTAAAGATATGAATTTCCCAAGGACTAAAGGAAAGACCTTGGCACAAGATGCATATACAAACAACATATGGAGGAGGCAGGATGTTGTTTAGTATGTTGGAGAAAAGAAATCTGTATTTTGTTGTTATGAGCACTGTGAGTGTGAGGCAAAGGAATTTCTAAGTTGTGGATGGTGACTCTAGCTAAAGAGGATCATTTCAGTTTTCCCTTATGGACTCATGGTCAAGTTAGGGGGTGAACAGGGCAAGTGAACTTGGTTTTTCTGTTCTACAGTTGGGTGGAACGTGGTTGTTCCATTTGTATACCAACATTAGGTTTTTAGATATGTGCCTTCACTTCCATTCCTTGTCAATATTATGTTTGATTATTAATTGTTAGGAATGTGATGGGTTATGTGATGATGATGATATATATATATATATATATATATATATATACATATGTGCTCACCTTGCATGAATAGTAGAACTACTGTATGCTCCTAGTAATCATTAAGTAGGTTTATACACAAACACACACACACACACACACACACACACACACACAAACACATATAAATGATTGTATATACACATATATGTATTGATACAGAAAGAAATGATAGAAATGTTGTATGTTCCTATTGGTCATTAAACATGGTTAAATAGATATAAATGACTATATATACATATATATGTGCTCATGCATAAAGGAAAAATAGAACCGCTCCTATGTTCCCACTGACCATTGATTTATATATGTTGAATTTCTATTCAGATTGGTATAACACCATAGTGAAAAGATAGAAAGAATAATAGTTTGAATACAACTTTCATTACTACAAAAAACATAGTGGTGAACTCAAAGTATATTACAAAATCAAACCTTGTATTCAATCGAGAATTGTTCAAAATATTACAATATCATAGACCAAAGACTCCACAGTAACTTGTAATGTAAACATAATTCTAAGAAGTACATAGAGAATCATGTTTTAATCGAAGTAAGGTACGCCTAGATCAAAACTCGAATACCGTTCGAAGAAGAGGTTTCCTCGATCCATTTTCCTCGATTGTATAAACTTGCAAAAGGAGAAAAGCGAGGGTTTAGTAATATATACTAGCATTTTTATTCTATGGAAATTAAGTATAAATAATAAGTTAAAACAATACTTAGCTTGAGTTCGACAAAGAACCATATCACCACTTGTGCTTGTGTGAAAATCTATCCATGACCCAAAAGTAGGAGGAGTGGTCCCAAAATCAACTGATGGGTACCCCCGTAAAACAAAACAAGGCCCCATCATTAATTTAATGTAATTGTGCATAAGTATTCACTTATAAAATAGATAAAGTGAAAGTAAATAACTAGAGTCAAATATAGATTGTGCATATACTAAGAAAACAGAGTATATACTTACACATAGCATAAATCTACAATTCCTACAGGATTTAAGACTCTATCTATAATTACATAGAGCACATTTACGAATCTCCATGGAGGGTAAGAAATGTGTTTGCATACACAGAGAATGAATTACGATTTACAGAGTGTTGATACATATATATTACACACTGTAATCATGAATCGCCACAGAGGGTAAGTAACATTTTTTGCATACAGGGAGAATGAATTACAAGTTCTATAATGTTGATATGTATATTTTACACCGACCGTAATCGTGAATCCCCACCTTGGGTAATTAATGCTTTTGTATACTTAGAGCATACATCATAGTTTTTATAGTGTTGAGATATTCTACACAGAGTGTAATTATGGATCCCCACAGAGGGTAAATGATGTTATTGTACACACAGAGCATAAATTATGATCCCCAAACAGTGTTAACATAGTTTACATAGAGATTAATTACAAATTCTGATACAGGGATTTACACTGCGATTTATAATTTTACATAGGATGGAACCCACAAAACTCCCACAAAGGATTTATTCTACCTAGAATATAAATGGAGGAATTTCCCATAGAGGGTTATTGAATATATATATGCATAAATGGTAAATTTGAAAATCCCTATGGAGTTCGACAATAGACAATTCAGGAAGGAGACAGACGAGGGTTCGACCCTTAAAAAATTTTGGGCCACGAAAGAACTGTAACAAGTATGTGCAGAAGAACAACAAACAACTGAGGGAAAAATTAATATCCTCCAGGCCTGAACATTAAACAAAGAGTAACCTCGGGAGAAGAACGCTTAAGATGGCACAATGATAATACAATGAAAAACCTTAACAAAGATCGAAATGGGAGTCTCTTAAACACAGAGTAACCTCGAGAGTAGAAATATTAAGGTGGTGCAACAATAATACAATGGAAAACCTTGAAAAAGAGAGAAATGGGAGTCTCTTAAACACAGACTAACCTCAGGAGTAGAACAGTTATGGTGGCACAACGATAATACATGTAAAACCTTAACTGAGAGTGAGATAGGGAGTCTGTCCATAGACCTCTCTTACATTACTTTACACTAAACAGAGTATTCTATCATGATATATATAATAAATAGAGTTATTTTACTTACCTTACACATAGGATAACCCGAGATGTGTCGCCTCCTCCCATCCTTAATAGAGCCAATATTCCCAAGTCACCAGCTATACAGAGCAGGGGAGAATGTGAGCATAAAACACAAATGGAATTTCTGCATTTCAGCATAGGGAAAAAATGTTACAGGACTATTGGCACAAGGGCATACCCAAGGTTCAATGCTACAAGAGCACACCAACAAAGCCCTAACTACCGACCCTTTCAGCAACACCTGGAAGGAAGAAAAAGTGTCACCCGAGGTAGAGGCAGGGGTGGTTGCAGGACTCAAATGTATGCAACCATAGCTGGGACACAGATCAGTGATTATATCACTTATAGAGAACTTAGCATTGATTATCCATGAATATTCAGTCCTTATTATACTTCGTAGATAGAATAGAGCATCGCAGTAGTCACTTATATCTAAGGTAAATTAGCACTTAGCAACAATAAACATGTGAGATCCAATAGTTCAGCACTAAGTATATTCATACATATCAAATCTACTATGTATACCTATCTAATAAGAACAAAGCATAAATATATCCATCTAAATATATCAAAGCACTTAGCAAAATAAGAGATAATCACAATAAGTCAAGGCAGAAATCATAACACATAGATTTGCATGGTTCACCCCCACCCTGGGGCTATGTCCACCTACTCTTATTATATATTATCATCGGCCAATCTGTTACAAGAAAAAATCCATAGGAACCCTTACTTCGCATAGGACAAAAGATCTGTGTAGCCCGCTAGATCCTTCTTCCTTTCCTTTCAACATAAATCCTTCTATATCTTCACACAGGGACTTGCACTAAGCTCTGCAAGTCTATACAGAATGCACAAAGCTCTCAATCACACCGATCTCTTCTTGGCACTTAGCCTATATCACATAGCTACAAAAAAATCCCTCCTTTCTCTACTAGATGCCTATATGTCTATTTATACATACAAAATGAGCCTAAGTGTGGGTAAAACCACGTGCTGACATCCCTTTTCCATTAAATATTCCCAAAACCCAAAAGGGGACCTGAAAGTGGGTCAAGATCCCTTGATCTTTTCTTCATCTAGTGCTCCATCTTCGACAGGCTGTTGAAGTCCCAAAAACGGTCA
>JZKD02S1641347.1:487698-498809 GCA_000966675.3 Picea glauca
GCCCCCCCTCTTACCCCCCTGCGTGCCCGGCGCAAGCGCTCAGACACTACTACTCGTGCAAAGAATATAACACATACCCAACATCTATTGTTCAATTTTTTCACCTTCGATCTCTTCGCCATCACGCCCTTCATCTGGTGAAATGGATGTAGTCCTCACAAATGTGTTGTCTACATCATGAACATCTTCAGGCTTCTTCATCTTGCTTGGTCTGGGTGTATCTTGCATAGATTATGGTCTATCTACATCAGACAACTCCATAGAGTTGGTTGGATTAAGGCGGTCCACCGACCATTCTTTAGTGATTTCTTCTAAGTCTTCCTCTATTAGCTTCTAATATAACTGCAACTACTATTTGTGATCATCAGCATGCACTGTTATATAAATGAAGTGGCGGTCTGCACTAAACTTCATTAAGGGCCAAAACCTGTGGAGGGTATTCAAGGTCATTTGAGGCTTGGACTAGATGGATTGCTTCAACCGGTTGTAGTATGTATGGAAGACGACATTGGAATGCCACTTCTTGTTCATATCATTAAAGTACCATAGCATACAAAACTTCGTGGCCAAAGGTTGGAAGGGCTCGATGTTGGGGAAGGTTGCACCTTCTGGCATTTCCCATGCAATGAATGCAATTAGGATGAGAAGCCAAATAAAGTGGAACTCATTCCCTTGGTCTTGCACTTCTTTGCAATAAAGCTCCACCTAGTTTACAAGGTACTACGCCCAATTCATCTATAGTCCCTCTGCAGACTTTCCTGCGTGGTCAACTATGAATCCAGTCACTTAGGTGGGTCGGTTCTTGCAAACTATCTTGCCTGTGATAGAGGTTACTTTGTAACCTAATGTACCCTTCTCGACATCGCCATAAGTCTCTTGGATTCTCTGTGCTAATGCTCTATCTGAGGTCTTTCCAGCGTAAAAATCCTATGGGTCAGGGCCCTACATGCTCATCCCTGTGATCCAATTGATCAAGGTTGGATTCATAGTGATGCGATGGTTCAACCATAAGTAACCTCCATGATAGCATGATAGTAGTAACTTACACATGCATTCACCTCTTTATGTCGCCTGAAGTGCGAGATCTTCATCACATTGAGAAGTGTGGACTGCGCGAGGTTTTGGGTCCATGGCTATGGGATAATATTCAATTTTTTTCCTTTGTTCCTAGTCAGATACTTGTGTGGGGGGAGCATGTTGTAAGACTTCTTGTCGCCAAGGTTGAATTCATTGAACTTCAACGCTGCGAGCTTATCCTATTTGGCTCGAACTGCACATATCCCTTTCGGGAGGCATGCCATGACCAAAGCATAGTCAAAATCTCTGGGCACGTTGTCTCAGTTGATGGCACTGCTTAGAGGGGGTAGGTAGGTAGGTAGGTAGAATGATCAGAATTAGCTTGGCGTTCACAATGTTGTCTCTATGCTTCGTTCTTGTCTTTGTCGCAATTCTGAAAGTTCCTTCTCCACGAGAAGTCAATGGGGAATCTTGCGCTCCTCTTGTTGATGATTCTTTCACACCTGCAGACATCCTTCTTTTCGACATGATTTTCTTGGTTCTGAAATTAGTGAGTACTTCCTTCATAGATTCTTCAAGTATGCTAAGCTCTTCAGACATACGCACTTGGGATAAATTATCGGGGTCAGAATGATCTTAAACACTTCTCAGGAATGAAAAATGAGGGCATGATGATGATTGTATACACTTTCTATTCTATGGGCTTCAAATTATCAGTTGGTAAAAGTGTTCTTTGGTCATGGCGCGACGCGATAAATAGGTGATCTTGGTAATGATTTTCTTTGCAATGGGTTTGGGCCTCATTAATTTGTGTTCTGTCCATTATGGCATGGTTCGATGGTCTGGTGATGAGCCATCAATGCTTTTCGATCCATTCGAAGTGACAGTCAAATGGGTATATCAGCCTCTAACAGCTATATTGCTTCACCACGATGAAGTGGCCTATGTCATTGTTCTGATATCTTGGCGAAGTTCAAATTATACAAGTTTTCCTTTTGCGAGGTACCCTCGAGAGCTTGTTGTAACCTTTCAATATTAGCCTTCTTCTTAGTCAACTTTATAGCCTTCTTCCCCGTGAGCTTCATCTCGGCGGTTCTTTTCTCATTCTGATTCTTATTTTCCTTTGACATAGTCACTTCATGCTGCTGAGATTCTTTCCTAAAACTCAGGGGTAGTACTTATTCTATATCTGAGACAGATACTTCAATCTTCTATGAGTCATCTAATGTTCTTGCAGTTTTGATATCTGGGCTTCTAGTGTCAAATAACTTTGATTTGTTCTCCTAATCTTCAATCAACTGCGCGATCCTTCTAATCATGAAATCTTTTAGCTCTTGTCTCTATTTTTGTAATAGCTTTCTTCTTCCTTCTTTTTGGATTGATCTCTCTCAATCCAAGGTTTTCCAAATAACATAGTAAATGGGGCTCTATCCTCAATCAACATGATAATCTCAAAATCTTCTTCTGTCGAAGTTCCATTGACATTCATAAATATCTGAGTGAGCCTTCCACATAGGTTCACCTTTTTTCCTCTGAATAGTCCTATTCCTCCTAATTAAGGGGTCATATCAGGCTTCCCTATGGATTCCCAAGTTATTTTTGCAATAATGTTCACTGGTGTTTCTTCATCAAGGAGAGAGTCAATGTCGAAGTCTCCTATTCCTACTTCAATGCATTATTTTTCTTTAAAGATATTTGGTAGCATAACATGTCAGTGATCGTTCAAGGTGTCTTTCATTTGCAACAGTATCTTCTCTGATTCTTTTTGGGGTTCTACTATTTTTGGATCTTCCTTAGGGTTTTCTTCATTCAGATTCATTCTTTCGAGCTTAGCAATCATTCTAGGGCAATCCAATACTTCATGGTCCAAATCTTTGCAACAAAGGAAACTAGGTTTTCCACGAGGGCATTCCTTAGCTAGATGTCCTAGTCTTCTGCAACTGTAACATAAGGTTAATCCTCTCTTCCTTTTAAATGATCCCCAACTTCTTCTATACTGCGCACTAGGATCATGGTAGCTAGTCTGCAAAAAATTCTTTCTAGGATATTGCATCCATTTGTTAGTCCAAACATTCTTTCTATGCATAGGTATAACATATCTATCACTATTCTTATTAGGTCTATTCATATCAAGCTTTCTTTCATCTATCAGAGACCTAGTTTTCAAGCCAGGATAGAATCTATCAAACATACCTAGATCCATACTCTAGAAATAAAAAATTTCACTTATTTTACTTTTATAGAGCACAAAGCTCCCAGATCTAAGACCATTTAACTATTCTTACCTTTATTAGAGAACATAGTTTACATATCTTACTTATTTTTTGCAGATCCGACCTCTCTTCTTCAGAAACTTCCACTTTTACCTTTCTTAGAGCACAAAGTGTTCAAATCTCACTTATTTTCTTCAGATCTATCCTTCCTTTATTTAGCACAGAGCTTTTCAGATCAGGTGGATTACTGGGCACTAGGGCACAGATCCACACACAGATCTCCCATAGTTTCACGATGAATCTTTGCACAAATATTCTTCTTCCTCAGTTCCTAGCAATCAAAGTTTCAGGTCTCGACAACGGAACCATTTTTTGGCACAAGGGCATACCCAGTGTAGATACAGGGGTGGTTGCAAGAATCAAATGTATGCAACCATAGTCTCACCCGAGGTAGAGACAGGGGTGGTTGCAGGACTTAAATGTATGCAACTGTAGTTGGGACACAGGTTTGTGATTATATCGCTTATAGAGAACTTAACATCAATTATCCATCAATATTCAGTCCTTATTATACTTCATAGATAGCACAGAGCATCATAGTAGTCACTTAGATCTAAGGTAACTTAGAAGTTAGAAACAATAAACAAGTGAGATCCAGTAGTTCAGCACTAAGTATTTTCATATATATCATATCTACTATGTATACCTATCTAATAAGCACAAAGAATAAATATATCCATCTAAATATATCAAAGGACTTAACAAAAGCAAAGATAAGCACAAAAAGTCAAGGAACAAAGAATAACACATAGATTCATGTGGTTCACCCCCACCCTGGGGTACGTCCACCAACTCTTCTTCTATATTATCGTTGGCTAATCAATTACAACCACAAAGCCATAAGAACCCTTGCTTCGCATAGGAAAAAAGATTTGTGCGGGCTTCTAGATCCTTCTTCCTTTCCTTTCAACATAAATCCTTCTATATCTTCACAAAAGGACTTGCACTAAGCTCTGCAAGTCTATACAAATTGCACAAAGCTCTCAATCACACAGATCCCTTCTTAGCACTTATCCTATATCAAATAGATACAATACAATCCATCCTTTCTCTACTAGATGCCTATCTGTATTTTTACAATCAAAATGGGCCTAAGCGTGGGTAAACCAATAGGCCGACATCCCTTTCCCATTACATATTCCAAAAACCCAAAAAGGGACCCAAAAGTGGGCGAAGATCCCTTGATCTCTGCTTTGTCTGGCGCTCGATATTCGACAGGCTGTCGAAGTCCCAAAAATGATAAAATATGACCAAGTAACTTCAAAACTTGGTCAAGGACCAACAAGGACCAATGGGGAAAACAATGGACGTTCGTTACCTCAGGCCTCATTAGAGGAGTAACACAGTATATATGCGCTATCACCTCTGCCATGTGAAACTGTGGAGATGGTGAGTCTACATTGGATGCAGTGGACGAAGTGTCAAGTTTGGGAGGTACATCTTAGGTCTCTCCATTAATGGGATAGCTAGGATTTAAATGCCTACAGGATCTAATCTGACATCCTCCATTAAAACAAATTCAAACCAATTTATTGTTGAGTCATGTTTTGAGTCAAGTAGGGTTACAAACTTTATGTATGTATTGGTATATTCTTTCTACTCTATGATAAGGGCATACATTGTTGGTTCCAACACTTGGGGATATATCATTGCGGATATTGCTAGTGTTATAATAGTATGCATGTTAAACAATAGGTGCATCTCTTAGGCTATAGTCATACGAGTTGAAGTATGCATATCAAAGACTGTATGTTAAACGTTATGAAATGTTATGGATAGTGTTAGTATATAGTATACATGAGATAGATTATATGGTAAACAATATATGTATAAATATGTTGATATGGGTAGAGTTAAGGTTATGGTATCCAGAGGTTAGTTTATGTGATAAACTATATATATATACGTATTGACATGGATAGTGTCAGTACTATGGAATCCATATGATAGTTTACATGGTAAACAATATGTATGTATATCATTATGGATAAGTGCTAATTGTTATGGATAGACTATATGATAATCTTTACTCTTTAGTTTATTACACACTGTAATTTTTGGATAACATGACTGTTTGCACCCAATTCGTCACCTGGTGAGAAAATCGAGGGTGCTTACATGCCCTGTTGGGTCTTGCAGAGTATGACAACTGTGGAAGGAAGGGTTAGAGGAAACAAAACAAACTACAAGCAAGAATTAAAGAAAAATAAACTAAAACTGTGAACATATGGATAAAGAAACAATAAACACAAAAAGACACCGATATCACCAATGGTTTTGAGCTGATCAATTGACGAAACGAGAGCATGATGAAGGAAGGGAACTGTGGTTCCTTCTTCCCCCAAAGGAAGGCTTTTGAGGCCCTCACAAACTTTCTTTCCTTACAATGTGAAGAAATGAGACTGATGGTGAAACAACTCCCAGCACATCCACTCAATGGAGAGGCGGATGGCTCTATGAAATGTTGTCAATGTGTTATCGTCAAATAATGAGCCCTTGACAATCTTAGCATCATAACAATACTTGAAATTCCTTGCGAAAACATTGTTCCTTCATGGATTTTTATAGCAGATCACCGGGCGATTATGTAACCTTTTCAAAGTGTGAAAAGGGGCTCTTTAAGGCTTCATTAGGTCATTAACCTGCCTACCCTACAGATTCAGCTTGGACTTGGGAGTCAAATCAGATTGGGAGCTGGTCCGTAAGTGGTTGAGAGGCCGGCCAATTCAATAAATGTGTCGTTTTAGCAGGTGCGCTGGTTTTGTCATTGACAGCCACGCGTCATGCGCGCATGCGCACAGAGTACGTTCTTGTCCTGCACATGTGTGCGCGCACCAAACTAATATGAAGCGCCCTTCAATTTTTGGTTACTTTGTATATTTTTTGACCCTTTTGGAATGTTGTGAAATTAATTCAATGCCATGAATGACTTCATTGTTGTTTTAATGATGCGGAGTTCTTGTCTCCATGTGTGGATGAAATTTCAGTGGTAATAGATGCCCCCTGATGGATGAGGTTAGGAGCATACGTATAGCCGAAATCCATCAATGTTTCTTCTACTGAGAATGTTCTTGTAAGGGAGAGCAATAGTGGGACCGTTCGGAGCGATCCGTTGGAGAAAAAAGGAACTGGTAGGACCCGACCTTCTGAAAGTTTGTGCAGAAAAATATACAACTGTGTACAAACGAGGCAGCCATGCCCCATGCTCGTGTTATGTAACTCTGAAAAAAGATGACGGAAGTGTTGGTGTAGACAACTGCAGCGCCCTCGGGGGTGGTAATGATAAAGGCAGAAGACAATTTTGCAAAGTAACATACTCTGAATAATAGGCAACGATCGCGGTAATAAGCAGCGACGATGATGTGGGCATTGATGGCCCTACCAAGTTCAGAGGTCTTCGGAAAATGACAAAAATAACTGCAATAGTCGCAAAGTAAGACCCGCCATAACATGAGAGAGTGTTGGCGTCAAATGTTGTGGGGGCCAATGACAGCAGGGAGCAATGGTGTTTCACCCTGTGTTGTCCGATATCTCTCATTAAAATAAAGAATGAGAATCAAGATACTGTCGCCCTTCTGGAAAAGTGTGCTGATGTCGACAAAAGGGGGACGCGACTCCCAGAAGCAAAGGGCTCCGTGGAATCTATTGAGGTGAGGAAGTGGCAGAGGTACATGGACAAATTCAAGGAGTGGGATGACTCAAGACTGCCCTTGGCTCAAGGATGTATGAGAGAAACAGTGGCCGCAACCGTGTAACAAGGTCGAGTGTCAAGGGGACGACAAGACCGGTGCTAAGTTGTGCCAGAGGCGGGACAAGGTGAAAAAATTCAGAGGGTAGAGGTAACTGACCTGTGGAGTACTCTGAAGATATGGACGATGCCGGCAAGGGTAAATGATAAGTAACGCTCCAACAAAGGGTGACATGGGTTGCGTGTGGCCAAAAGAAAGCAAGTCGCAAATGGTGACGACAAAAAATGTCATGACTGAAAATAAAGGTGTTTGTACAATAAATAATGAATAATTTTAGAGAGAAATGTACAAATACAGAAACGGGTGCCCCAGTGTGAAATGTGTGCCCCAGGGAGGGTAGAATTGTCTTGGGAAACTGATGAAGGGTGGGGGCCCCATTGGTGAGTTTCTGTATGAGGTAGGTGAAATGAGGGTAGGTTCGCAGATGGGAAAACTGAGTGTGGATGAAATGAAGGGCTCATGATCCTGCGAAGGTGCAGGTAAAAAATAGAACCATAAAGAGATAACCCGGAAGTCCATGTGGGAAAGCTAGAAAAATGAAGAGAAAGAGTATGTGGCTGATTCACGACATGATGAAAGACTATCGAGACTCCCATCCCTAAAGGGTAATGAAAAAAATCATGAGTGTCAAACATGCCAAAGGGTGCTAGGAATGGGACAACTCATGTGGGTGAGGATGCTATCGGGTTACAGTACCGAAGATGCAAATGGAGGTGTGGGTACTGCAGAGCCAGGAATGAGGATCCTAAAGGCTAATATCAGAGGGCCTGACTGGAAATGTAGATGCAATACAGTGGGATAGACTACATGCCAGTGCTGAATATATACCTGAAGGGATGATGTTGATGACCGATGAGAAACTACCTGTACACATAACAACCAAATACCCAAAGTGAACACTATCTGAAGAGAATCAAAGATATGAGCTTGTATTTGATAAATGTGACTATGCGCGTGCATACCTGACCATGATATGGAAAAAAGGGCACCCCGAGAGCCTAGGATGAAAGGTGGCCCAGGGACAACCGTGATGTAGGCGGCGAGATGCTGATCTCGTGGCTGAAGACGGTTTGAAAAACAGACACCTTGGGCTCCCGGAATGTTGAGTGGAAGTTTGGAAAAAGGCCTATATATAGCTGTAGGGCCCACATTGCCACCTCATTTGTACCTGCTACTACAGTAACTGGATGAGAAGATTGCATAGGAGATTTGGAGTTTCAGGGAGCACGGGGTATCGGGTCGACGTTGTGCGAGTATCAGGTTAGTGGTCTGATCATCCTGCATAGAAATAGGTTTCCAATTTTGGGGCAGGGTAGGTACGGGGGGCCGTACAGGGGGTTTAAGGGGTTTTTTCATAGGATGTGGGCCCGCATGCATGGGAGATTCAGTGGAAGGTGCACATATGTGCATGCCTGTCCACATATTAGATGCGCATGGGTGCGTGTGGGTGAGAATTTAAGGCCCGCCCTAAGGGTGCGCCTGTGAGGTGAACAGGTGCGCATTAGTGAGCACCTATGGGGTGAACAGACGCGCTCCAGAGCGCGCCTATGGGTTTGACAGGTGCACCCTAGAGTGTGTCTATATTGTGAACATGCGCTCTCACAAGCGTGCCTGTGAGAAAAATAGGTGTTCATACGTGCGTGCCTATATAGTGAACAGGTGCGCATGTGTGCCCGCCTGTGGGTGGTAAAACCGCGCCTTAGAGGCAAGTTTTCAGGGTAAAAGAAGAGCCTTTTTGATGCATTGGATGGTTGCATAAGCTAATATAGGAATCTGTGTTGTGTGTAGGTGGCTAGCAGTGACCATGGATGTGCAGTGGCGTGAGCGAGACTAGTCACAGTTGCGAGATGTTGTGGCCAATGCAGGGCCTTCAGTTCGAGCGGCTTTAGCAGCCAGTGGGTTGCTAAAGTTCTTTGAGTGCCCGTTGATATGGGCACAAGAGTACTTACTCCATTTTCTGCTCCAGATGTGGAGCCCATATCTGCACTGTTTCCTCATGCGAGGAGAGCAGATCCCCATCACTGTAGTGGAGGATATATATTTCTTGATTGGGCTCCCCTTTCGGGGAACACCGCTACCAGCAGCGCCTATGCTGCCAAGGGGTACACAGTTGTCAGAGGTCGTCGAGCAATATTTCTCAGGCGAGCACTACATGTCTAGGAATGTAGTGAGTATTAGTGGTATAGATGCCCTGTTGCATCATTGCATAGCGGCGATGATTGTTCAGGTGTATGGGTCACTTGCGACCCAACGGATCAGTGGTGGCCAGCTGCTGGTGCTGGAGAGGGTGGTGGTGGGCCGTGAGCGGTTCTCCTGGGGTTTGACACTACACATGCGGATGATCGCGCAACTGGACCGTTGTCGGTCCACAGGTACTGGGGAGTTTGCGTTCGGCTCTATCCTGGTAGCCTGGTTTCTGGAGAGGGTGTCGATGCTGCACCCGCGGGTTCTTCTAGAGGTGCCTAGGGCACGAGAGCCTTGATTGAGACGTTGGTCGTCGGTTTTGGTTCCCCACGATGGTGGCGAAGGTGGTCATTATTTTACGGCGCAGGCGGCGCAGATCTGGCGGCAGATGCTACAGGTCATACTTCGATACCCCTATGCTGGGGTGGACTTCCAGGGGGACCCAGACATGGTACTTCCTCCTGGGGAGGTTTTTGATCACCGAGGTATGTTGAGTTTTGTATGTTTTGATTTATGTTGTGATTTTGATATACCAGTTTATATTTATGATGATAGATATTGATATGATCGTGTGTTGGTTGTTTTGTGCATGTGCAGATTTGGCACCTCCCGGGCGTAAGGTGGAGTTTCAGAGAGTGTCGGCTCAGCGAGATCTGGAGAGACTGCCACGTGGAGGGAGACATCGGTGGGATGAGGCCACGGGGGCACCAACAGAGCCCGAGAGACCGGCGAGGAGGTGTCGATTTGATGACCCTCGTGCGGGGCCATCACACGCTTCTCCAGCGGCGGCCGAAGGTGATTTTGATGATATAAGCCATCGTCTGGAGACGGTGTTATAGGATGTGCCTGAGGGCATGTGGATCCGCATCTAGGACGAGGGGTTCCTGGAGCAGTGCATAGGGTTACCGCCACCATGGCGGTCGATCGTGCGACAAGCAGCTGTGCTTGCCGCCATGACTAGTTGATGCCTGTCGTCGGGGAAGGAGGGTACTGCAGGTGTTCCACCACCACCGCCTGGGGTAGGTGGGGGTGGGTCACCACCTCCTCCTGAGAGAGGAGCATATGGGGGTGCGATAGAGGCACCCTGATGGATATATTTTGCATATCTTTTTGGATTGTATATAGGTTGGTGAGCCGATTTTGTACCGAGGTGTGGCACTGGCCTACGGACATATGTATTTTTTGTATGTAAATAGTCGGATGGCCTGATAGGCCTTGATATATATATATATATATATATGAGTATACATCTTTTTGAGATCCTGGTATTGTTTACATATGTTTTTTTTTTGTTGATAATGATGATGATGTCTATCTTATCTATATGCTGTGACAGGATGTATGAGATATGTTATGTATGTGTAGCTTGATGTGATATATGTCAATCTAACACCATGTTAGCTATTTCATCTGTTGTTTGATTCAATTGTCTTGGAATATGTGTAAATGTAATGGAATCAAAATGTCGAGATAATAATCTAACCTGCAGGTATTTGGGAAAGAGGCATGGATCACGTACACAATAAACATTGTTGAGTTGGAGAACGACTAGTTGAGAGTCGAGGAAGACGCTAAGGTGATGAATATGATGACGCTGGGCATCGGCTAGGAGGCCAATGACAGCAGTATATTCGGCTTGGTTGTTGGTTTCTGACCCCAAACATATGCCGCTTGAATGTAGCATTTCATGTGAGGGGGTGTATAAATCCCAAGCCGCTGAAGCGAGATTTTGTGTCCAACGGCTGGCGCCGTCGGCGTAACCAATGTGGTAGACTAGTGAAGGAAGCATCTGTCAATAGCACAAAGGATAGTTTAGACGAGAGGGGTGAGAGAAAAAAGATTAAAAACACTAGAAAAAAGAAAATGACCTAAAGTAGTGTGACTACTT
>JZKD02S1641347.1:520102-535759 GCA_000966675.3 Picea glauca
AGAAAAGAGAGGATGGCTCAAAACTCACATCACTCATTTATTGCAGAGTATGGAGATCCCAGCCGAAAGTCTACCCGGAAAGGTCCCCTGTACTGGTTCTCTTCAGGAAGGTCACGCTGAGTCTTCAACTCGACAGAAGAACCTGCACACGCCAATTCAACATTCAAAGGGATCAGCTACCACCCTGACTTGAGCCATGCTGAATTAAAGAGGTGTATTACAGGGGAACAAAGGACATATTTGATTGAGGAGACGTCACCCTTTGAAAATTTTGAGACGCCTCCACTGGACGAGAGGAGGGGAGGAGTATATGTAGGCATTTTTTCCATTTTGTAATGATCAATGGTAGAGCAGAGCTCCCTACTGTAAAGTTTAACTGACATCCTAGTTTGTTGGATATGCATCTGTATTTGAGATATCTTGTTTATGACAGACAATTTTTCTCGCTCCATCTAATTTCCGTCTCATGCTTAGAGAGTTCGTGATTGACTGAGTCGCGCGAATTATTGCAGTTCTGTTATAATAAATGATTTATCGTTGCATTATTGGATTCTCTAGTTTTCTGTATTTAAGTGCAAGAAGACCTTGCGTTTGGATGCCTTCTTCCACAGTCTGTTAGGAACCTGTCGTTTGTAGCAGACCTTCGCACTCTGTCCATATAATTCTTCCGCCTGTTCACCCTTTACTACAACTCACTGTCTGAAGTTTATATAAGACCTCACTCACCTATGCATGTATGGCCTAGTTTTGAAGTTGAAATGATATCGTTTTGAGTTGGATTCCATTCGGTCACCCCATCTATAAACAAACCGTGACATCAAACTGATGGGTGTCGAGCTCTGCTCCTGCTAGCAATCCAAGAGTGACTTCCGTCGCCAACAGAATGTACACTACAAAGGAATTTGGATTTGAGGTGTTAAGGTCTGAGAAATCTTGAAGGCCCAAAATCCAAAGTAGATCTCGATCATCCAATTTCGACGACACATGAACTGTCGATTGTAACCCTTCATCGCTTTGTGAGTTCGACAGTTCATGGAAATGGAGGTGTAAATTATTGTGGTGTGAGATCTTTTGAAGGCCCGAAGGCTAGAGATGATATTGACTGTTAGTTGTGAAGGACACGTGGGTCATGGATCCCATCCCTTCATCAGTTTGAATATCTAGAGGTGTGGTGGAGATAGGGTTCAAGAACTCCCAAAGCCCAGAGTTACGAAAATATCTCAGTCGTTAACTGCTAGGGATTGTAGACCATTGATCTGTGAGCCTCCAAATAGTTCTCCAATTTGAATTTGAGAGGATTTGTAGTGCTCTATTGTGAAAATATTTGAAACCTAGAGCGCATAGTAATCATGGACCATCAATTCAAGGTGGATGCTAGTCGACCGATCTGCTACTTCAGAGTTCACATATTCATGGGATTTGCATGTTGGAGTAGGGGATACTCCTGAAGCCTGGAGTCTTAGAAATTCTGTGAGCCATAGATCATCTCATGGATTGTGGATCATTTATTCCTTAGATGTTCAGGTGACTCACCAATTCAACATCTATAAGTTTTGGAAGGTGTCAAGAGTAGAACTTTCAGAGCCTAAGGCTCTAGAGAGCCGAAGTATCACATTTTCGTTAGGTGCCTGGTCATAGCCCTCAGTGACATGAGGTTTTGGGAAAAAAAGAGGGGCTAGAGTCAGGATTTGACTTTCAAAGGTAAAAAGTGGTTTGGCCTATGCTTCGGTCGGAGGTCATAAGGCCCTTGCAAACACAATTTTGTGTGCGGGTAAAGGAAACAAATCCTATGGAAATTAATTTTGAGTTTTTAGTAGGAGCCTGAGGGATGATTCAACTCCAGAGATGAATGATCCTTAGACTAGGAGGTCGCACGAGCCCTAGGAGGAGGTGGGGGTTTGCATCAGAATCTCTATCATATTACAAAGTATACTCGATAAAACTTTGTTGGTGTCTCTGACTTGGTCATTGGCCCATGGATAGTAAGGAGTTGAGTTTTCATGCCGCAAACCCAACTTGGAAGTTAACTCCGACATCATATAATTGTGAAAATGACTTCCATGATCAGTGACAATGGCTTGAGGCACTATGAATTGAGTAATAATGTGATTAAAAATGAAAAGAGTTGTAGCCTTCCTAGTATTGTTAGATGTGGGAATCGCCTCAGACCATTTAGTAAAATAGTCTACAATGATAATAATGTAGCCATGTCCCTCGGTCAAGTGAGGGTTACATGTCATGAAATCAATGTCACATTTTTCAAACACACGAATGAAAACTACAAGGTGAAGAAGAGCAGAAGGGGCATGCAATTTACGATCATATATCTGGCACGCATGAAATTTTTTGACCACAAGAATGCAATCTTGAAATAATGATGGCCAAAAATATCCTTCCCATAGAATTTTTGGGTTGTGGAATACGCAGAGATATGACCACCACATGCTACACCATGGCAGTCATTAAGTTCTGTTTGATCTTCCTCATGTGTTAAACACCGCCAAAAATTGAATCGACACAACGAAGATAAAGTGTATTGCCAATAATAATGTATTGGTGAGCTTAGTGTCAAATACGATGACATTCATTACTAGAGATATTAGGATAAAAGTTTTGGGTTTGGATGTAGATGATGATATCTCCATACCATAGATTGAAATAGATGATTAGAAAAAGGGACTCATCGAGAATAAATTCTTATGTCAAACTCTCAGAACGATGATGAATATCATCCCAAGGAGATTATTCCAAATACATGACCTCTAAGATACTCTTGTAAGTTGGTAAATTATCATCAAAAGGTTTGGGAGATGCCACAGAAATAAGCCAAGAAGAGTGAGAGTACTCTTCAAAAACGTGACTCATAGGGTCACTAGTGTTAGAAGCAGTCATAGAGGAAGATTTAATTGGTTCATAAGAGATTTCAATTGGACTAAGTGGCATTCTATTGCCATAATTGTCATATTCAGATGGACTGACCCAAGGATCATATGAGTGAAGGGATTTACTAGTATAGTCAAAATAATGTTGGCATGGGAAACAATTGGAGGAATGTCAGGTGGTGGGAGTGGAAACGTTCCCATAATAGATGAATATTTCAAAATACCCACTCCAATATCCTCATAGGAAGATGGGGTTTTCTTTATAAAAGGAACACTATGAATGTGTGAATCAGAATTAAAGTCGAAGAGTTGGTCTACCATAACTATTTTTCCTTGATGGGGGAAACACCATAGACGAAACAAAGTATAAATTATGATATACATAGCGTAAATCTTACTACGACCTAGCAAAATATTATAATCAAGACGAGCATCGACAACTTCTACTTCAATAATGATTATTTTACCTTCTAATTCAAATGGTAATGCAGTGAGTAATCCAAACGGTTCAAATCCTCTACCATCAAATTCATTTAATGTATTAGGTGATTGGTTAAGTGATAGTGAACCAATGGATTTATAATAGTTAAGAGGCATCACACAGGTCAAGGATCCTTCATCTATAACAATATGAAAATAATTTTTTTGGGGTACAATAACTTGATTTGGAATACAAGTTGGTGAGGGAGCCTTGGAAGATGATTTTCCAAGTCAAAGGCTATCATATTCACATCACTAGGGTCAATTCCATAAATAGCTGACAATAATTCTCGTCATTTGTAATGTACCCCAAATTTCCCAAATAATTTTTTTTTGTTAGGGGACATTAAAGATCCTTGACTCTTCAATATTTGTTTAAAACATAAATTTATTCCTTTATTATATAAAGATTAAATTTATCTTCGTTGTTGGATTAAAATCATGCACTTCTTTGTAATTAAGACGATTGTGACCAGGAAATCTATCATGTCCAAAAATATTACAGTGTGTAATAACTATGGACAATAGACTAGAAAATAGTCAGTCCATAACGCTTGCATTATCCAATATGATATATGTATTTCTTACTGTATCGACTATATCGACTACAATATGCATACCATAACACTGATACTATTCCTATCAACACATATGTATATATGTTGTTTACCAAATAAACCAACGGATGGAAATATTAACACATACTAATATGTATATACAATCGTTTAGCATATGACATAAATCTTAGCCATTATATATATCGTATATCATATGGACTATCATAACAATAGAAATATTCTGAGAGTTTGTATTGTTATAATATGACAATCCACCACAATGTAATTCATATCACAGTGTGTCGAAGAGTTGTTATGAAAACATGTAATATCATGACATAGGGTTTGTTCTAAGGTTTTCATTCCAATGAATACTTTGACATATTGTATTGAACATACACCATAACACTTATGGTTTTTCTCTTGCACCACAAACATAACCAATACCTAACAATGTTAAACCCTACCCAACTAGTGACATGGCCCAGCATTGAATAGGACCTTTGAAAACCATGTTAATGGAGGATGTCATATTGGTCTGTAGGCATTTACCTTTGGCTATATAAATTGAAGGGAGTTTTGTATCATACTTCTCTATCTTGACACTTAGGTAAATTCTCCCAATGCAGGCTCACCATCTCCGAGGCTTCACATGGCAGCGGTACTAGGTGTACCCAACAACCATTACTCCTCATTGAAAGGTTTTCGAGGTCATCACCGTTCATTCTTTTTCCCCTTTGGTTTTGTTTTCATGAAAGCCTACCTTTTCATTATGTGTGACATGTATTTTGAGTTGTAACACTTGTCTCTACTCTATGTATGGCCGACAACTTGGGAAAAATCGGCCCTGGGAAACAATTGACGAAGGTGAACACCTGTTTGGCTCCTCTCTGTGCAAGGTAAGAAAATATTTCATTCCTTCAACACTCTGTAAATCCTGATTAAAACTTTGTTTGGTGAAATGTTGGATATTATTGAGAGAAAGAGATGAGACTTTACACATTGTAAAAAACATTTTTTTTTAATAGAAGTGCATATTTCTTTGCATATGATATTTTGTGTGTATTATGTGAATGAATGAATGTTTACTGTGTATGTTTGTGAATTCCATGAATGTATGAATGTTTCCTTTACAGGAATAGACATGATTCCCTTTCTGTAGTTCTGTGAGTGTTTTGGGCTCTGACGGCTATGAAAGGAGTGCACAACAGAGTTTTTGAAAAAATCTGTGAAGTCAGTGCAAGGAGTGCGCTAGAAGTCTATTTCGATTTTAGGAAGAGCATCTTGGGTGGGAACACTAGAAAGGGTCTCAAACTGAGAAGGGAAGACTGTGAAAGGAAGTTCACATCAGATTGAATGAAGACTCAGAGGATCCATCACAAGGAGTGTGCAAGAACACGTTCAAGAGTTTTGTGAGAAGGTTTCCAAGTGGGCGCACCAGAAGTTTAAGCTCAAAAGGAGTAGTGCAATTATGAATAGAGAAATTGAAATGAATGTTCCATAGGTTAAGTGTTTAAAGTTCCAATCTCAGGAGGAAGAGCATGAGTGTGAGGATGGAATGAGAAACTTTTAAGGGAATAAAGGGTTGAGACAATATGAAGTTAGAGAAATTACAAGGTAATGAGAGATAGTGAAAGTGTGCACAGAGTCTCTACAAGGAATGCAAAGATCAAGAATATATAAGTTCCATATTTATGGAGAAGCGCAAGGAGTGTGAAGGTGGCCATAAAAGGCCCCAAGTTTAGAAGAGATAGCATAGGCATGCGCAGTGCATGTGCAGGGACTACAAAAGGAAAAAATAGTCCAAGTCTCAGACTGCAGGAGAGTGCAAGTGTTCGCTCACACTTTATTTAAGTGTTGAACAAGCTGAGGAGGTGCAGTGCGAACAAATACCAAGGAGTCAACCCTGTAGAGTGTTGATATTATGGTATCTGCATGAGGTATTTACCTCCACATGTAAACTTGACAAGAATAGAATATTTTGGGAAGAAATAAGAAACCCTAATTAGTTGGATAATAACCCTAGAATACAAGTCAACTCAAGAGGATAAGTTGTATTTGGTTATTAGCCTCCAAGCGAAGAATTCGGCTAAAGTAAATATTATATACTAAGTAAATAGGCACCCAGAATGAGAAGTCGACCTAGGCAGTTTGTGAGATTTAGTATAAATACAAGAGGCCAGTCTTCCTTCTGGAAGGCATTCTCAGAACTGCAGAAGCAACACTTGTGCACACTGCAGTTGGCAAGTTTGTGTGCAATTTTGGAGGAGAGCTACCATTGCAGCTACTGCAGCTAGCAGATTTTGGTTTTGGCTTGGACTATATCTTGGTTATGGTTTGGACTCTCTGATCATCTCTTTCTTGATGCACTATCCTTGGAGAAAGGTGTGCCACCCTTTGTTTGGTTATCTAGCCTAGGTTTTTCTTCCAGAATAATTCTCTGTGAAGGTTATGGTGCTCGGGGGTGGCTTCGGCCTATGGTTGGGTGACAATAGTGATATTGTTTATGTTTAAGCAAGGACATCCATTATATTATAACAATTTATGGGCCCTCACCTCCTTTATTCATTCTAACCACTGGAAGGGAGCATATCCATACGGATACTAAGCTTGTTGACGAACTGCCACTAGGGTTTCTAGCAGGAGAAGTTACCAAAGAACTACCATTGGGGTTTCTAGAAGTAGCAGTTACCAAAGCATTGTCGCTAGGGTTACTAGCAAGTGCATTTGAAAAAAACCTAATCCTCTCGTTGAGGCACCTTAAATGAAGGGATTGACCTAATTTCTAGATAGACTAGTGCATCCTAGCCTAGGGCACCTCCTAGTACTCTCAGCAAGCTAAGACATCAAGTTTGAGTTTCTGGTCAAATATAGGGTTGACAAATTCAAAGAAGCCATGACTTACTCTATGAAGTTATAAAACAAGTTACATGGGGCTTCTAACTTCAAAGCATGGAATACAAGGATTGACCTCATCCTTGCCAAGAATAAAGTGTTGGATATCGTGAAAGGAAGGATCATGGAACCATAGTTTGAAGAAGGAAAAGAGAAGGAACCACAAAATGTTGCATTTATGGAGAATTTCAAAGATAGTGACATCAATGCCATGAGTATCATAGTGGAATCTATAAAGGACCACTTAATACCCTACATCTCCCATCTTGACTCATCTAAGAAGATGTATGATGCCCTAACAAACCTCTTCTCAGTCATAAACATTGGACAAGTAATGAATCTAAAGAATGAGCTCCGTGACATGAAGATGAATGATGATGACAACATAACATCATTCTTTGTGAGGATATCTCAGTTAAGATATCAACTAAAAGATATTGAAGAGATCATATCAGGGAAGGAACTGGTAAATATAGTTCTCAACGGTCTTCCTAAGACATGGTATGCATTTTCCGTAAGCATGAACACAAGGAAGGAGTATCCTACATTCGAAGAAATTTGGAATTGATGTGCACAAGAAGAATCAAGGATTAGTGAAAAAGATAAAACTCAAAATAAATATGATGATCAAGCCTTCACAACAAGATTCAATAATTTCAGGAAAAAAAATGAATTTGGTTCAAGGAAGAAGCCAAATAATAAATACAATGCTTTAACTATCGAAAGTATGGTCACTAAAATAATCATTGTCCCAAGATAAATAAAATGAAGGAGACACATGAAGGATCAGTTGTCTAAGAAAAGGAACCTTCAAAGAAGATTAAGAAGAAAGAAATAGACTTCTTCTTCTAAGACAAGGTAAACAACACTCTTCATAGTTCTTGTACATACCATGTTTTTTGTATATATCTTTCATATCTATTTCTTAGAATATAATATGTTCAAAGAGAAAATATACTTATGGAAGACAAAAATATAAGGACTTCTATCACTATGAATATAAGACAAGCTGCACGATAAGACGAAATCAGGAATAAACCTAGAAGAAGTAAACACATAAAGAAGTCAAGCAATCAAGAGGAAATTGGAAAAAGATTTGTGACACTTTGCATAAGGAAATAAGGATCCAGACGGAATCGTGGAATCTCTTATACTGAGGGAGCTGATTATATATTACCAAAAGAATATCATGCATCCATACATGAAGCAAGGATTAGGAGGGAGATAATCCTATGATCCATTGAAGATGATGAAGTATATATCCATGGTAGCAGCCATGAAAAGCAGTACATGTTCAGTTTGACTTTAGAAGAAGTCTTCTTCAGAAAAAGAAGCCTCAAAAGTATCCCTAGTTGTCCATCCACATACATCATCCTATGATGAAAGGAATAAGGTGGAATATTCAGGGCATGGAATCAATAGAAAACTCCATGAACTCAAAAGAGAAAGAAAAACATGAGGAAGGACATGAAGATTCCAAGACAGAAAGAAAAGACAGAACAACTAGTCATTGTATCGAGAATCACACAACTATCAACTTGATATGAAATCACTAAAATAAATCAAGCAGAAGAAATGAAAGTTGTGATGAAGAACAATGTATGGAAGACTTATGAATGAAAGCATTGTGAGATCCATAACTAGAAGTTATCCCAGATGGATGCAGAAGACTATGATGATTGTTTGCTCTAAGTAAACCAGGCATATATCTACATGAGCCAATATATCTTCTGTAATATTCATGGGTTCTAGTTTACATTATATGAATGCAAAGACTATTCTCTAGAATAATTGAACAAAGAGCGTATGAAGAGAAACCTCAAGGATTTGAGGTATACCAGAAAGATACCCTTGTATGCAAATGAAAGAAGACAACTTGGTAGAGAACCTACAATTTACAGTAGAAGCGTGGTAAAAACTTTCTATATTATATCAGAATGGTTACTTAGAAATCAAGAATGATGGATCTCAAATCCATGAAAAATATCCCATGATGACAGAAGAAGTGCCACATCGATATGTTCCATTTTGAGCCTTGCCATGATGTTATGAGCTAGCAGGAAACAAAAGAGTTGAATTCAACTATGATATATTGTAATGATCAAAGTTATATGAATCCTTCAAAGAAAACAACTGTTCCAGAAAGACCAAAGTACATTGAGATCAAGCATTACATTCTCTGTGATGAAGTCCAGAAAATATAAGTGGTTATCCAATATATATCTCCACAGATGAGTATATAAGCAAACATTTTGGTAAATACTCTCTCCAAGATCAAAGAGTTTGCGTACTCAAGATGGAGCTTAGGGAGACAACTTCCTTATTAACAAATGAAGAGATGACTCCCAGGTTGGGAGGGAGAACTAATGTGTTATTGACTTATGGACAATCATTTTTCAGTTCAAAAAAAAAGTTCCAGGATGAGCAGTTCCTTTCCAGTTCGGAAAGTGGTTTGAGCTTTCTGACAGACATGCATTTTCTAGTTCGAAAAATTGTCCAGATCAACCGATCATTTTTTTAATGAAAATGGTTCGATGGATTTTTGATGTACCATAGACAGTAACTCCCCTTGTGGCTAACATTGGGAATGGTCTAGGAGAATCTCTCTTCTTGACGATCACTCTCAGTAGTGGTCAATAAGATTGGTCCGCCTCACCAGACAGTCATTCTATCGAAGCTCACAGTTGTGAGAAGTTTTGAAGAATGGTCCATTTTGGAGGTTGGTGCAGGACATTCACTTCCTTTGGAAATTGTCTGGATAGTCACTCCCTAGGGAAGATTCATTCTCTCCAGGATTCACTTTGTTCAGTACCGGAGGAATGGCCTAGATAGTTGAATGGTCCAGGTTCAACAATCAGGGATAGGCATTCCCTAGGGAAGACTCATTCTCTCTAGGTTTCACTTTGTTTATTTCTGGAGGAATGGCCTAGATAGGCGAATGGTCCAGGCTCATAAATCGAGACAATTATTCTTCCTTTCTTGAGAATAATAGTCTAGATAGCTCATCATTGATGTTTTACTTTATGAGGGCATATGCTCTTCCAGATATCATAGATGTGAGTGGAACAATGGCCCAAATGATTCAGTTTATATCATAACAATTTTTTCTGTGTAGGCTGATATGAGATGATTGTTATGGAGACTGTATGTCTCTAGACAGTAGATGTATGCCCCTATTGTGGATGTGTTCCACTGATTGTTACTATACGTCATTGATCAAGTATTTGTGTGCTACTTGGTGTGGTAGTGTACCACTAGATTGTAGTTGTGTACTACTATGGATAGGCACAATTGTGTTCTATTGAATGACATTGTTCCAATCTCCTTGAATACTATCAATAGTGTTGGAAATGATTATCATCTATATGGATTATCAATGGACAGATATTTTCCAGACAAAAAATTATTCAAAACATTTATTCTTCTAGGACATATGTTCAGACTAGAAGAATGGTTCTTGTGTCACTCTATGGAGTGAGTGACTTATCCAACATCATGTCTGATTAATCAGATGGATTATGGTTTTGAGAGATGATGAAGTTGATGACATTGATAGTGATGATGGTTCTCATGATCTAATCATGAGATAGTCTATACGACTATGTTGATTCTATCGGATGAATGGTATGTTTGTGCTCAAGACCATTACCTTCAATACCTCCCTAGCTAAGAGGGAGTGTTGATATTATGGGAGTTGTGGGAGGTATTTAAATCCACGTGTAAACCTGATGAGAATAGAATATTTTAGGAAGCAAGAAGAAACCCTAATTATTTGGCTAATAACCCTAGAAGACAAGTCATCTCAAGAGGATAACTTGTATTAGGTTATTAGCCTACAAGAGAAGAAGTCGGCTAAATTAAATATTATATACTAAGTAAATAGGAACCCAAAATGAGAAGTAGGCCTAGGCAGTTTGCCATATTTAGTATTAATACAAGAGGCTAGTCTTCATTCTGGTAGGCATTCTTTGAACTACATAAGTAAAAATTGTGCACACTGCAGTTGGCAAGTTTCTGTGAAAGTTTGGAGGAGAGATGCCATTGCATATGCTATAGCTAGCATATTTAGGTTTCATCTTGGAACATATCTTGTTTGTGGTTTGGACTCTCTGATCATCTCTTGCTTGGTGCGCTATCCTTGGAGAAAGGTGCCTCACGCTTTGTTTGTCTATCTATCCTAGGGTTTGCTTCCATAATGATTCTTTGTCAAGGTTAAGGTGCTCGTGGGTGGATTTGGCCTATGGTTGGGTTAAACAAGCACATCCATCATATTCTAACACATAGAAGATTGAAAGGCGAAGCCTTTGAAAGATTGAGAAAATTCCTTCATTAAGGGGGAAGTGAAGTTGTTTTTAGAAGAGAAGCTATAGTCACCATTGGATTGGCTGTGAAAACATATCTGGACCGTCGAATATAAGTCAAAAATAGAGGAGGAACATGTAGGGAAGGATAATAGATTCAATTAGTTGGATTAGAGAGAAAGGATCAGCAATCGTTGGATCCAGGTAAGTAGCACGGTCGTTAACCCCTTTACATCCTTCAAAATTCACTAGTTTGGAAATTCTCGTGTGTTTGTTGTGGAGGAGATAAGTATCCTAAAGTCCCAAATCTTGAAATTTATCTTGTTCATTAATAGACGAGGGACACGTGTCCATGGATTGAGCATATCTGGAAGTCTGGCAGTTCGGGTGAGTTGGTTCGTTATTGTGTAAAGATAAAAAAAATCTCGAAGCTCTGAAGTCCCAGAGAAAACCCTGGTTGTTGATTATAATGCCACATGTTAGTAGATAGAGCACAATTTGGGAGTGTGACATGATAACATATTTGGGTCATCATGTTAATAGGAGGATAAATTCCCGAATTTCCAATGTACAGAATAGATCCTGACCGTTGGTGCCAGTTGTGTGTGGGAACAGATCGCATGTTCAGAGAATGGACACTATGAAGGAATTTGGATTTGAGGTGTTAAGGTGTGAGGAATCTCGAAGGCCTGAAGGTCGAAGTAGATCTTTATTTTCCAATTGTAAGGACTTGTGGACCACTAATTCTAACCCTTTGCCTCTTCATGAGTTGGACAGTTTGTGGAAATGGAGGTGTAAAGTCTTGCGGTGTGAGATATCCCGAAGGCTTGAAGGCCTGAGCCCATATTGACCATTATTTGTGAAGGAAAGGTGGATCATGGATCCCAACCCTTCGTTAGTTTGAAGATATAGAGGTGTGTTGGAGATAGGGTTCAAGAACTATTGAAGCTCGAAGTTATGAAAATATATCAGTTGTTAACTACTAGGGATTGTAGACCATTGATGTGTGAATCTCTGAATAGTTCTCCAATTCATATTTCAGAGGATTTGGGGTGTTGTGTTGTTAAAATATCTAAAGCCCATAGCTCGAAGTAATCGTGGATCATCAATTCGAGGTGGACACTATTCGTTTGATGTGCTACTTCAGATTTTGTGTATTCAGGGTAGTTTCATGTTGGAGTAGGGGAGACTCCCGAAGCCCGGAGTCCTAGAAATTCTATGAGCCATCTATCATCTTGTAGATTTTGGATCATTTATCCCATAGTTGTTTGATTGATTTGCCAATTCGGCGTTCAGATGTTTTGGAAGGTGTCAAGAGTAGAACTCTCGAAGCCAAAGGCTCCAGAGAGCCTAAGTAGTGTGTTCTCGTTCGACACCTAGTCAAAGCCCTCAGTCACATGAGGTTTTTTTATGATTGCAACTATGTGATACATTCTCCAACTTACAAACCTATGAGATGTGGATCATTGCATCTATGTGATTGTTTATCTCAGCTTACAGACCTGAGCGAAAGCCCCTATGGAGGGTATGTGGTTCCTACCTGAGATAGAGATGGAACGTAGAAATGACCTCCTCCATTGAGAGAGTTGAGAAGAACTCTAGATGATTATCCAGTGGGAAAGGCCATCTATTGTGTTAGATGTGCATGTGGCCGAAAACAAGGTGAATGTGTGAAATACCAAAGTGTTGGGTGAATCGTCATGTGAACAAAAATGAATATGATGTATTAGCCTCCTCTGAGAAATAGAGTTGAAGAGAAACTCCAGATGATTATCCTTTGTGAGACAGTGGGAATGCAGATATGTAGAGTGGATGTCTATGTGGATGAGCTCAGGTGAATGTGTGAAGATATGGTTCTTCTGTGTAATGCAGTAATCTAGATATATGGAAACCCCTATGGATGTGTCCCTAGTGGATGAGAATTAGTTGGTGTATCAGATCCATTGCTATATTTTTCAGGATTCAGACCTACCTGTAACCCTAATTGTAATGTAAAGGGTAAAGGTCAACCCCACCTTAATGTAATTAGTAATAAATTTAAAAAATAATTAATCTGGATAATATTAATTATAATGTGACTTAGAGAGGTCGGCCATGTTGTGCCAATAGACACTTTTGTTGATAGGACAATTCTAATATAAGTAAAGGAACATTCCCCATTGTGGAAACACATCTTGCATGTGAGTTTGGAAATTTCAGCAAGCACACTTCTTTGGGAAAAATGTGCACCTGTCTTGGGCGCTAGATTTCTAGGGTTTGAGAACCCTCTTGTCCACTAGGGTATATCTTGGTGGTGAATGTATTTCTATTTATGAATATAGAAAAGGATTTGGTTGGGTTTTCTTCCCTTGTTAAAAAGGTTTTTCGAGGATACTTCTTGTGTTCTTGTGCATGGTGCTTCTTCTTATGATCTTGGTTGCTACAACATTTATGGTTATGGTTAAATGATAAAATGGAATGAAATTCATGTTTAACCTTGTCTATTGAAAAATAAACATGGTATCCGATCATAGGTCTTGAAATAACCCATTTCAAAAGAATCCACCAAGTCTTAGATCACTTTTTGTAGAACCGTACGACCCTTCTAGGGTTTCCAGAAATTTCTGTATGACCCTCCTTTCAGTGGAAATCCAACCATTAATACTTTGATTTTGGGGATAATTTTGGTATACAATAGTACGAATACCTCCAACACATCTCCAAAATCTTTCAAAGTTAAATTCCAAGCATTTTGAAATTTTGGCCCTAACGTTTCTAGGGTTTCACTATTTTCTGCATAAATTTCAGAACTAGGGTTTCTGCAACTCATTGAAAGAGCTCTTCAGCTCACTAGTGTTATCCTATATTTCAAAGGATTATTGTTGGAATTCATAATTCTAACAAAACCTAAAAGTGATATCCTAGCCTAGATGTTAGGTTTTGTAGCCCAGTTGAGAAGGGTTTTGTGAAGAAACTAAAATTATGATGAGCATACCTATGATGGAAGACAAGATTGAAGGATCAAGAAAATGCAAGTTCCTAGAAGACAAGACTTCAAAGGAATACTTATTGTGGGTAATACAAAAATTTTACACTATGACTACCCTCTTCATGAAGATGTCAATAGGACAGAGACTAGCTAGGTGTCATTGGAGAAATGATATCAGCACCCTCGGGTACACACTTGTATATATATTATGTGTATCATTATCATGAGAGAAATTGCAAGAGCCTTCTTGCTGAAGTCATGGATCTAGAAGGATATCAGTGAATTCAAGAAGAACAACACACTGGAAGTGAAGACCCCATGTTTAATTGTTATATTTTTCATTCCTCTAACCTATATTTCTAAATAAAAAAAAGATTGCTACATTACAAGTATGTGTTGTAGCTGTGACAACAATCCTTAATTTGATCTGATTCTAGAGATGTACTCATTATTCTCCTTTAGGAGATATTCTTTTTCTGGTTCCTCTTATATTTCTTGTTCCAAACAGGCTAAAAACAAAGGAAGATGTTTATCCTTCATAGGAAGACACTTGACTCAAAAGGAGTCAAAACTATTTAAAGAAAGAGGAAGACTAGAACCATCATTGAGACAACTAATGCAATAATACATGATCGGAATATTTCTAGGATTCCATGGGAAGAAGCATGCATGACATAGTATATGTTTTGAAGAAGAGTCTTCACCAGAATTTGAAAAACACAACTCCCAAAGAAGTCTTCACTGGAATGAAGCTTGAGATTGAACACTTCAGGTTATTTTGGTGCCCAGTGTATTTTCATGTACCCAAAAAAAAAAAAAATGTCCAAGCTAGATCCTTGAGAAATAAAGGATACAGTGAATCCTCAAAGAAATCCCTAGTCAAAGACAAATTTCGAAAAGCAGAGACGTTTTCCTTGAAGAAGAGATAGTCTTTCAAATATCCAGAGAATCTCAGATGGAGACTGACAGTAAGACAATACCTTCTCCCCCTTCAACAGATCAAAGGGAGACAACAATTATTCCAATTGATCCATTTTATTGAATTTAATATGTTCAAAGATATTGCAGTAGGACATAAAAGGCCTACCTAGACTCACTTTGTAAGAGGAAGAGAAACATACAAGCCTCTCAAGGCACATCTTGAGAAAGTAAAAGAGATATTCAAAGCTATCCTTTAGTTATGAGACACCATATTGATGATGAGCCTCCTTGTCCTAAATAAGCCACAAAATAACACATATGGAAATATTCCATAATAAGAAGAATACCAGTATATCTTAAAGAATGATGCATAAGATATTATTCAGGAACCAAAAGGGAAGTCTGTAGTAAACTTCCAAGTTGATCTAGAAGATCAAACATGTAGCTGATGAAAGTGTTATTGTTAAGAACCTGAATAGATCTACCAATACAATAACCACAAATACTAAATACACAATAGATGCACAAAGCAAGATAGAAGAAACCACACTTTATTATTACCAAACCCTTGAGGTAGGACAACACCATACAATGGATCCTATTATGGAAGGGATCCTCTCATGTTCACTTGCCTCTTCGAGGGGGCATCCTCC
>JZKD02S1641347.1:556462-606056 GCA_000966675.3 Picea glauca
AAAGGTCAATATTAATAAGGCCTTTCAATAAAATAGAATAAGGCAGATGTAAGAAGACCTAATAGAAGCTTCCACTTCTAGAAGGATCTTCCTCTAGATGCTTCTCTTAATAGACCTATTTAGTATAAATAAGGGGTGAGGGTATGTGAACCCTAGCTTGGAGATTATTGTAATAGAGTGTTTCTCGACTGGAGGTTTCCCCCTCGAAGAGGCCTATGAACATTGCATTCTGAATCAAAGTGCTTTTCTATTGCTATTTCATATATCATTTCTGTGTATTATGAATATTATGCTGGATATTTTACTGTTATTCTGCCATTTCTAGCATTTTATTTTTGTTTTGCATATTTTATATATCTGGTATCTTGCACATAATGAATTAAAGTAACGAAAGAATCCTCCAGGTGATTTAATGTACCACTTAGCTATGGTCCAAGTAAGAGTTATTTGTAAAATACGTAAGCATATAGATTCATCCATCAAGGATTTTGATGAACACCAAAGATGGAAATTCATAACATGATTATTAGGGTATCTCCCAGTTTACCATCAAACTTTGGAAAATCCAAGGTTAATTTGGCAGGAATAACTGGCCAAAAAGGAGAGTGTAAAATGGGATCATTCATTAATCGAGACAAGTCTGGTAAATCCAAAGTGGATAAAAATGGCAATTGACATTTAACTTCCAAATATTGGTAACTTTGAGGAGGAAGTCCTGTCAGAATACCAATAAGACCATAACCAAATTGTAAAGGTGCATTATATATGGATCCTATTGCAGGTTTTTGTTGGGGTTTTGGGACATATAAGAAGGGTTAATGTGATATCCTTGAATTATTTAAAAATAAATTATGTTAAAATTGTTATTCTAAAATTAAATTTCCATTTTTGGAAATTCGAATTTTAGATTTTTGAAGTATGTAATTATTATTTTATGACTGTTGGAAATTTTTTTGACTTGCCAACTATCCTCTTTTGAGGGACACATGCATGAGACGATTTTTTTTAATAAATTTAATGCTGGAGAACATATGGCCCAGTAGGGTTAAAAATAGTTGACTACGACTCCATGAGTGGGGAACAAGGTTGAGTTAACTCAGAGATGATTTTTACAAATGTCAAAAGTTAAGTTCTATCACTGGTAGCCCCTAGAAATCAGGGAATTGTAAAGTTGTGAATTTCCTAAGGGGGAAAAGAATGGAAAGTACTAGGAATGAGATATATACAACACATTTGGGAGGAAGGATGTTGCTTACTATGTTGGGGAAAATAAATTTTTTTTTCTTTTATGAGGAATATGGTGTGAGGAAAACAATTTTCTGAATTATTCAGTGAGACAGTGGCTAAAGAGTGATTCTCAGTTTTCCCTTATGGAGTCATGGTAAGGCTACGGGGTGATCAGGACAAGTAAACATGGTTTTTCTATATCTACAATTGGGTGGAACGTGGTTTTTCCATTTGTTTTTCCAACATCATTATTCGGATATGTATTTTAATTGTTCATTTCATTTTTTTTGAAGTGTTATAATGGATTATATTATATATGTAGGTAATTATGTATATAGGTGTTTCTCATGGCCATAATAGGTATTTTAAGCCATAACAGATTTGTTAAATTTCCTATAGTTTAAAATACTTATTAATGTTTCTGGTGAGATTTCATTTGTAATAGTTACAAAGTATGTATGTAAGCTACATAATCGATCTACATAGGAAAATGTGTAGGTAATAAAACTATGTAGTCACTCTATCGATATTTCACACATGAAAACTAATTACTACAGAAAAGAAACAAATGAACCAAAGCAATTAGATTGTATCAAAACAATAATAAGTAAATTGATTGGTTTTTCTTCTACCTATATTTAACTCTCAAACCAAAGTAGAGAAGAAAACTCTACGATCATACTTGAGTATAAAAATAGATGAACACAAAGTCCGATATATATTTACACACATATTAAAGAAATGGATATCTAATACAATAGATCTAAAAGATTATCATGCAAAAATGTTTTATGCGAAGTGATAGGTCGTTGAAGTATACAGGGCCTTGTAGTTTTCCTTCTAAATAAATATTTAATACAAATTTGGAGTTTTACATGCCCATTAATCTTTGTTAACCATTATTTTAAATATAATCTAAATAATATACATCAACTATCTATGACAGAATAATACATTTTAAATGTTTCGTTTCTTTGAGGAAGGAAACCTCATCAAGAGAGCATTATGTAGTTAAACCCAAAGTGCCTTTTCCAAGAAGGGCATTCTCCCTTCACAGAATCATGACATTCAAACTTAACCTGCAAAAGGAAACCAATATAGGATTACTATACCATCTTAATATAATCGAAGGATTATGATAAAACAAGATGAAAATAGGGAATGTGCTTATCTTGGGACTTGGCATCCCTTTGATCCTTGCAAAGTGAAGTCCATGACTTGGGAGGAAGAGTGGGAACTCAATATTTTGATGGGTTCCCTTGCAAGAAAAGGGACCCAACATCAAAATAGATATCCATAAACATAAACCAAATAAAAATTACAGATATTAATGGAAAATATTAGCTGCAACGAAGCCCAATATGAAGATAAACAAATTACGGTGAGTAATTGCAAAGATTTGTTATAGTGAAGCAATTACCAGTACTAATATAGGGTTAAAAATTACATAGGAGTATTTATAAGTGCTAGTACAAAGACGAATTACCAAAATAATCATGAAGAATGGTTACAAAAAACAATCATTGAAAACCAATAATAAAGTTTGACTACAGAGACAACAAAAAGCCCTTTAAAGGATATATATCTACAAGTATTTCCTCAAAGTACACAAACGGATTTCCAAATTAGAGAAATCGAAATATCAAGTGGAAGAATTACAGAGACAACACCAAACCCTAGAAGGTGATAGATCTACAACGTTTCCTCATCGAACTCAGGAAGATCTCTTAGCTAGGGAAATACAAATACTAGTGAGTAACTACATACAATAGCGATATCATTAAAGAAACCATTGTATCAACATTACATTTCATTGAGTATAACGGTCTCGAATATAAAGCAGCTACGCAAAACCGTCAAGGATTATGGTATAATTGTAAACAAAACAAGCATAAATTGGCATGAATTGGATTGATGGTTGGACATGGTGAAGGAACACGTTGTATGCAAAAAAAAAAAAATTAAGAGTGGATGAACGAGTCTTTTTTCCATACTCAAAACCTCCTAGTAAATAGATCACAGAGAAGTTAGTACCCTCATTTAAAGTTCAACCGAGAACGAAAAAATTTAAAGGATTTAGTTAAGTACCAAATGACACACTATGACACTTTGGCCACAGGTTTCAAACATGGGAGAACTTAGAAAGACATAGGAAAAGCAGTGTCAATATTAACAGAGAAATAAAATACAATATCAGAGTCTCTTCTAAATCCAAACGATTAAGGGTAGAAAACATTACCGGTTACGGATCATTCCATTGTTGGCATGTTTTAGAGGAAAGCGTTTACTTCTCATTGATGGAAAGAAAAACGTCAATTTTTTACAGGAAAATCATAATCTTAGGAGGAGAAGAGAATAGTATGCAGAAAAAAAAAATCTTAGAACAGATAGAAGTTTCCAGAATTGCGGACGAGGTCCAAGAGACAGACTTGCAGGAGGAGCAAAGGTCGAGACCAGTGAACACTTAGAGAACCTTCTAAGTCAAATAGATCATAATCTCAGGAGGAAGAGTGACAATGGTTGTTGGTTCACCGATCCAAAAGACCAACAACTATTAGATCTAGTGGATTTGCGATGAGGTTACCATTCGGGGAATCTCACTTCGGAAGAATTGGCAACTTGAAAGTTGAATTAACTGAAGCCCAAAATCCTAAATGAATGTGGACCATCAGATTTGGAGAAAATGCGATGACCATCGTATTTAATTAGTGGAAGGACAAGATAAGAAAGGGATGATATCTGAGATCACAATCACCCGAATATCCATCGACCATTGAATCAAATTAATTTAAGGTTAAGTTAAACAGGGCTAAAGAGTTGAGAATTTGATTATCCAGATACTCATCATCTGTAGTATCAAACATGAATTTCCATCATTCGTTGGATCATTCTAAGTGGAAGGATAGGATAAGCTAGAAGAGATACATCACAGACAGATCGGGTCGTTGATCTAAGATACTGATCCAACGAACATCATTCATTTCAAGTATAAATATGTGAGGAGGTTACTCTCTAGAAAAATATCACTTCAAGAATTTAGCTTGAGATTGGAAATCTCTGAAGTCCAAAGACCCAGAGAGCCGAAATATGTTCTCAACCATCGGATCATCCGAAGAAGATCACAGTCATCAAATCATTCTAAAGTGGAAGGATAGTATAAGTTGGGTAAAGGGAGTGCTAATTGCAATGATCGAGAATCAGGGATTCAAATCTACAGTCGATAGGGAATATCGGACCCCCCGATATTTTTGCCTTTAACCGTGGGGGGGGGGCTCTGAGTTGGTGGTATTTTCCTTTTGTAACCCTCATACGTGTCACCTTTCTGTTAAATTGGAACCCCCTCTCTCATTACCACTTACCGCCTAAGCCCCCTAAGAGTAAACCTCCAATCCATTCATACATACCACCTCCACGCTCTGACATCACAGTCCACTACCCACTACATGTCACAAATCACTATCGCACTCTGCCTCCACATTCCACTACATTTCCTACACGTCTCACCCATAATTAGACCACCTTAGCAAGGACATGTGGCAAACCACGTCAGCAAGAACACAAGTCGTCTGATCTGAAATATCACTTCAGGTGTATTTTGAACCATTGATCATAGTACAATGGAAGGATAGTGTAATTTTGAGAAGTTTAACTTATGAATTTTCGAAGGGCGAAGTTCTGAAAACCGTCCATCTCAATATTTGATTAAGTCCTAGCCAACGGATTGAACAATGAAAGGATGAGTGTAAGGATCAAATATGACCATTGATTTGTTTCCGTGAAATAAACCATCTAATCTAATCTGTCCATTTTAGGATGACCATCAAGATCATAAGATTGTAATATCCCATTTCATTGTGGGGCCAGAACATGCTCTGGTGTTAATTTTTCATGAGCAGGTCGCAATCAAAACCATGATTTTGGAGAAAGGACCCATGGAGGCTCGTAGTGAATTTCGGGGTGAAAAGTGGCTTTCCCTCAAACCGCCTATGGACATGCCTGCAATTGCGTGGTCACGTGAAGTTCATAGACCAAGGTCATATCGTGAAAAAGAGTTATCACTCACTAGATCAATATCAGGAATCACCTTTTGAATAGGCGATTGGTTCACCACCAGTGGTCACATGAAGGAAGGGGCATAGAAGCCAAAGAATTCAAATATGACTGGCTATAACTGATAGAGAAGATGAAGAGTTTTGACTACCAGAGAAGACAAGGAATCTCAGGATAACACCCACTGATGATGAACACACTGAGCATAACCACCATATAATTCAAAGAGCTTCAGGGTGATCACCAAAGTAACTGAAGAGTCTCAAGGTAACTACTAGTAGGATGAAGACTCATCATAGAGACAATTGACAGATGGAAAAGCATCGAAGACTGTAACTACAATAGAAGCCAACGAATCTTAGGATAATGGCCATTGATGAAGACCAGACTCAACATGATCTCCAAAGAGAACGAAGAGTGAGGTGTATGATCTGGAAGAGAACTTGGCATGATAAATATACGCAGAACAAAGAATAGATGGTTTCTTTTGTTGATATTTATTCATGCGGGTGGAAGCATGCTGTGAGGAGGAGTTGAAACTCACAGAAGAGGCATAGAACATAGAATGGAAATAATAAACAAAGCATAAATCACAGAAGAAAGACATAGAAGATATATGCATATCTGAGAGAGAGAGAGAGAGAAATTCAAGTTGCGCATGCATAGACATAGCGAAAGATCATAAACCTCAAGAATATGTGAGAATGAGGACACTCATGCAGACAGAGAAGAGAAGCGTAGAATAATAGTGATGAGGTTGGTAAGCCATTGATCAATATTGTATCACTGTGATAAATTTATGAAAAGAAAAGATCTATATTTTAGGGTGGTAGGGTGGTGCTAGGGAGGATTTTTGTCCTCAGAGTTTCAAGTGGGTTCTTGAACACAGGGTGTTGTAGCTTCCATCTAGTTGTAGCCAGAAAAACCAAGGTGGTAGGGTGGTGCAAGGGAGAGCTAGTGTTCTCCGTTATAAAGGCTGGTGCCTATGTAAATGGAAGTTGGTGCTTCCATCGAGTTGGTGTTGGAACACTTAGGGAGTTGGTTCTTCCTTCTAGTGGGTGCTAGAGAAATTAGAGAGTTGGTGCTCTCAACAATTTTTTTCTTGTAAAATAGAGGTGGTATCCTCAAAAGGAGTTGATTCTCATAAGAATGATAATGTACAGAAAATAAAGATTACTTCTCATATCAAGAAGAAAAGGTTTTTCCCTTTATGGGTTTCCTCAGGAAATATTTGTCTCTGTATATTTCATGTGTGTGATTGATGTTGAATATTATATTTCTTACTTCCATGCATTATTTTGATCATTATAGAGTGTTTTGTAAAGAGTTTAAAATGGACATAATTGTTTAAGCACAGTAACAACTGATTCACACCCCCCCCTCTCAGTTGTCCAACAATTGGTATCAAAGTCGGTTCCTTTTATTTAAAGGTAGATAAATAAGCTTAAACATGAAAATTCATGAAGGAAATTCAAAGAATAATCCCGCCATGTTCAATGGAATAAAATTTGGCTTCTGGAAAGTTAGGATGAGAACCTACATAATGGCTTTATGTGCAGATGTCTGGGATATGGTAAATACTGGTTATGTAAATCCATTTGTACTAGCTAATAAGGATGAGAAGCTAGAATTCATCTTCAATGCTAAGTCTATGAATGCTATTCTGAGTGGGCTTGTAAAAGTAGAATTTGTAAAAGTTATGCACTTAGAATCTACCAAAGAAATGTGGGACAAATTCATTAGCAGTTATGAAGGTAATGAGAAGGTAAAGAATTCCAAGCTTCAAACCTATAGATTACAGTTTGAACAACTAAATATGAATGAGGTTGAAACAATAAATAAATTTTTCTTAAGAGTTGATGAGCTTGTGAATTCCATGAAGGGTCTCGATGATAAAATTGAAGAAGTATTTTTAGTTCAGAAAATTTTAAGATCTCTACCAAATAGATTTAATCCAAAAGTATTTGCAATAGAAGAAATGAATTATCTTAATACCTTGTCTATTGATCAACTTCTAGGAACTCTAACTGACTATGAAATGAGGATTTGTAAGGATAAACCCACCTCTAGAGAAGCATCATTTAAAGCAGATAAGAATGAGGATTCTGAGCCTGATGAAATTGAAGAAAAAATTGTGAGAAGACTAAAGAAAGGATCAGTTAAGAACCAAGGAAAGTTTCCCTTCAAATGTTTTAATTATGGAAAGATAGGTCACAAAAGCATATAAGTGTCCACACAATAAGAAGGACCAGAACTATGAAGGTGAAGAGAAGTACAAATCCAAGAGATTTGGTAAAAAGAAAAGTTTATGTGTAAACAATGATGACTCTTCAGAAAACATAGATAGTGACTCTTATTGTCAAGATAAGGTAAATGAATTCATGCTTATGGACAAAGAGGATTATGATAATAAAAGCATAGGAAATGATGTTGATGATGAATAAGTTGTGGTTGACTTGGAAGGATATTTGATCAATGATTTGGAAGAAATTGACAGACTCAGAATTAAGAAGAGAAAGCAAAAACAATTGCTAATACAGTTCGAGAAAGATTGTAAAAAACCTCATGAAGACTTTTCCCTGCTAAAAGTGGAATTAGAAGAAGAAAAGAAAATATAGGACATTGTTAAACAACAGTTATTGGAGAACAATGAAATATGTGAAGCCTTGGAAGAAGAGGTAGTAAAAACAAGAAAAGAGATGGAGAAGTTTAAGGCATTGTATCTCCAGAATTTTCCAAGCATTAAATCCTCAGCAAAACAAATGACATTCTGAGCAAACATAGATCTCCTTTGTTGAATAATGGTTTAGGATATGTAAGTGGTTCAATAAGAAAACAACAAGAAATAAAATATGTAATAAATATGATCAAGTTCCAAGTCACAAACAATCATACCATGTGAGTATTGTGTCACCAGAAGCTAATAAAGACAAGATGATCCCTGATAAAAAAAAAATATATCAGAAGATGGAGCAACAAATTCCAATAAGAAGGCCATCCTTCAGGTGCCAAAATTTATTCCATGGTTATTGTCTTTACTGCTCTAATTTTGGTCATAATATTGCAAATTGTCAAATTAAGTTTAGAGACACGCAACTGAGGAAATCAAGAAATAAGCAATCTTTGCAAAATAGAACTAAACATCCAATGAGTAGACAAAGTTGCACCAATCACTTTGACCTATTGAACAATGAGCTTGAATTATATAACTATCATAACCTTGGCCACAAAGTTGCAAACTTCCATCTGAAGAATTACAAAGAAGATCCAACGATAAAACCCTTAGCCATAGATTCCAACACATGGAAAAATAAAGATAGTGAAAAATGTGGTTGAGTACTTTCAGCTCAAAAACAAAAAGACCTCTGGTATATAGACAGTGGATGTTCCAATCACATGAATGGAGACAAGGATAATTTTTTTTCTATAAGTAAAGGAAAAACAAGAAATGTGACCTTTGGAAATGATGAACCAGGTAAAATAAAGGGTATAGGGATGGTGAGTTTGAGTAATGGTAAAGGAAAATCCTAGGATGTTTTTCTTGTAGATGGGCTGAAACATAATTTTCTCAGTGTAAGTCAATTGTGTGACAGAGAATGTGAAGTGGTGTTCACTTTCAAATATTTTAAGATAAAGTCTGTAAACTTAGGACAAGTGTTGGCTAAAGGTATAAGGACAGATAATAATGTATATGTAATGAAAGAAGATAGAGTAGAGTTTCATCTAAGAAAACCTGATAAAGGTTGGTTATGGTATAGGAGACTTGGACATATAACCTTTGAACACATAATCAAGGTCAAAAATCTTTATTCAGTAAAAGATCTTCCAAGAATATCAGAGCCACAAGATTCTGTGTGTAAACCCTGCCATGTAGGAAAGCTAACCAAGACACAATTTAAATCCAAAATCTCTACTTCAACAGAGAAACCACTCCAACTAGTTCATATGGATATATGTGGACCATCAAGATAGGAAGGCATGGGGAAATAAAACTACTTCATGTTGATCATTGATGATTACTCCAGACTCACTTGGGTTGCTTTTCTCAAAGAAAAAGATGACGCATTTGAGAAATTTAAAATATTTAAGGATTTAACTAAGAATCAAACAAGGAACAGATTAAAGGTTGTAATATCAGATAGAGGAGGAGAATTTATGTCAAGTTATTTCAAGAAATTTTGTGATAAACATGGGATCAAAAGAGAATACACAATCTTAGGAACTCCACAGCAAAATGGGGTAGTTGAGAGGCAAAACACAACAGTTCAACAAATGGCCAAGTCAATGATGAATGAGAATGACATTGGTCAAACCTACTGGGTAGAAGAAATACACACAACATTCCATATTCTTAACAAATCTCACCTTATACCACATAGTGACAAGACACCTTATGAACTGTGGTATGGAATACCTTCTTCAATCAAACACTTAAAAGTATTTCAGAGTAAGTTCTACATAAAGAATAATAATTAAAACCTTGGCAAGTATGATGACAAGATTGATGAAGGCATATTCTTAGGTTATTCTATAAACAATAAAGGATACAAATGCTATAATAAGAGGCTGCATAAATTGGTTGATTGTATTGACATAAAAGTTAATGAAGGAATCCCAGTAAGAGAGGTGAGCAGTATTGAATCAACCACAAAGGATATAGTTGAAGTTGAAGATGAATAGGTCCAATAGAAAAAGAAGACTCTGAGTCAGATAAGGATACAAACATTCAGGAAGACTCAAATCAACAAACAACCTCAAATCCTTCCTCCATAATGACTCAAAAGAATCATCCTGCAAGTCAGATAATTGGTGAGAAAGACAAACGTGTACAAAGAAGGAGAAGTATAATCAAATACATCGAGCAATCACATATAGCCTTCATATCCATGATTGAATCCAAGAACTTAAATGAAGCCATTGAAGATGTAAATTGGTTAAAATCAATGAACAAGGAACTGGATTAGATTGATAAGAACAATACTTGGGAGATTGTTCCTAGAACGACAGATAAGCATGTAATTGGCTCCAAATGGGTGTTTAAGAATAAAATGAATGAACAAGGAAAAATTGTCAGGAATAAAGCCAGATTGGTCTGTAAAGGGTATGCTCAAATAAAAGGACTGGATTTTGATGAAACATTTGCACCTGTAGCAAGATTAGAAGCTATTAGAATTTTTTTTGCCTATGCTTGTCATAAGAAGTTTAAAGTCAATCAAATGGATGTCAAGTCATCTTTTATAAATGGAGATATAACAAAAGAAGTTTATATGGAACAACCAGAAGGTTTCCAACTGTCAGATAATCCTGAATTTGTTTTCAAGCTGAAGAAAGCCTTATATGGGTTGAAACAAGCTCGCCATGCCTCGTACTGCACATTGGATAAGTATATTCAAGACAAAGGGTTCAAGAGAGGAACAATTGACAATAATCTATATATCAAAACAAAGGGTAATGATTTTCTCATTGTGTTGGTCTATGTAGATGACATCATCTTCAGAAGTCATAATGATTCACTGGTAAAATAGTTTGCTTCTACCATGTTGTCTAAATTTGAAATGTCTATGATAGAGAAACTGCCATTTTTTCTTGGTCTACAACTTACTCATAGGTCTGAAGGGATATTTCTTTCTTGGGATAAATATCTAAGAGAAATATTCAAAAGGTTTCAAATGGAAGACTCTACACCTGTGAGCACACCTATGGTCACTGGATGCAAGCTAAGCAAGGATAATGACTCACCTAATGTTGATAAGAGTTAATATAGGTCTATGATAGGAATCCTATTGTACATAACAACATCTCATCCAGACATAATGCATGTTTTTTGAATGGTAGGAAGGTATCAATCTGCACCTAAACAGAGCCATTTGATATCCGTCAAAAGAATATTCACGTATTTGAAAGGAACAATGAATTATGGCATATGGTATCCTAGGAATCAAAATTTTCAATTGCAGTCTATTCAGATGCTAATTGGGTTAAATGCATGGATGAAAGGAAAATCACAAGTGGAGGTGCATTCTTCTTAGGAGATTCTCTTGTAGCATGGTTGAGTAAAAAGCAAGGTTCCATTTCCTTATCGACTACATAATCTGAGTACATTGAAGCTGCCACTTGTTGTACGTAAGTATTATGAATGATTCAAACACTTTCATACTTGGAGGTAAATTATACTCACCAATCCCAACTCAACTTGATAATACTAGTGCAATCAGTGTGTCAAAGAATCCTGTATTTCACTCCAAGACTAGGCATATACCCATCAAGTATCACTTCTTGAGGGAACAAGTGACCAACACTATTGTTTCTTTTCATTATATTCTATCCAAATATCATATTGTTGATATCTTCACTAAAACTCCTGCAAAAGATCAGTTTGAGTATCTATGCCAAAAGTTGGGTGTGACCCCATTATCAACCTAAGAGATTCCATCCTATCAGGGGAAGTATGTGTTGGTTGAATATATGATACCCCCACAAAGTACTACAACAACTTAGGGGGAGCATGTTTTCTTTGACATTGATGTGAAAGGGGAAGAAAAGGAGTGGTCCAGATGCTACAGTTGGAGGTCCAAGCAGCAACCGTTTATTGGCATGTTTTACAGGAAAGTGTGTGCTTTTCCTTGATGTAAAGAACAACATCTTTGATGTTTTATAGGAAAAGAATTATCTCAGGAGGAGAAATGAACAATATGTAGAAACAAGAAAGATCAGAAGATATAGTTGTTTCCAGAATTGCAGATGAGGTCCAAGAGACAGACTCGCAGGAGGAGAAAAGGTTGAGACCCTTGGACACTTAGAAAATATTCTAAGTCAGAGATATCATAATCTTAGGAGGAAGAGAGATAATGGTCATTGGATCATTGATCCAAAATACTAGAAATCGTTAGATCCAGTGGATTTGTGAGGAAGTTACCCTTTGGGGTATCTCACTTCGAAAGAATTGGAAACTTGAAATTTGAATTACACGAAGCCCGAAATATGAAATGAATGTGGACCATCTGATCTGGAGAAAATGCGATGACTGTCAGATTAAATTAGTGGAAGGATAGGATAAGCAAGGGCTAAGAGATGAGATCATGATCACCCAAATAGCCATCGAGTGTCGGATTGAATTAATTTAAGGGTAAGTTAAACAGGGCTAAAGAGTTGGGAATTTTATTATCCAAATACCCGCTAGTCGTCTGATCAAATGTGAAATTTTGTTAGTCGTTGTATCATTCTAAGTGGAAGGAAAAGATAAGCTAGAAGAGTTGCATTGTAGACAAATCGGGTCATTGATGTAAGATCCTGATCCAATGAACGTCATTTGTTTTGGGTATAAATATGTGAGGAGGTTACTCTCTAGAAAACATATCACTTCAAGATGTCATTTTGAGATTTGAAATCTCTGAAGTTTGGAGACCCTGAGAGATGAAATATGTTCTCGAATGTCGGAGCATCTAAAGAAGATCTCAACCGTCATATCATTCCACATTGGAAGGACAGGATAAGTTGGGTAAAGGGCGTGTTAATCTCGACGACCAAGAATCGGGGACTCAAATCTACGGTCGATAGGGAATATCGGACACCCGCGTGATTCCTTCCCTTAATCATGGGAAGGGGTCTGAGTTGGTGGTTTTTTCCTTATGGGACCTGTTATCACTCCAAGAAACTCTTTAAGGTTGTAGGTCAAAGATGCTTGGTAACTTAAAGTAAACTTGTTTTTGTGTTTTTGTGTGTGTGGATCAATGGGATAACACAACTACAGTATGGCCTCCAAACAGTCAAAATCAATAATCAAATGAACAAATTCTCTCAAGGATCAATAATCAGATAATAACTTTAAAGATGGGCGAAGAAATCTATACTTATTAACCAAAACCACAGATGTGATGGGTCAAATAATATAGTGAAGAATACTATTTAGTCAAACATATGAACTGACTAATGAGATGACAGTCATTTAGCATTTAAAACAAGCTTGAAATAAAGTACAGAAGAAAGGATGGAAATCTGATATCAATAGAGAGAGAAAATTGTGATCTGTATTATCATATGAAAAGTCTATTACAAATAGTATAGTTCATGTATCCAAAATCGAACCCCCTCTTCTATCAAATGATAGGTATTTATATCTTTTACAACAGATCTCAGATCCTATAAACATGGATCTGGATTTCTAAATATGAAAAGAGAGTACAAAACTTAATACAATAAGATAACCTAATATTTAACCAAATAGATTTAATCTGATCATTACAAGTCGAATTTGATAGCTAAAGCATTATTTGGCAGTCTGTACGTGAAAATCACAAATTCATAAATCTGTCTTTGATGACTGGGCGATTTCTGTCAATAGAAATCATTCCATTTGGTGTTATTTCCTTACCATATGTCTTTAAAAAATAATGAGAACGATATTCTAGCTTCTCCTAATTATTATCGATCATTTAACACCTTTCCCACGTGTTCAGAAATTCAAAAATCGCGATCTGGGCAGAAAGAAGACATTTCTGGACTCTTTTGCGCTTTCACTAGCTCTTTTGTCTTGAATCCGCCCCTTTAGCTATTAAAAAGGAAAGATTTCAATGGCTAAATAGAAGATTTGAAAACCAATGAGCTGGTGAACGCGCATTTTTTTAATGAAAACTACCTTGGGAAAAATCAAATTTCTGAGCCATGGAGAGTTTGTTTTACATGCTTAAATAGTTGATTGACATATAGAAATCCTAATCTTTCCAATGGTACTTTCAGATATGTTTTTAGAGCTTGGGAAGGTAGTCTAAATTTCTCCAAAAGATGAGGAATCATTTTTCAAACAAATTTTAGAATGAATTATTTGATCGCTAACATCTGGCTCCAACTGGGATGGAGACCTCCCTACGAGGTTTCCAAGAACCTAGAAGACCTTGTGCCTTTAGTATTGGGCATGGAGTCATTTAGCCTTTACAATTTATCATCTGAAAACCTATAGCAAACCTATAACCTACATGTAACCTGCTTGTTTATTCATTAAATCAATCAACTGAAAATAATCAAGTTGCTCGTTTTTCTCAGAGATATCAATGTTAAATACAAACTGCTTAGTCTCTATCTGAGAAGAAAGCATGATGAACTGATGATCTGGGATTTTCAACTCATCACCTTCCTCATGCATGAATGTTGTCTTAAACCATATCTGACCTATTCTTGGTAAACTAGTGGTTGATGCAATGGCAGCCTCATCTTCTATTAGCTCCAGGAAACCTACAATAGCTTTCTTTCCATCATATGACTTTGCAAAAATCTCTGCTATTGCTTGGTGATAACCCTCCTACAATTTTTCAACAAAGGTTATACATCCAGCATCTGAGAAATTCTTATAGACCTCTGGATGAGATTGCAAAAAGATAAGTTGTCTAATTCTTTCCGTAGAGGTGGTCCTCCTCATTTCCTTTCCATCTGCAAATAATCACCAGCTAATTTGCACATGGTAGACACAATAGTCTTTTCCAAATGAGAAAACATTGGTGATGGTGAAAACAATTATGTGTAATCAATGATAGAGTAAACCCGAAAATAGAACATTTTTAAAAACCGTGAATTTTGAAAATGGAATGATGGTTGTGATTTGTTGTCGACACATATCTAGTACTTGGTGATCTAAATGGAATGAAGATCAAACATCCGTCATCTCTTTAAACTGTCTTCTGTATACACACTAAATACATGATTAGATTTATCATGATATTCCACTAGAACATGGTGTAAACATGTATCTGCTCCTTAGCCTCCATAAATGTTGCCATCATGATTGTATGACATGTGTACAACATGCCACTTTCAGTTCCTTTAAAAGACACTGGAGAAAAACCCATATGAGCACTTCCACTGGCTCACTTTCTCTGAGGGACATCGTTTAGTTGTTGAAACCTTAAAGTTTCACCGGCTAACGTCATCTTCAAAACAAATATTATCCATTGAAAATCTTTTCTTTGATTTTTTTTTTTTTTTTGAAAATACCTTTTGACAATCAATATATTATAGGAGATAACAAATTATTCCCTATTTTTTGACACTAATTATTAATAAAAATTATAAAAATACTTATTAATGACCATGTTATCACTGCACAGTATTTTCTATAAAAAAATGTATGATCAACTGATGATCTAAAAATTTTTGTTCCCTTTCCTCATTTTCCTATGATTTGAATTTCTCACTATGATGTCCTGGTCTGTTGCAGTCGACAATTTCTGAGAGAGAAGAAGTAATATGTTCTTGATCTTCTATATCACTACCTTCTTCCTCATCAACAACCTTTATATCATAATCTGAAACAAAGGGTTCAAAATGGAGATAGTCCTCTTGATATTCGTTATGAAGATAAGATGATTTCTACAAATTATGATCCTCATGATCACTACAAATTCCTTCCATCTGCCAATCTGAAAACCAAAGACTGTCTTTATTGATTTCTATTGGCTTTTGACCAAAGGACAACTGCTCATCTTCACAAATATTTAAATCTTCTTCTTCGGAATAATGATCACAAGAGGATAACATAACAGGGTTTACATGATATGGATTGGGATCAGCTAAGAAAATATAATTGCCTATGTAATCATTAGTTATCATAGGCTCACTTTTTTTGGTAAATTGATCATAAACTTCAGATTTGTACCTGTCTCTGGAATACTCTACCAATATTAAAGAATTCAGATATAACTCTAAAATAAACTCACATGCTTGTTTTTGTTCTAATTTTGTTTCACACTCACAACCTTCATGCTCAAAATCTGATCCATACTGACATTTTGTTGGCTCAGGCAGGTGCAGATTTTTAAAGTCAGCCCGCTCTCGGGTCCTCCTAGAAGCACAAATGTTCTCCTCCACCTCTTGAGCATCTTTAAACAAACTCATTAATGATGAATATTTCCTTTCCAGCGGGAAAAGCACAAGCTTTGAATACTGAGCTATAACATAGTATACCATGGAGGAAATCTCCATGGGCTAAATCTCCAAAGGTATGTCATAATATATCCTGTAGAACCTTATGTTGAAGACAGACAAAGCTTTGTCCTGCTCTCTCTTTAAAGCATAAAAATCAACGAGGTATGAATCTAATGATTTGTTCTTACCCCAATGCTTGGAAAAAACATTAGAGAATTTGATCCAAGAGCCAATGGAGTTATCTCTTAGACCCTTAAACCATATTGCAACATCTTTGATCAATGACTTAGAGAAAAATCTCAAGATCACGTCTTCATGAATAATCTTGAACCGATCAATAAAATCCTCAAAGGATTCCAAGTGCCTCTCAGCTGAAACTGGGTTCTCTCCAAAAATCCAGGGAAGACATTCAAAATAGTCAAGGGGGTAAGGATGAAGGAAATAGGGCAGCCTCAAAGGCTTGAACATATTCATCTTGATTTTAATTTGAAAGGTAGTGGGATGATCATGAAATTTAATAGGTTGATGAGAAAGTTTATCAGTAATGTGAAAAGGTTATGAAATCTGAGAGGGTTTAGAATCAATTTCAATGTTCACAAAGTCAGAAGGGTTGTTGGATTCAAGAGGGAATGGAATTCATAACTCATCTTTGTGCACATGTTGAAGTAAAGCTATTGAATCTACTTCTGTAGTACAAGCAAGTTGCAAGTTTGATTTTTTTAAGGTTGGGTATATACCGGAAGAATGATGATTTTCTGAATATACAAAACAAAAAATGATTCTCTTTACATTTGAAGGGAAAAGTATGAAAGAGGTGATAAATAAATAAAACTGTTCATGAAGCAAACTAATGAACTGATACCTGCGATTCAAATTTAACCTTTTCATCTTCTGTCAATCGGATCCTCCCCAGTGGAGTCATTAATCATGGAGTCTCCAACAAATTTTTGAACAACGGAGTTGCCACTGAATCTATCCTTCATGGAGTCACCAGATAGATGATTACAACCAATATAATGTCCAAGATTTGTCTATCATAAAAGATGGATCTATGTCATCTCCCAAGGAAGATGATCTTCAATCTCCTCTCCCTGGCAATGATGCCAATTTGTTATCACTCCAAGAAACTCTTTGAGGTTGTAGGTCAAAGATGCTTGGTAACTTAAAGTAAACTTGTTTTTGTGTTTTTGTGTGTGTGGATCAATGGGGTAACTCAACTACAGTATGGCCTCCAGATAGTCAAAATGAATAATCAAATGAACCAATTCTCTCAAGGGTCAATAATTAGATAATAGCTTTAAAAATGGGTGAAGAAATCTATACTTATTAACCAAAACCACATATGTGATGGGTCAAATAATATACTGAAGAATACTATTAAGTCAAACCTATGAACTGACTAATGAGATGATAGACATTTAGCAGTTAAAACAAGATTGAAATAAATTACATAAGAAAGGATGGAAATCTGATATCAATAGAGAGAGAAAATTGTGATCTGTATTATCATATGAAAAGTCTGTTACAAATAATATAGTTCATGTATCCAAAATCTAACCCCCTCTTCTATCAAATGATAGGTATTTATATCTTTTACAACAGATCTCAGATCCTATAAACATGGATTTGGATTTCTAAATATGGAAAGAGAGTACAAAACTTAATACAATAAGATAACCTAATATTTAACCAAATATATTTAATCTCATCGTTACAAGTCGAATTTGACAGCTAAAGCATTATTTGGCAGTCTGTAGGTGAAAATCACAGATTCAGAAATCTGTCTTTGATGATTGGGCGATTTTTCTCAAGAGAAATCATTCCATTTGGTGTTATTTCCTTACCATATGTCTTTAAAACTTAATGAGAAAGATATTCTAGCTTCTCCTAATTATTATCCATCATTTAACACCTTTCCCACATGTTCAGAAATTAAAAAATCACGATCTGGGCAGAAAGAAGACATTTCTGGACTCTTTTGCGCTTTCACTAGCTCTTTTTTCTTGAATCCACCCCTTTAGTTGGTGAAAAGGAAATCTTCCATTGACTAACTAGATTATTTGAAAACCAATGAGCTGGTGAAAGTGTTGTTTTTTAATGAAAACTGCCTTGGGAAAAATCAAATTTCTGAGTCGTCGAGAGTCCGTTTTACATGCTTGAACAGTCGATTGACATCTAGAAATCCTAATATTTCCAATGGTACTTTCAGATATGTTTTTATATATTGGGAAGGTAGTATAAAGTCCTCCACAAGATGAGGAATCATTTTTCAAATAAATTTTGGAATGAATTATTTGATCACTAACAGGACCCTCATATGTGTCACCTTTCTGTTAACTCGAACCTCCCTCTCTCATTACTAGTTACCACATAACCCCCCCTCTGAGTAAAACACCAAACCACTCATGCATACCACCTCTATGCTCTGACATCACAATCCACTACCCGCTAAACATCACACTCCACTACTGCGCTCTGCCTCCACATTCCACTACACTGCCTACATGTCTCACCCACTTCAGTAGACCACCTCAACAAGGACATGTGGAAGACCACGTCAGCAAGAACATGAGTCCTCTGATATGAAATATCACTTCGGGTGTATTCTCAATCGTTGATCATAGTATAGTGGAAGGATAGTGTAAGTTTGAGAAATTTAAATTAAGAAGTTTTGAAGGGAGAAGTTTCGACTTCCATCCATATCAATGTTTGATTAAGTCCTAGCCATCATATTGAACAATGAAAGGGTGACTGTAAGGATCAAATCTGACCATTGATTTGTTTCCGTGAAATGAACCGTCCGATCTAATCTGTCTGTTTCAGGATCACCGTCAAGACCGTAATATCGATGGTCATGTCACATTGCAGGGCTAAAACATGCTCGAGTCTTAATTTTTCATGAATGGGCTGCAATCAAAACCATGGTTTTGGAGAAAGAACATGTGGAGGCTTGTAGTGGATTGCAGGGAGAAAAGCGGGTTTCCCACAATCCGCCTATGGATGAACCCGTAATCGCATGGTCACGTGGAGTTCATATCCCAATGTCGTATCGTGAAAAAGAGATAGCACTCACTAGACTGAGATCGGGAAGCTCCTTTTGAATAAGAGATTGGGTCACCACTAGTGGTCACGTGAAGGAAGTGGCTTAGAAGAAAAAGAATCCAAAGACAATTTACTATAACTGATAGAGAAGACAAAGAGTTTTGACTACCAGAGAAACCAAGAAATCTTAGGATAACACCCACTGATGATGAACAAACTGATCATAATCGCCAGATAATTCAAGGAGCTTTAGGGTGATCTCCAGATGAACTGAAGAGTCTCAAGGTAACTACCAGTATGATGAAGACTCATCATATATATAATTGACAGATGGAAAAGTGTCAAAGATTGTAACTTCCAGAGAAGCCAAATGATGCAGGAGCATCTCTCCACGTCAGCCAGCCAGCCACGTCAGCACATGCATTCAAGGCTGAAGAGAGGCACAACCCTCATATTCAATTTTGAATTTGAATGTAATTAATGTTGTAGGTTGTTGATCTAGGGAGCCATGCCTTTGTGCAGGCATTATAGTAGGTAGGCCTTTAATGTTTGTAAGGCTGATATGTAGATTCGATTCTAAACTAGATAGCCCATTCAATGTAATTGAATAGGGTAGGTAGATTGGAGGGAAGAGCTCAAAGAGCCCCCTCATGTAAAATATCATTTTTCAATCTCATTTTGGGATAGAAGTTGAGGGAGAGAGAGAGTTAGTAGAAAGTATGCAAGTAGAGAGCAGAAGAGAAGGAGCTGAGACCTTGTTATAGGCCATGCTCAAGAACACCATTATAAACAGGCATTTTCCATTTAATATAAACAACAGTTTTTCCTGCATCTTTCATGTGTTGAATGAATGTCTGTGAGTGTTCTTTTATGCTGTAGATGTATGCTATAGGTTTTCATTTGTAGGTTTTTTCTTGATTTCAAGCTTGAGAGGTCTCTGAGGTTTCACACCACGAGGGTGTCATAAAATTCTGCGGGTTCTGAGAGCCGTGCAGAGAGGGTGCATTTCTGAACTCTGCGGAGTCAGACAGAGGCGTGCCAGGTGGACACAGAAGTTGAAATCAACAACTCGGAAGAAATACCTATGAGGTTGTTGAATACCTTAGGAGTTAAGGCTGTGTACGAGAAGAACACAGTTGCACACAAAAACTCTCTTTGAGTTCTATGAAGCTCTTCTAGGTGGGTATTGACCCAGTGCAAGGAGTGCACAGAGGAAGAACTCTACTGTGAGTTCAACAGAGTAAGAAGAATCACTAAGGATTTTGAGGGCATTGAGCAGGTGCATAAGGTGCACAGAAGAGGACAAAACTATTGGACGTTCTGTAAGAATATACTCTACCAGGTGGGAATTGAGTAGGTGTGCAGATAGGCACAGGAGAAAATAACTTTTTGAGTTCTAAATTTGAATAAGAGTCCAAGGAAAGGGACCTTCACAGGGTTGTTGAACACCCTGAATATATAGCAAGAGGTTGCTTGAGTGAAGGAAAGCCAGGAGGGCATCCAAATTCTCCATTTGAGGGAGAAAGGAAAAAGGACAAGTTTCCTTGGAGGTCGAAGCTACAAGAAATCTTAGGATGAATAACACCTTGGTGTGTATGTGAAGACTCTGTAGGAGCGCAGAAGTCAAAATCCTTTGAGGATTCGCGAAAATAAGCTCAGGAGGAGTAGTGCTTTAGGTGCATGAAGTCATAGCTGCAAGGAGTGCAGAGGCCACATAACTCTTTGACGAGTTTAGAGTACCCAAAGCTCAGGAGGGACAACGGTTTTATATGCACAAGTGAGGACTCAAATCATGGAACTCGTAGAGAGGAAAGGGAGCAAAGGTTGGGGCCTTTGGCTTTTGGAAATTCTTCTAAGTCCCGGAAGAAAGCACTGAAGCTCAGGAGGAGGCATAGCCGCCATCCAATCAGACTATAGAGAGATCTGGACCATTGGTTTTCCCACGTCCAGGAAGGAGCAAGAGGAGCGCACAGGAGAGACGATTTGAACCGTCAGATCTTTCTTAGAATACCCATCAACCATTGGATCTAACTGGAGTTGCGAGGGAGTTAAGACTTCGTGAATAGGAGGGTGAAAGTCCCGAAAGGAAGTTGTCATCGGCATTTTGGAATTCGACACTTCGGGGATCAAGAGGTCCAATACATTTTGGCATTTGAAAACCCAAAATCACAAAGTGACGAGGACTTTCCATCTTGAGGGGATGCGTGGTATAAATTGAGGCCTTCGGGAAAATTCCCAAAAGGGGAGAGTCCATCAGCATTTCAAGATTTGATGTTTCGCGAATCCTGAGGACAAGAAGCATGCACATTTTGGAACCGCAATGTCTGAAGCCCAGACAAAGTGGAAAGATCTGTTGTGGGGCTAGCTGACGTCATTTCAGAAAATCAAGATTCAAAGAATTAGGAATCCTGAGGACAAGACGTTCAGAGCATTTGAAATTCTGAAATCACATTTTCGGTGGGGAAAATGTTCACGGTCACATTCAGGCCATGAAGGAAAAGGAAGGACCTGTGGATCGATTTTAATAGAGATTCCAGTGAGGAAGTAAAGAGCCACTTCGGCTCAAAGGGGAATTTGAACAATCCTTGAGACCGAGAGGTCACTGCAGAGACTCTGCTGAGGCAGAGGTGGCGTCTGTTTCAATTTGGTATCAGAGCCAGACTTCACTTGTATATTTCAGGTGAAGTGAGGCAAGAGAAGACAGGGCGCTAGAGACTCTATGGTTATTGTTCGCGAGTAGGCAACAATCGAGAAGATAGTCAGCAGGAATGTAGGAAGAGGCTGAAGCACTCAGGCTTGTAGAAGTGAGAAACAGGTTTTCCAGGAGGGCAGACAAAGACAGCAACATGGCTGCTGAAGGCCGTAAGTATGTTGGAAGGAAGAACCAGGAGCTGGTGAGTAAAGAAGAAATAGATGAAGAGCTTGTTGATATAAGGAAAGAAATAGAAAATCTTGCATTGTGGATGCAACAGAACACGAGGATGGATGAACTTGCATTGGAGATACAACATAAATCCAAGTCAAGATGGGTATATGAATGGCCCATGAGGAAGCCGAAGGTAAAATGGCCAGTCAATGAGTTGATGGCTCGAAGATAGCGTAAGCTATTAAGAGGATGGTTGAGGCATGCTGAAAACCTCAACGGGCCTGAGGAAATGGTTCAGATATGTGAACCAGAGACTAGGAGAATTCTTTGTGAAGAGAATGAAATGGGATCAACTGGAGATCTCAAGAACTGCCAGGAGGGCAGAGAGGAAATTCCAAATTTCCAGGTGGGAAAGGAGTTGAGATTAGCTGAAGATCTCACGGACTGTTAGGAGGACAGCCAAGGAATTTCACATTGCCAGCTGGGCAATGAAATGAGGTCACTGTGGGATCTCATAGACTGCCAAGAGGGTAGTGGAAGGTTTCCAGATTTCCAGTGGTCAAAGGAACAAAGACAGGATCATTTGATTCCATAGACTGCCAGGAGGGCAACAGAGACATCCCATATTTCCAGGTGGGCAAGGATGTGCAGATGAGACTATCTGAGGGTCTCATAAATTCATAGATGGATTTGGATCAGCCGGAGAAACTAACAGGGAAGGAAGATCATAAAAATATTCTAATGCTTGGGGGAATTCAGATATTCCTACCATTTTCCCAAGAGGAGGAATAAATCTGTGTTGCAGATGCAACAATAGCAGAAGAAAGGCATCTAGCTGAGACTGTCAAAGAAGAATTGGAGAAAATATCTGAAGTTGCCCAAGAAGAAAAAGAGAATGAGCATTTTGAGGAATGGCTCAATGCTTTCAACAAGGAAGCTGAAAGAAGGAAGCTACAACACTGAAGCTGACAACGAAAGATAAAGTTCTCACTCCATGGGAGATGGAGTTGGAGATGTTGCAGGATTGGCTGAATAATCCAGAGCCAGTAGGAGAACTAGCAGAATTTGAGTTGTCAGAGAAGGTGACTGAACAACAGGTCGGTCAAGAAGAGACTGTAGAGATGGGCTTTGCAGCAGGGTGGCAAGTTAAGGCCATAGAAGAAGATGAAGAGGATGGCATGGGAGATCATGATGATCTACCCAATTGCAAAAAAAATTTGCAGTTGGGGATATTGCAAAAACAGAACCAGCCACTGGAGCTATTGGATACAGCGATCGAGGAGATCATAAGGCTGATGTTAGGGTCAGCAAAGACTGTCAGCAAGGAAAAGTTCGTAAGAAAAGAAGTAGCAGCAGCAACAACACATAAGCAGTAGCAGCAACAGGGAGATGTAGTGGATGAACAACTCCAGAGGATGATTTGGGATCCAGGAGGATTTCCACAGCTGAGATGGGAAGCTCATGAATTTTGCAACTAAGTAGTATGATGTAGGAGCATCTGTCCACGTCATCCAGCCATCCAGCCAACCACGTCAGCGCATGCATTCAAGGCTAAAGAGAGGCACAACCCTCATCTTCAATTTTGAATTTGAATGTAATTAATGTTGTAGGCTGTTGAGCCATGGAGTTGTGCCTTTGTGCAGGCATTAGAGTAGGTAGGCCTTTAATGTTTGTAAGGCTGAGATCTAGATCCGATTCTGGACTAGGCAACCCATTCAATGTAATTGAATAAGGTAGGTAGATTGGAGGGAAGAGCTCGAAGAGCCCCCTCATGTAAAAGATCAATTTTTGATCTCATTTTGGGAGAGGAGTTGAAGGAGAGAGAGAGTTAGTAGAAAGTCTGCGAGTAGAGAGTAGAAGAGAAGGAGCCAATACCTTGTTACTAGCCATGATCAGGAACACCATTGTAAACAAGAATTTTACATTTAATATAAACAACAGTTTTTCTTGCATCTTTCATGTGTTGAATGAATGTCTGTGAGTGTTCTTTTATGCTATACATGTATGCTGTAGGTTTGCATTTGCAAGGTTTTGTTTGATTTCAATCTTGAGAGGTCTTTGAGGGTTCACACCAAGAGGGTGTGACAGACGACTACGGGTTCTGATAGCCGTGCACAGAGGGTGCATTTCTGAGCTCTGTGGAGTCAGACAGAGGCGTGCCAGGTGGTCACAAAATTTGAAATCAACAACTCGGAAGAAAGACCTGTGAGGTTGATGAATACCTTAGGAGGTAAGCCTATGTACGAGAAGAACACAGTTGCATATAGAAACTCTCTTTGAGTTCTATGAAGCTCTGCTAGGTGGGAATTGAGCCAGTGCAAGGAGTGCATAGAGGAAGAACTCTGTTGCGAGTTCAACAGAAGAACCAGAATCACTAAGGATTCTGAGAGATTTTCCAAGAGGGCATTGAGCAAGTGCATAAGGTGCACAGAAGAGGACAGAACTGTTGGACGTTTTGTAAGAATATACTCTACCAGGTGGGCATTGAGTAGGTGTGCATATAGGTACAGGAGAAAATAACTCTTTGAGTTTTGAATTTGAAGAAGAGACCAAGGAAAGGGACCTTCACAGGGTTTTTGAACACCCTGAAGGATTCAGTAAGAGGTTGCTTGAGCGAAGGATAGCCAGGAGGGCATCCAAATTCTCCATTTGAGGGAGAAAGGAAAAAGCACAAGTTTCCTTGGAGGTCGAATCTACAGGAAAGCTCAGGACGGATAGCACCTTGGTGTGTATGTGAAGACTCTGTAGCAGCGCAGAAGTCAGAATCCTTTGAGGATTTGAGAAAAGAACCTCAGGAGGAGTAGTTCTTTAGGTGCATGAATTCGTAGCTACAAGGAGTGCAGAGTCCACAAAACTCTTTGAAGAGTTCATAGTACCCAAATCTCAGGAGGGACAAGGGTTTTATATGCACAAGTGAGGACTCAAATCGTGGAACTCGCAGAGAGGAGAGGGAGCAAAGGTTGAGGCCTTTGGCTTTTGGAAATTATTCCAAGTCCCAGAAGAAATCACTGAAGCTCAAGAGGAGGCATAGAAACTGTCCTATCAGACTACAGAGAGATCTGGACCATTGGTTTTCCCACGTCTAGGAAGGAGAAAGAGGAGCGCACAGGAGAAACGATTTGAACCGTCGGATCTTTCTTAGAATACCCATCAGCCATTAGATCTGACTGGAGTTGCAAGGGAGTTAAGCCTTCGTGAATGGGAGGGTGAAAGTCTCAAAAGGAAGTTCTCGTCAACATTTCATAATTCAGCACTTCGGGGATCAAGAGGTCCAATACATTTTTTCATTTGAAAACCCGAAATCGCGAAGTGATGAGGACCGTCCATCTTGAGGGGATGCGTGGAAAAAATCGAGGCCTTCGAGAAAATTCCTGAAAGGGGAGAGTCCATTGGCATTTCGGGATTTGGCATTTTGTGAATCCTGAGGACAAGAAGCATGCACATTTCGGAACTGCAAAGTCTGAAACCGCGACAAAGTGGAAAGATTTGTTGTGGGGCCAACTGATGTCATTTCGGAAAATCAGGATTCAGAGAATAGAGAATCCTAAGGACAAGACGTTCGGAGCATTTGAAATTCGGAAATCACATTTTCGGTGGGCAAAATGTTCACGGTCGCATTCGGGCCATGAAGGAAAAGTAAGGACCTGTGGATCAATTTTAATAGAGATTCTAGTGAGGAATCAAAGAGCCACTTCGGCTCAAAGGGGAATTTGAACGATCCTTGAGATCAGGAGGTCAATGCAGAGACTCTGCTGAGGTAGAGGCGGTGTCTGCATCACCAAAGAATCTCAGGATAATGACCACTAATGAATAACAGACTCAACATGATCGCCAAAGAGAATGAAGAGTGAGGTGCATGATCTGGTAGAGAACTTGTCATGATAAATATACACATAATATAGAAGATATGATTTCTTTTTTTTAGAGTTATTCATGAAGGTGAAAGCGTGATGTGAGGATGAGATGAAATGCACGTAAGAGGCATAGTGCATAGAATGGAAATAACACACAGAGCATAAAGTGCAGAAGAAATACATAGAACAAAGATACATATTTGAGAGAGACAGAGAGAGAAAGCCGAGTTGGGCATGCAAAGATAGAGAAAAAGATCAGAAATCTCAAGAATATGCAAGAATGAGGACACTAATGAAGGCAAAGCAGAGAAATGTAGCAGAACAGTGATGAGGCTAGTAAGCCATTTATCAATACTGTATCACTATGATAAATTTATGAAAACCAAAGATTTATATTTCAGGGTGGTAGGGTGGTGCTAGGGAGGATTTCTGTCCTTAGAGTTTCAAGTGGGTGCTTGAACACAGGGAGTTGTAGCTTCCATCTAGTTGTATCTAGAAAAACTAGGGTGGTAGGGTGGTGCAAGGGAGAACTGGTTTTCGTCGTTATACAGGTTGGTGCAAGAAAGAACCAACGTCAGGTTTTAAATTCCAAAGTGCAATTCTAATGTGTCACGCACTATGTCATAACGTGCCACCGTATCAATTACCTTACTGGTTAGTAGGACTAAGGTCTCCTTAGGATGGGTGTCATATATGTTGAGAAGGAATAGTAACTAAGTGTAAATACCTTTATCGGGTGGTCCCATGATCCACGACCTGAAAGGAACCTTATTATCTCTAGTCTTTACAATGGCTAGGTTTAGACTTGTATAAATTTCATGGGAGGAAGACATTATATTCATATATGAATAGTATGACACCATCCATTGTGATGGGTAGGTTATTTTTCTCCTAGCTTAGCAATAAATTTCAATATGGATCAATCCTTATACAACATAACATAAAATGATATGGGACATGCCCTATGGAATAGCTTAAATGTTATAGGTTATGATTAAGGTTTTCTTATAATTTTAGGAATAAAACTAATATGGAGAAAATTTTCATGGCACCATAGGAATAAGGTAAGAATGTTAAGAAAGGGTGCCATTATAGGGCAAGTAGTAAATTCCTCTCATTGGTTTTAGTTTAAATAAAATTTTTAAGTTGAAACGAAGAGTTGTGTCAAGTAATGAATGATTGAAAATAGTCAAGCAGTGAATGATTGAAAGCATTCAAGAAGCGAATGATTGGAAACATTGGACAAACTTATAATGAAGTTGACAAGAAGACTCATAGTTGTTTCCTCTCTATAAAAAAAATGTAGATAATTTTGGGGTACATTACATATGGTATCATAGATATTGGTTACAACACTTAGGCCTAAGGGAAACATACATCAAACGCCCCCTACAGCTCTAAAACATCACAGTGAGGGAAGTTCAGGAAACCAAGTATTGGAAACGATGAGGAATCTTATTGTTGAATTGCAGGTGTTTAAAGTTGATAATGAAAAGATGAATACATATCAAGAAGATCATCTATAAATAAATGAAATGTTGTTACGCAACATAGAAACAAAAAATATTCCAAGAAATAATGAGATGGAAGAGGAGGTCAGTAAAAATTCCTCAAAGGATTCTAGACACAAAAAAAGAAGAAAAAGACAACTCTTTTTAGGACACATACATGACATAAAACAAGGCATCTACAAGAAAGAAGATAAAACAATTGGATCACTTGGAAGGTGAATTCAAAAAGATAAAACCCTCCATATTTGATGGGGAATCAAATAATGGTGAGGAAGTTGAAGCCTGGCCGCTAGACATAAAGAAATACTTTCGGAATTATAATTACTCTAGTAATATTAAGGTTAGAATGGCCATTTATAACTTAAAAGGAAAAGCTAGTATATGATGGAAAGATCTAAAACTAGTGAAGGGACTGAAAGAAAAACGGATGGAATGGTCAAAATTGAAAAAACATTTCAAGAAACAATATCTATTAGAAAGTTACTACGAAAGAAAGACTAAGGAATTGTATGAATTGCGACTAGGACAAATGGCCGATGATTTGATTAATCAATTTTTAGATGTGTTAAGGTTTGTGCCCTATATCAAAGAAGATAAGGTAAAACTTTAAAGGTTCTTGAGTTGTCTACCAGAGTCTTATAAAGATGAAATTGAATTTGATAACCCTAAGTCATTAAATGAGGTATTTAGGAAGGCCCGAATGTGTTATCAATTCTATAAATAGAGATTAGAAAATCCTAATAATTGGAAAGATAAGAAGCAAGATAAATTAAAGAAGCGCAAGAAAGGTTTCCAATCGGCCCCTTTCCGTAACATGACAAAAGGATTCCAAACGAGGGAATATACTTCTAACACACAACATACTCAAGGAGGAAATAAACCAATCAATTTGTGATTCAAGAAGGTAGGTGGTTGTCCCAGAGAACCATTGAAATGTTGGGATTGTGGAGAACCCCACCTACAGAGAAATTGTCCATGCTCAAACATATAATCAAGGACTTGAGTCCAAAATCTTCAACAAGCTTCAACAGTTGTACATATTGGTAGAAGAACACATAATATCAATGCAACTTTGGATGGAAAGCAAGAATATCATCAATACAACATTGTGGAAATTGAAGGTAAAATTTATAACAACAATGTCTCTACACTAATTGATCCAGGAGCTAGTCTAATTTTTATTGCTAATTCTTTGTTATTACAGTTAGAAACATGAACAAAAAGAAAGGTAACATAATTTGTTTATTATTGTGAACTCGGTGTAAGTGGTCAGAAGAAAAATTTAATATGAAAGTATTACCTTTAGGGTCGTATGACATAATTATCAACATGGACTGGTTAGAGAGGCATAAAGTGATATTGAACCGTTATAAAAAGTTTTTTTTCTAAAAGATTGAAAATAATACAACAAGAACAATACAAGGAATCATAAAACCTATAATATCCTCAAATTTTAGAATATTAAATTCTAAGTGAACTTTGAAATAAATTTCTGTTTTTGGAAAATTTAGAATTGGAAATTATTTTTCATTTATGGCAAATCCAAATTTGGAATTTTTATTATTGTAATTAATTATTTGATGACTATTGGGCAAAGATTTGACTTTCCCAACTAACCTCTTTTATTTTTGACACATGTGAAACACAAACATTTTATAAATTAAATGTTGGAAGACAAATGGAACAACTAGGCTAAAAATAGATTACCATGACTCCATGAGTGGGGAATAGGTTTGAGTTACCTCAAGGCTGATTTTTACAAGTGGAAATTGTGGAATTTTACCACTAGCAGCCCCTAAATATCAAGGATTTGTAAAGCTGTGAATTTCCCTAGGAGGGGACGAAATACCTAGGCACAAGATGCATATAAAAAAAATATATGGAGGAGGCATGTCGTTACTTAGTATGTTGGATAAAGGAAATATATTTGTTGTTATTAGAAATGTGAGTGTGAGGCAAAGGAATTTCTAATCTGTGGATGGTGACTATAGCTAAGGAGGATCATTCAGTTTTTCCTTATGGACTCATGGTCAGGCTAGGGGGTGAATAGGGAAAGTGAACTTGGTTGTTCTATTCTATGGTTGGGTGGAACGTGGGTGTTACATTTGGATTCCAACATCATGTTTCAAATATGTATCTTGACTTGTAATCCTTGTCAATGTTATGCTTTTGATTATTTATTTTTAGGAATATGGTGGATTATTATAGTGGAATGATAATATATGGTTTAATTGAAATGTTATGATGGTATATATATATATATATATATATATATATATATGTATGTGTGTGTGTGTGCTCAGACATAAAGAAATGGAAGAACTATTTTATGCTCCTATTAGCCATTAAATATGGTTGTACATGTATAATCAATTATATATATATATAAATATGTATGTTCTCATGCATAAAGAAATGATAGGACTATTTGTTATGTTCCTATTGACCATTGGATTATATCGAATTGCCATTTAAATCTGTACATACACAAATGCCATACATAATAGACAGAATGAATAATAGTTCGAATACATTTTTTATTACCATAGAAATATAGTGATGAACTCAAAGTATCTTATAAAATCAACCTTTGTATTCAATAAATCACTATTAAAAATATTGCAGTTGGAGTTCTATAATCCAAACTCCACAACATCTTATACTGTAAACAGAGTTCTAAGAAAGTATACACAGAAGCTGGTTATAACCGAAGTTAATGTGTGCAAGCACATGGAACTCGAATACCTTTCGAGTAAGATGATTCGTTCATCTGACTTCACCAACTTGCACAACCTGCAAAGGAAGTAAAAGGGGGGTTTAGTAAATTGTGCTAATATTTTAATTCCATGGAAATTAATCAATAATAATAAGTCAAGGAAAATACTTAGCTTCAGTCTGGCGAAGAACCAAATCACCACTTGCTCTTGTGGGAAAATGTGTCTACGATCCATGAAGAGGATTAGTGGACCCAAAATCGGTTGATGGGTACCCTCACAAAACATAAAAGGGCCCCATCATTAATTTCACGTATCCATGCATAAAACTTTACTCATAAAACAAAGAAAGTGAAAGTAAATAACTACGAGATAGACTGTGCATAGATTAAGAAAACAAGAAGTACACATTAATATTTCTCCAACCCCATGTCTAGGACCAATACACGGAAGGAATCGACTATGGAAAAGGTCAGTGTTTAAACAAATACTTCCATTCGTTTCCGGAAACCACACAGTGGAATTCCCGATTTGGGTAATGATCACAGTGAGGAAGTATTAAATCAATGAGAATTCATAAGAGGCGCATAGGATGTAACCTGTTTTTTGTTCTCATTGAATCACTACAATTAAATAAAATTACAGTAAGAACCCAATCCCTTTTGGAAGAGAAATCATTTTATAACCAGAGGGTACAAGCATGTGTCATTTCAAATAATTAAAACCTTGCTTATATTTCTAATTATATGCACGCAAAATAAATACAAAAACCATTAGACACAGCGTAATTCTACGAATTCCCACATAGGATTAATACTACTACATATAATTACACATAACATAATTTTACGAATTCCCACAGAGGATTAATACTACTACATATAATTACATAGAGTGTAATTACGAATGCCCACAAAGGTTTAATACTTCTATTTACATACATAGAGTGTAAATTACGAATTCCCACAGAGTGTTAATATATTTACACAAAGATTCATTACAGATACCCACAGAGGGTTAATCCTACTGTTTAGATACACATAGTGTAAATTACGAATTCCCACAGAGGGTTAATAATGCTATTTAAAATTATACAGAGGGTAAAATTCGAACTCCCCATAGAGGGTTAATATTTCCATGCAAATACAGAGTGCAAATTATGAAAATCCATTACGAAGTAGAAACAACAAACAAGTCTTATAACACCAACCAACATAGAAAGTATTGGGATCTCTGGGCGAATCCCAGAGAGTAAGAATAATATTAATACAATGGTGAGTACAATAAAAAAAGGAGGGTTTAACATTAAAATGTTACGAGCCACATTCCGACTGGGAAAGGACCCCTGAGTATAGGTTATAAACCTAACAATAAACCAAGAGGGAAACACAATAACTCTCCAAACTCAAAACCATAAACCCGATGGAAATTCTAGGTAGAAAATGCATATGGGCACAACTGTCAAATCTCAAACATAAAAAGAAAACCATGAGGCCTCTTATTTTGATCTCAACTAATTAAATTTTCATCAAACATAGAGCACATCACAAAATATTTCTCATGTCGTTCTTAAACAACGAAAACATTACTCACCTTGGCGTATAAGGAACCTTGGGTATGATTTTTTTTTTCCTCATAGCGCACCAGAGTCGAACTTCATCAAAGCGCATCGGTCATGTTTCAAATGTAGAGACAAAACTTGGTATAGGAACAAAGGGGGAAAACAATGAACACATGTTACCTCGAGGCCCTCATTGAGGAGTAAATGCAGTAGGTACACACCATTACCTTTTCCATGTGAATTTGAGGACAGGGCAAGCCTTCATTGGGCGTGGTTGCCTAAGTGTCATCTTGGAGGGTATGGGATAGTCCTCACCATTAATTAACCAGAATAGGAGTAAATTCCACAGTACCTGACCTGTCATCCACCACAAACAGTTTTTGAACCACTTCATTGTTGAGCTATGTTAATAGTTGGGTAGTGTTTAGCATTGTTAGGAATAGGTTATGTTTGTGGCGCTAGAACAAAACTGTAATTTTATGGTCTATGTTTGTTACACTATACTAAATTATTCTTTGGTATGGTATCCATTTAACAATCCATATGTTAAATGATATTTATATGTTATGTATAGAAAATTTTTGACGCACTATGATATAGAAATACATTATGGTGTATAGTTATATGATAAACAATATAATTATTAGGAAGATTGTTATTGTTATGGTATCCACATAATAGTTTGTATGATATATGATATATAATTTCATAGATAATGTTAGTGTTATATGTTAAACAAGTATATATATATATATATATGATTTCCATGAGGTGTAAAATAGGAGTGAGTCTCGGCTGAGGAAACCCTAGCCCCATCAGGTGCATACTATAGCCGTTCGAATGCAGAGCTCCTGCGCGGTTCCTGTTCAACAACAAGACAAAGCCCTCGGCCCTCACTGACACACCGAAATGGGCACGGAGGAGGGGGGGAAACCCCCCTCATACAACAACATCACCACTAACGACCGCTCTGGAAATAGAGCGAAGCACCCCACATTCGAGCCGCCCCTGCAAGTTTGCGAACAAATTTTGGCCAGGGAACAAGGCCTCAGGAAGGAGATGGAGATGGAGGCGGGAACCTCCCATGCAAAGCCAACTCGAGGGTGGGAACCAGGAAAGTGCATACGACAAATGGAAAAATCACCAAGATACCTCATCAACTCAACCAGAGTAGGAGAACACACATAATTTATGAGAGAACATGCCCTTATAGGCAAGTTCCTGGGACTCTGGCCAACAGAAAGGGATCTCAACAAATGGATCAAGCACTGGTGGAACCCCAAAGGGGACTATGAGGTCCAACTCATCTCCAAAGGCTTCTTCACAATCATTCTATACAATCTAGAGGACAAGGACAGGATATTTGAAAATGGGCAGTACTTTTTCAACTCAGCAAGGCTATTCTTATGCTTCTGGACTGAAAGATTTATCCCTAACAAAGAGGACTTAACCATGGCCCCTGTATGGATCCACTTATACTCTTTACCACAAGAGTTCTGGTTGGAAGAGATTCTAATGGGCATAGGGAACACTCTGGGCCAATATGTTAAAGCTTCAGAGGCCACCAGACAGAGAAAATACACCTCCTATGCCAAGATCTGCATCTATATGAACATCTCCAAAGCACTCCCTGGTGCGGTGAATCTTGAATACCAAGATTAGGACTGGCAACAAACCCTGGATTACGAGCACATTCCCTTCCAATGTAGGAGATGTCACGAGCACGACCACCTCTACAGAGACTGCCCCCTAATCAAAGCATCCACCAAAGAAAATGAAAACACACAAAAGGATGGCTTCACCATGGTTGTGTCAAAGAAGCGAAACCCACCAAGGAGGAAAATCCCAGATGTTATCACTGAAATTTCGTCAGCACATGGTTACAAGAACTCAGCATTGTCAAACAACGATGAAGTCATTCATGGACTTGAATTAATTCCACAACATTCAACAAAGGGTAAAAACTATATAAAGTAGTGAAAAATTGAAGACCGCTTTACAGAAGTTGGGCGCGCGCGCACATGCGCAGAACAGGAACGTAGCATGCGCGCATACGGGCACGATGCACGACTGTTGGCGCAAAAAGCTGCACACCTGCTAAATGGCACATTTATTGAAGTGGTCGACCTCCCAACCACTTATGGATCAGCTCCCAAGCCGATTTGACCCTCAAATCTGAGCTGAATCCGAATGGTAGGCTGGTCAAAGACCTAATAATGCCCTAAATGGCCTCTTTTCACACTACAAAGGAGTTACAAAAAATCCCAAAGCAATGCTATAAAAAGCCATGAATGCACCTCATTTTCTCAAGGAATTTCATGTAATGTTATGCTGCCTATATTGTTTTAAGGACTCCATCCTTGACAAGAACACATTGGCACCATTTCATTGAGCAATCCACCTCTCCATTGAGTGGATTTGCAAGGAGTTCTTTCACCACCATTTTCATTTTTCTTGTTGTAAGGAGAGAAAGCTTGTGAGGGTCCAAGAGCCTTCCCTTGGAGGAATAAGGGACTCATAGTGCCCTTTCTTCTTGGTGCTTTGATTTCATCAATAGATCAGTCTAAAAACATTGGTGACATGGGTCTTTTTGTGTTTATTATCTCTATGTCCTTATGCTTATGATTTTCCTTTGTATTAGTTTAATTCTTTCTTATAGTTTTGTTTTTCTTTCTCTAACTCTTTCCTCTACAGATGTCATGCTCAGCAAGACCCAACTGGGCATGCAAGCACCTCTTATTTGCTCACCAAGATGACGAAAAGGGTGCAACATATTGGCGACTCCGCTGGGGAAAGGTATCAAATTCCTACCTCATTTGGGTTTATTTTGCTCTGCTTTTAGTTTGTTTAACTTGCAGGTGCACAAACCGGTCTCATCCGACCTGCTAACCAGTCAATTTCAAGGATAATTGAGAGAAATCCATCCGGATTTTCTTTCTCGTCCGTTTGTTACAGGTGCATGGGTATTTTACCCCACAGACGCGCATCGTGCGCACATGCGCTTAAGTGACAACCTTTCTCTGCGCGCATGTGATTTTTGACTCAACTCTGTTCGCGCACCTGTGCTCTGTGCGCCTCTGTCTGCACTAGGGGCCACGCATCTGAACAAAATTTCACATTGTAAGTTCTTGGGATGTGGGGAAGGCCATCTGCCTTCTTAAAAATGATGTCAAAAATGTTGTAAAGCCACATTACACTTAGTCCCCTCATCATATAAAGGGGTTAGTCTAAAACACACATAGGCACATAGGAGGATAAAAATCAATTTCCCTTCTTTGCTTTTTTCCACATGGATGGCTTGTTTTGACTTACAAACATAAGTGGAAAATCATATTTAATCACATCTAACTCACATTCGGGGACTAGAAGTTGAAGTAACAATCGTTGAGTATTCTCTTCTCTTGCGCCTTCAAGTGATCTTGAGAATCAGAAAAAGATTGTGGAAACAATCTCATCTCCCTTAAACAAAGTTTAAAACCTTTAGGAGAGGACAACGGCCCTTCTTGGGACCCCTCTTAGTTTTATTTTTCAAACACCTTTTAAAATTGTAACGGGCCCATACATGCCCACATGCTACAAAGATAGAATAGTGGTTGAAATTTTGCTTTCTTAGATCAAAACACTAGGAGAGTTTAAAGGTTTGTAACGGGCCCATATATGCCCATATTTTCAATCTAGGATAGTTTCAAGATTTTTCTAGAATACATCACAAATAGGGAGTTAAAGGATAGTAACGGACCCACATGTCCACATACTAGCTTCCTAGGGATTTTGAATTCCGCAAGGTTGTACCAATGGCACTTAGTTGATTAGGTAATCAAACTCTTGTAAGGACCAAGCGAAGTCCACATGCAGCAAGGTGACATCTAATTCACTAAAAATTGGCACACTTTCACTCACACACAAAAGTCACCTATCACTCACATAGCTTCTTCTTGAAACGTGGATGTCTAAGTAAGTTTCCTCCAAAGGGATTCCGAAAATACCCCATCTTTTCTTGACAGGACTATCCACTCCCACTTTTAATCAAACGAGGTCGGTTTTCACCCCCAGCCTCACAAAACAACTACATTTAAAAACTTTCTAAAAAACTCACTAAGTTTTCCTCCACAGGAGGTGCCAAAAGAAATTTTTTAGTCTAGGTAGGATTTCGGGGATAGGCATCCAAATAATTCCCTGTTATCTGCTTCTCACATTGTCAAAACATAGAGGTTCTCAAATAGGGAACTTTAAATCCTCCAAGTCAAGTGTTCCAATCACCATAAGGCAGGGAGATACCTGTGAAGGGTCGAAGGCCAAGGTCCAGTTGTTCTGTGCATCCCCCCTTGAGGCACCCACCCCTTGGACGGGATCCATCCCGTGACCCATTTCTTAGGCCAAAAATCTAAATGTCGCACTTTGATCGAGGTACCTAGTGACCAACTTTAGGACATCTACCTAGATGACAATTGTGGGCTGCAATTGCACCTTGATTGGATTTTGTGTGGCTATTGGGAAATATCACCAGCTCTTTCGAGATATGATCCCTTTACCCCTCATTATAACCAATTATTTCATCCTTCACTAGTTTCTCTTCCAGTGACTTCATACCCCACTATTGAGTACTATTGGAAGGTCCAGTGCTATTTGAGAGGAAGGACGTTACGTCTTCTAGGACACGAGCATTTGCTTTCTTTTGATTCCCCCACGCGGACAAAACCCTCTTACCCACATATATATGCTTCTTTCACATTTTATGTATGATGCACATCTGACTACAGTTTGATTTGGATATATCTATTGGGTAAACAGTTACATCAAAGACTCTTGTTTCTATATTTCTCTCACCACTTTTTGCACACATTCACACAACTAGTCTGACATCATAGGGGAACCACAGAACCCCTGTCGTTCATGACACTTGCTCAACCTCCCTCCCATATTAGGGGGAGTATCTGTTCGTACCCACTTATTGGTACCTCCTTCACACACTCTTGTGAGTGCTACTATCTTAGGATCAACTTTGCTTGGTTCTACATTACTTGGGTCAACTTCCCAAGGTCATCCATTCACTCCCTCTCCTTTACACGGAAGCGGGGGACCCACTTCCTCTCAAGGAGGGAGCACCAACCCACCTAGTCCCCATCAAGGGTCAGGTTCACAACACACTATGGTCGGAGCTAACCCTCCCCTCCCACTACAGATGCCATATTTGGCCTCTCTCAACATACCGGATCTCACTAAACTCACCAATGATCCTATATTGCATGATGCCACATGGCCTGCAATGCCAACCAAACTACCTTCAGACATAACCAAGTTTGAAGGAAAGGCAGGGGATGATCCTGCCAACCAGGTCATGACCTTTCACCTATGGTTCTCCTCCAACAACATTATGGATGATTCCATCAGACTACAATTATTTCAACGCACACTCACTGGCCCATCGGCTAAATGGTATGTTGAAGAAAAATCAGGGTCCCACACAACCTTTGAGTCATTGGCCAAAGCATTCTTGACCTTCTTCCAATTACCCATYCRCCAYGACAATGGTCTAGAACTACTTTCTAACTTCAAACAAACCTCAKCCACACACATCGCTGACCAMATTCACRAGTGGCGTAGGCGACGTAGTTTKTGTAAAGCAGAAACCACCAAGCAAYARTGTCTCRACTGGTTTCTTAGATCACTTGTCTCTCTCCTTGGAAAKGATGTAGCTTCCACCTTCCYRCAATCTGAAGAGGAAGCCATYAGTRARKCCCAAYARTATGAYCTCATHTAYRCACAGTYARGGTACTTATACAYGGTACTTCYTRATCTTCCRAAACCTKTDCCATTTGGYCAAGAMAAACCTGGGATGTCTCAYTCARCAGAYGGACTAATAGGTGCCACCACACACCATGGTCCACAACCCCAACCACCACCGATGTATGGAACACCTCAATACCCACCAGCATATGGGGGCACTTCTTATTACCCCCCACCCCCTTATCAACATCCATACCCTGTTGTTATACCTCCACCCATTAGTGGACCACCACCGGCGCCTCCCATACATCCACCTATTCCCACAAATAGTGGTACTCCCTCAACATCAGCTTATAGTACTAGTGAAAGAACTATGCCTTCCTATGTACCTTTCGGATCGGTACCACCACAAAATCCATATTTCCCATTTCCTGCTGCTCCACAACCCATGGCTCCCCCACATCCACAGGCGGGGGTAAATTTTGCTCAACCCTCTGCTGCTCAACAGTACCAAAATTTTGAACAGTTAAACACAGCTAACCCAACTCATCCATCGAACAATGCCAAGAAAAAAGGACGAAACAAGAATAACAACAACCCAGGCCAAGGCGGGAATCAACCCCCACAACACCAACCAACTAGGGGCAACCAGAACCAAGGGAACCAAAACCCCCAAGGGGGCAATAATACCAACAAACGCCAAGGGAGGAATAATTTTAAAACCATCTTCCCTTCTGCCCTTTGTGGTGAGTTCGGTCATTACACTCACCATTGCCCCCATATCACCGATTTCAAATGGTTGAAAGACTCTGGGAGCCTTCCCCCTTCTCCTGCACAACCTGCCCCTCAGCAGGCACCACAACAATATGCGCAACAACCCCCTCCCGCTGTGCTACAAAATCCTATCCCACATCAAGGTGTGATAAACACCGAATAGGACACACATCATCCCCCACCTCAGGTGGGCCAATACCACAACCCCAACAATCCATCAGAGCGAACAATTCTCCTCACCAGTGAGGAAGAAATCCTTCTGCAAATGCGTAATCGTCAGTATCATACACCCGCTGAGTCTACTCCCATCCCTCCAGAGACAAAACCTACACCAATGGGACCCCCTTTGGTGATCCCTCGCCCTTTCGCCGAACCACCACTATGCATCCCTCGTATCCCATTGTGCAGGAATGTCCACAACCCACAGGCTAGGGAAGCTCATAATTATAGCTTGGTCGACGACTTAGTGCAATCCCCCACTGCCATGTCAGTCTTGGAAGTCCTCCAGACTTGTCCCACTCAGTAGAAATCACTACTTTCCGCCTTGGGTGCAGTCGAGCCTGCCGATACTCGACTTATCACCTTTGATCTTGATAGCGGTGAGCCTCGTCTTCCCGCCCTGATCGCTTTTCAAATACCAGTGAAAATACGGAACATCACAGTTCATCGGTGTATCATCGATGAAGGTGCATCTACGTGCATCATGTCCAAAACCGTATGGCAGAAACTTGGTTCACCGAAACTCATTCCCTCCGCCATCACATTACGAGCTTATGACGGACGACCATCATCTCCTGAAGGACTCTTTCAAAATGTCCCCGTTGAACTCAGGGGCAAAACTATTCTCATTGACATAGAAGTTATCAACGCTCCGCTCAATTACAATATCTTGTTCGATCATAGCTACATGTACACTATGAAGGCAGTGGCATCCTCCATATTTCAGACAATGATGTTCCCCCACAACGGGAATATCGTGACCATCGACCAAGTCTTACATTATGAGCCTAACCCATCTGCCAACCTCGATAACATTCTTCCTCTCATCCACACCAACCAAGATGCATATCCACTCATCGATATGGGTCCTGGAATTTTTAAAGATCCATCCTTGTTAGGAATGTACCACGGAGCACCACCACTGCCTCATCCTGCTAATCAAGTATGCGTCATCTCATCTAACGAAACTCACACAGAGGATGCTCTTCCTCCTCAGGAGGCTTCAGTCATTCCTGACGTCTCAATAGTCACATAACCACTCCCACCGGAGCCTCCTGCGCTCTTGTCGACCTCAACAGTCCACGAATCCACATCCCCTCAAGGGAATAATCCCGTCTGGGCGACACTCCCCCAATCCCTCACTCAAATTCCCTTCTTTTACCCTCCACCAGGTATCGAAGCTTTTCAGGTAGCTGCAGCGCTCACACTACCCAATATGGTGTTAGCAATCCCAGTCTAGTATTTACACCCACCTGAGATGGTTCCCCAACCATCCCTTCCCCCACAGGAAGGCCTCCCCATGACGATTCCCGTCCTTACCCCCACTACCCCCATACTCACTAACCCCCGTGCTACAGCTGGGGGTAGGAGAAAGAAGAAGGAGCCCACCGCTCCACTTCCTCCACGCATCCCACCACCTTGCACACTATGTGATAAAGAGGGCCACCAAACCAACAACTGTCCATCACTACCTGAATTATGGAATTTAATTCCCCTCAATCCACCTCCCACAACATCAGCCACTACTGCTAGTACCACCACTGTCACCCCCCCTTCCAGTAGTAAAGGGTTGAGAACCAAATATGCTTGTGCTATATGTTCAGAGTATGGCCATTACACCCATCATTGCCTAGCACTTCCGCACTTTCGGCAGACATTAGCGGCCGTACGCCAGAACTTCCAGAACAACCCATGCCCTACTACGTCCTCTTCAAATATCACTAACATTTGCTATGTCACCACTTCAGTCAATGAAGGTATGAGATGCCCTTGCTCTCTCTGCGATTCCTTAGCTCATTTTACATACCAGTGTCCTATGATCCTTGAATACAGGAAACATCAATTGGCCCTACTTCACCAACCTGCAGGAGCAATCATTGACATTACCTCGTCACTCGAGGATCTTCATGTCATTTCTCCCAAGCCCGAGGCACTCCCAACGCCTCCATGGTTCTTAGATGACATTTCTGAGGATTTACCCCGCAACCCCCCCAACTCTCCTGTTCATTTCCCTATAGACACTCTCCACCCAACCACCACAGGTACCCCTCGGTACTTCAATATATGGTTTATGTCGAGTGAACCCTCACCCTCTCCCCGCATTGCTCCCTCTACTTCTCCATCATGGGGCAACCAAACTGTCACCGAGACCACTCCTCACGATCCCTTGTATTCCTATCGTTTCCAATGCGACGAGGAAATACTCGAAGAGATAAACCGCCCAGATTCTCCCTGGGATGCGCTACATCACAACGCACTCTTGTCCCCACAGGAATCCCTCATGCCTCCTCACCAAAACCCCATTTACACAATCGAAGCCAAATATTTTATCCCATTCAGGCCTATCGATTGGTTCAACAATCCCATTCCTGCCCCTAATGCATTTGAAGAAGGCAACATGGCCAGCATTTCCCCCACCATCAAAATCAACATTTCCATTAAAAAGGGCATCGTCGAAGAAATCACCATTGGAGCTGCTTGCACTCCTCAGGAAATCGCCGCATATAAAGCCCTCTTCCAGGAATATAGGAATATTTTCGCCTGGTCATACACGGAAATGCCTGGCCTCGATCCCTCTATTGTCGAACATCGCATTGACACCTGGCCCGACATCACACCAGTTCACCAAAAACAACGACCGCTACACCCATCCAAAGCCGCGACTATCAAAGCTGAAATTGACAAATTACGCGCTGCCGGGTTTATTTACCCCATCGCTTACACTTCATGGGTTTCCAACCCTGTACCCGTCGACAAAAAACAAGGCACTATCCACGTTTGCACAGACTTTCACAATCTCAATAACGCATGTCCCAAAGACAACTTTCCAACGCCTTTCATCGATCAAATTATCGATGACTGCACCGACCATGAAGCTCTCTCCTTTATGGACGGATTCTCTGGCTATAACCAAATTCAAATCCACCCAGCCGATTAGTATAAAACCGCATTCACTACCCCATGGGGTACCTTTGCGTATCGTGTCATGCCTTTCGGCTTGAAGAATGTCGGCGCAACTTTCCAGAAGGCGATGACATACATCTTCCACGATCTAGCTACAATCATCCTCGCCTACTTGGATGACCTCACAGCTCGATCCAAGAAACGCACCCAGCATCTCGATGATTTACGAATCATCTTTCAACAGTGTCGTCAGTACAACATCCGCTTGAATTCTCTCAAGTGTGTATTCTGTGTCACCGCCGGGCGCCTCCTTGGTTTTATTGTTTCCCAAAGCGGTATTACCGTGGACCCCCTCAAAGTCAAAGCTATCACCGAAATTCCACCTCCCCGAAATTTACGCCAACTTCAGAGTCTACAGGGCAAAGCTAACTTTCTTAGACGCTTTGTTCTTGATTACGCCATATGCGCCCACAGTTTCCTCCGCTTACTACGTCACGACATCCCTTTTGACTGGGATGACTATTCCCAATATTCATTTGATGATCTTAAAGAAGCGCTTTCAAATGCACCTTTAATTTGTGCAGCTGACTACAATGACGACTACATCCTCTACGTATCAGCATCAGCTGTATCAGTAGCCGACATCCTTTTCGAGCTCGGAGATGACAATCATGAACACGTCATTTACTACGTTAGTAAGAACCTCTCAGGACCACCCTTGAAGTATAAACACGAAGATAAACTTTCTCTTGCAGTTGTCCTCGCAGTCTAGAAACTGCACCATTACATTCTACTTCGCACCACAAAGGTCATCGCAGATTCCAACCCTATGCAATACTTGCTCAACTGTCGACAAGTTAATGGCAAGTTCACTCGATGGATCGTTATACTTCAGTAGTATGACCTTGAGTTCTCAACACCTAAGAGTAAGAAGGCCCTCGTTCTCTCCGAACTTGTCACGGCCCTCCCCTCTGACACCACCAGTGCCCCCGTCAATACCGACTTTCCTGACGAACATCTCTTTTACATTGCTTCAGATGATCCTTGGTATGGTGACCTTCTCGTCTACCTACGAACTCAAAATTTCGGTAACCATCTATCACGAGATGATCGTCGACGTATTCTCCATCAGGCCCCCCGCTATCTCCTCATCGGAGACATCCTATACCGGCAGGGCATCGACACCATTCTTCGTCGATGCCTGACTATTAACGAGGCCGACAGAGTCTTAAATGACTACCATAGAGGCGCATGTGGGGGCCATATTTTGGGAATATCCACTGCTCAAAAGATTATCCGAGCAGGTTACTTTTGGCCTACCCTGTTTCATGATTGCATTCATGCCGTGAAACGATGTGAGTAATGTCAGCTCTATGCCAACAAAGCCCGAGCTCCCCCCGCCCTTCTTCACCCTGTCATTACTATCGGCCCTTTTTGTAAATGGGGCATCGAATTTATGACTTGTAATCCCCCCTCCAACAATGGTCACAAATACATTGTTGTCTCCTTCGATTACTTCACCAAATGGGCCAAAGCTATGCCCACTTTCAACAACCCCGCTGACACTGCAGCGCGCTTTTTCTTTAACCACGTCATATCCCATTTTGGCGTACCACTCCAACTCATTTATGACCATGGGAAACACTTGGAGAATGAGATCTTCGTTGAAATATCATCTTGGTTAGGCTTCTTTCATGAGTTTGCCTCACCTTATTACCCTCAGTCAAACGGATAGGTCGAGGTAGTTAACAAAGTCCTCAAGACCATGTTACAGCGCACGGTTAATAAACATAAAACCAATTGGCATCGCATGTTATTTTCCGCTCTATGGGCTTATCGAACGGCGGTGAAGACCGCTACTAGTTTCACACCATTCCATCTAGTCCATGGGGTCGAGGCAACTCTTCCCATCGAGTGCGAAATCCACACCTTACGCAATGCAATTGAGCTATTACCTGACACTGCTCCAATGGAGCAGCGCTTGCTGAACTTGGAGTCTCTGGATGAAGATCATCGATATTCCTTACAGAACAACGAGGCAGCTAAAAAATGATCCAAAGCTACCTTTGATCTCCATGTCAACCTTCGATCATTCTGTGAAGGCGACCTCATCCTGGCTTATGATATCGCTCATGATACCTTTGGCCACGGAAAATTCGACTCACTTTGGCATGGCCCTTACATCATCCAACATTGCCTCACCAAAGGCGCATACATCCTGGCCTCCCCAGAAGGCCTCTCTCTCAAAGAACCTGTCAATGGGTTATATCTCAAGAAATTTTATGCTTAAAAGTAGTCATTTTACTTTAGGTTATTTCTTTTTTAGTGTTTTTTAGTCTTTTTCTTCCTCCCCTCTCGTCTAAACTATCCTTTGTGATATTGACAGATGCTTCCTCCACCAGCCTACCACATTGGTTATGCTGACAGCGCCAGCCGTTGGAAACAAAATCTCGCTTCGGCTGCTTGGGCTCTCTACACCCCCTCACACGAACTGCTACATTCAAGCGGCATATGTTTGGGGCTAGCAACCAATAACCAAGCCAAATATACTGTTATCATTGGCCTCCTGGCCGACGCCCAGCGTCATCATATTCGTCACCTTAGTGTCTTCCTCGACTCTCAACTAGTCGTTCTCCAGCTCAACAATGTGTACCATGTACGCGATTCGTGCCTCTTTCGCAAATACCTGCAGGTTAGGCTGTTATCTCGACATTTTGATTCCATTACATTTACACATATTCCACGAAAATTGAATCAAACAACAGATCAAATAGCTAACATGGTGTTAGATTGGCATATATCACATCAAGCTACACATACATAAAACATCTCACAAATCTTGTCAAAGCATATATATAGAATAGACATCATCAAAAAACATTAGCACAAAACACATGTAGAAAACATCAGGATCTCAAAATATGTATACTCATATATATATAAAGGGCCATCAGGCCATCCGAATGTTTACATACAAAAATACCTGTACCCATAGGCCAATGAAACACCTCGGTACACAAAATTCGCTCACCAGCCTAATCACAACCAAAAAGTTGTACATCATACACCACTCAGTGTGCCTCTATCGCACCACCACCTACCCCAGGTGGTGGTGGACCACCCACAGGACCCTCCTGCCCCAACGACAGGCATCCACTCGTCATCACCACAAGCACTATTTCTCGCCGCACTATGGCCCGCCACGGTGGCAGTACCCTTACACACTGCTCCAGGAAACTCTCGTCCTGGATGTGCGCCCACATGCCCTCAAGCACATCCTGTAGAACCATCTCCAGATGATGGCGTATGTCATCATAATCCACTCCGATCGCCGTCGGAGGAGCGTGTGATGGCCCCGCACCAGGGTCATCGTACCGGTGCCTCCTCGCTCCCTTCTCTAGCTCAGATGGTCGCCCGACAGCACCCTCCCGCTGACGCCTCTCTCCCTGTGGTAATCTCTCTGGCTCTCGCTAAGCCAACGCTCTCTGCATCTCTACCTCGCGCCCACGAGGTGCCACATATGCACATGCAAAAAACGACAACAACAGATAGTATCAGCATCTATATTATATACATATGGACTGATATATCAAAAGAAAATATAAATCAAAACCATACCAACATACTCAACATACCTCGATGGTCAAAAACCTCCCCTGGAGGCAACACCATGTTCAGGTCACCCCGGAAGTCCACCCCAGCATAGGGGTACCGAAGTATAACCTGCGGCAACTGCCACCATATCCCTGCTGCCTCTACTGAAAAGAAGTGGCCACCTTCACCACCACCGTGACGAAGCAAAATGGTCGACCACCGCCTGAATCATGGCTCTCGCGCCCCTGGCATCTCCAGTAAAACCCTCGGGCGCAACATCGACACCCTCTCTAAGAACCATGCCACCAGGATAGACCCAAATGAAAACTCTCCGGCACCTATGGACCGACAACCATCCAACTGTGCTACCATCTGTGCATGCAGCGTCAGTCCCCACACAAACTGCTCGCTGACTACCACTCTCTCCAGCACCAACAACTGGCTACCACTAATCTGCTGGGTCGCAAGTGACCCATAGATACGAACAATCATCGCCGCTATACAACGATGAGCCATGGATTCTATCGCACTGATGCTCACCACAGTCCCAGACATAAAGTCCCACCCTGAGCAGTATCGCTGGCCAATCGTAACAAGGGTTGTATCCCTAGGCAGCACCGGCTCTGTCGGTAGGGGCATTCCCCTAAAGAGGAGCCCAGTCAAGAAATAAATATCCTCCACCGCAGTGAAGGGGATATTCTCTCCTCGTACGAGGAATCAGTGCAGCTTCGGACTCCACATCTGGATTAGGAACTACAACAAATACTCATGTTCCCGTATCAATGGGCACTCAAATAACTTTAGCAACCCACAGGTTGCCAAAGTTGCACGCATGCCAGGTCCCTCAATGGCCATGACATCTCGCAACTGGGCCCAGTCTCACTCTCGCCACCACACTGGCATCATCACCATGGTCCACCTGTAGACAACACAGAGTCCTATATCAGCTCATGAAACCATCAACAACATCAAAAAGACTCATTTTTTACCCTTCAACCTTGCCTCCTAGGCGTGGTTTTTTTACCCACAGGCGCGCACACATGCGTGCCTGTTCATTACAAAGGCGTGCATATATGCGCATTTGTACACTGCACAGGTGCGCATCAGTTCACACATGTTTTCTTCATAGGCACACCCTTACACGCGCCTGTCAAACCCACAGGCGCGCGATGATGCGCGCCTGTTCAACTCACAGGCGCGCCCTTCGGGCGCGCCTTAAATTCTTCCTCTCGTGCACCCATGTGCATATATTTGGTGTACAGGCGCGCACTCATGTGCACCTCTCACTGAGTCTCCTACGCATGGGGGGGCCACTTTCCCTAAATACCCCTGTACGACCCCCCGTACAAGCCCTGCCCAAAAATTGAAAACCTATTTCTATGCAAGATGATCAGACCACTAACCTGATACTCACAAAACATCGATCGGATGCCTCGTCCTCCCTGAATCTCCAAATCTCCTCTGAAAACTGCTCGTCCAGTCACTATTGCAGCAGGTACAAATGAGGTGGCATTGTGGGCCCTACAGCTATATATAGGCCTTTTTCCAAAATTCCACTCACCATTCTGGGAGCCCAAGGTGTCCATTTTTCAAACCGTCTTCAGCCACGGGATCAGCATCCCGCCACCTACATCACAACTATCCCTGGGTCACTTTTCATCTTGAGCCCCCGGGGCACCTTTTTTCATATCATGGTCAGGTACGCATGCGCATTGTCATATTTATCTAATACATGCTCATATCTTTTATTCTCTTCAGATATTGTTCACTTTGGGTATTTGTTTCTCATATGTACAGGTACTTTCTCCTCATCCCTCGGCATCACCCCTTTAGGTATATACTCAGCACTGGCATGTAGTCTTTCCCGCTGTATCACACTTTCATTTCCAGTCACACCCTCTGATGTTTACCTCTAGGATCTCCATTCCTGGATCTGCAGTACCCATGCCTCCATTTGCATCATCGATATTGTTACCCGGTAGCATTCTAACCCACATGAGTTGTCCCATTCATAGCGCCCTTTGCCACTTTTTGACACTCATGTTGTTCTTCATTACCCTTTAGGGATGGGAGTCCTGATAGTCTTTTATCATGTTGTGAATCAACTACATACTTCTTCTCCTCATTTTTCTAGCTTTCCATATGGACTCCCAGATTATCTCTTTACGGTTCTATTTTTTACCTGCACCTTCGAAGTATCATGAACCCTTCATTTCATCCACCATCAGTTTGCCCATCTGCAGACCTATCTTCATTTCACCTACCTCATACAGAAACTCACCAATGGGCCCCCCACCCTTCATCAGTTTTCCACGAACATTATGCCCTACGTGGGCCACCCATATCACACTAGGGCACCCGTTTCTGTATTTGTACATTTCTCCCCAATTATTCGTTATTTATTGTATAAACGTCTTTATTTCCAGTCATTACATTTTCTTTTGTCGTCACCTTTGGCGACTTGCTTCTTTTTGGCCACACGCAACCCATGTCACCCTTGGTTGGAGAATTACTTATCATCTACCCTTGTCGGCATCGTCCATATCTTTAGAGTACTCCATAGGTCACTTACCTCTACCCTCTGAATTTTTTCACCTTGTCCCGCCTCTGGCACAACTTATCACCGGTCTTGTCGTCCCCCTGACACTTGACCTTGTTACACGGTTGCGGCCACTCTTTATATCATACATCCTTCAACCAAGGGCAGTCTTGAGTCTTACCACCTTTTGACTTCGTCCATGTACCTCTGCAACTTCCTCACCTTAGTAGATTCCACGAAGCCCTTTGCTTCTAGGAGTCGCGTTCCCCTTTTGTCGACATCAGCACAATTTTCCGGAAGGGAGACAATATCTTGATTCTCATTCTTCATTCAATGAGAGATCTCGGACGGCACAGGGTAAAACACCATTTCTCCCTGTTGTCATTGGCCCCCATACCATTCGACCCCAACACTTTCTCATGTTATGGTGGGTCTTACTTTGCGACTGATGCAGTTATTTCTATCATTTTCCGAAGACCTATGAACTTGGTAGGGCCATCAATGCCCGCATCATCGCGGATACTTATTCCCGCGATCAATGCCTATTATTCAGAGTATGTTCCTTTGCAGAATTGTCTTCTTCCTTTATCATCACCGCCCCCGAGGGCGCTGCAGTTGTCTACACCAACACTTCCGTCATCTTTTTTCAGGGTTACATAACACGACCATGGGGCATGCCCACCTCATTTGTACATAGTTGTATATTTTATGCACCTTCTGGAAGGTCGGGTCTTATCGATTTCTTTCTCCTCCAAAGGATTGCTCTGAACGATCCCGCTATTTCTCTATCTTACAACAACATTCTCAGTATAAGAAACATTGTTGGATTTCGGCTATACATATGCTCCTAACCTCATCCATCAGGGGGCATCTGTTATCACTGAAATTTTGTCAGCACATGGTTACAAGAACTCAGCATCGTCAAACAGTGATGAAGTCATTCATTGACTTGAATTAATTCCACAGCATTCAACAAATGTCAAAAACTATATAAAGTAGTGAAAAATTGAAGAGCGCTTTACAGAAGTTGGGCACGCGGGCACATGCGCGGAACAGGAACGTACCATGCACGTATACGCACATGATGCACGACTGTTGGCACAAAAAGCCGTGCACCTGCTGAATGACGCATTTATTTAAGTGGTCGGCCTCCCAACCACTTATGGATCAGCTCCCAAGCCGATTTGACCCTCAAATATGAGATGAATCCGAATGGTAGGCTGGTCAAAGACCTAATAATTCCCTAAATGGCCTCTTTTCACACTACAAAGGAGTTACACAAAAGCCCAAAGCAATGCTATAAAAATCCATGAATGCACCTCATTTTCTCAAGGAATTTCATGTAATGTTATGCTGCCTATATTGTTTTAAGGACTTCATCCTTGACAAGAACACATTGGCACCATTTGATTGAGCAATCCACCTCTCCATTGAGTGGATTTGCAAGGAGTTCTTTCACCACCATTTTCATTTTTCTTGTTGTAAGGAGAGAAAGCTTGTGAGGGTCCAAGAGCCTTCCCTTGGAGGAAGAAGGGACTCATAGTCCCCTTTCTTCTTGGTGCTTTGATTTCATCAATAGATTAGCCTAAAAACATTGGTGACATGGGTCTTTTTGTGTTTATTATCTCTATGTTCTTATGCTTATGATTTTCCTTTGTATTAGTTTAATTCTTGCTTATAGTTTTGTTTTTCTTTCTCTAACTCTTTTCTCTACAGCTGTCATGCTCAGCAAGACCCAACTAGGCATGCAAACACCTCTTATTTTCTCACCAAGGTGACGAAAAGGGTGCAACAGAGGAGTCGCCAATCTGTTGCACCCTTTTCGTCACCTTGGTGAGAAAATAAGAGGTGATTACATGCCCAGTTGGGTCTTGTTGAGCATGACAGTTGTAGAGGAAAGAGTTATAGAAAGAAAAACAAAACTATAAGAAAGAATTAAACTAATACAAAGGAAAATCATAAGCATAAGGACATAGAGATAATAAACACAAAAAGACCCATGTCACCAATATTTTTAGGCTGATCTATTGATGAAATCAAAGCACCAAGAAGAAAGGGGACTATGAGTCCCTTCTTCCTCCAAGGGAAGGCTCTTGGA